>VXAX01001738.1:592455-634234 GCA_013399835.1 Leptocoma aspasia | reverse complement strand
GTTTTTTTGGTTTTTTTTTCTTGAAATCCAGCATCCGAGACTCTGCCCTGGGAAAACTAGGGTTAAACCTGGAAGAGGAAGTGGGCCTGAGAATGGGAGTGTGTGTGAGGGGTGAGTCAAATTAGACACCCATCAGCTCACTGGAGCAGCCCATTGCCAAGGACTCTACTCCTGGCACTTAAATCTCAGGTGGTGTGTGTGTGAGACTCCCCGAATGCTGTGAAAATACACAGGTAGTGGCTTCTCCTTTAGTAATACTACATATCACAGAATTACAGAATAAATAAGGTTGGAAAAGACCTCTGAGATCATCAAATCCAACCCTTCAGTGATCATTATATATTAGACCATGCCAATAGATTTTTGGATACTTCCAGGGGTGGTGCCTCCACCACTTCCTTGGGCCATTTTAGTCCATTCTAAAGTTTAACAACCCCCCCCATGAAGAAATTGCTCCTGGTGTCCAACCTGAACCTGCCCTACTGCAGCTTAAAGCTTTATGCTCTTGTCAATAATTGCCTTGGAGAAGAGGTTGACCACCAGTATTGAAGTAGTACACTTCATTAAATGTTTTATATCAAAAAACAATTCCAGAGGATAAAATATATTTTGCAATGTTTGGAACCAGGTAAGAGCTGCATCAAACCTTTTGAATCATCCCATTATTCATCTGAAAGGAAAGATGAAAAGTGCAAAACTACACAGACATTTGTCAGGTCTGTGAGGAAATGGGGTTTTGGATTTGTATGCCTTGTGAAGGGATGAACTTGAAAATTTGATCGTCTGAGTTTTCTAATGTCATGGTAATCAAGAGTCACAATTTTCAATGTTATTCAAGAATGTATTTAATTTCAAAACAGCGATTTAAATGACAATTTAATATAGACAGTTTTCAGGAATAACTTAGACTCAAATGTTTCTCTACATTATTCTTCATCAAACCAGATCCAGTTGGAAAAAAAAAAAGGTAAAAACTGGTTCCAACCAGTACAAACAGTTTCCAATCGGTTAAACTGAAACAAAGCCAGTTATATAAATAATGATCTTATTCTGAAGTTGTTGCATTTTTTCTGGAAAGGTCATCTGAATTATTTCAAGTATCTAATCAATAACTTTACTAAATTGCCAGTAGATACAAAAGTGAATGTTTGCTGTAATACTAACATGTTTACTCATCCAAATTTATTTGATTTTCATTTCATATGCTTTCTTTCCTTTTCATGTTCTTCTGTCATTCTGCTATGGATGGGAAGGTGGCCCTCATTACTATGATTGAACTAATTTTTATTGAATGCATTTTAAAAGACTTTTCTTTGTTCCAACCTACTTCTAGGTTGGGATCTCATGAAATATTCAACCTTTTGCTATTCTGGGGAAAATTTTCTGGGCTCCCTCAAAAAGAAAAATTGCCCTGAGCCTGCACACACATCCAAGAACACAACACCAAATTTCATCCTTCTATGCAACAAAATTTCATTTGCTGCTGATTAGGAATATAAATAATAGAATCCCCAAACTTTCCAGAAATTGTATCAAAGTACTAAATTTCTTCAGAATAGCAAAGAGTTCGTTCCTGATTTATATCCCTGTTTGAACTGTTTCAGCTTCTAGATTTATCAGTACATAAAATATATGTCTAATGTTATGAACATTTCATTTTATGTCATTTTTAAAATACCATACGAAAAAGGAGAGTATTTTATTTCTGTGTGGGAATCAGGGAAACCAGGATTTATTTTCCCTCATAAATTATACAATTTTTTTTAATAAAATATTAATAAATATTTTAATATTTTTATCTGATCAGTAGATCTAATTTCAATAGTGATAATACAATCAAGTGCAAAATAAGCACACATATACACATTTTAGCTGTATTCTCTTCAAAGCTGTCTGCTTTCTCATGATGAATAACAACATTTAAAGACTATAATATGGAAAACTAAATCTCTTTATCCAGTAACTGTACATTTATTTTTTATTATTTCATTCAACATGTACTACATGTGTGAATTTGTGTGGGCTGATTTTTACTTCAGATGAAAATAGCTTGCTGCCAAATTTGCAACTTTTTGCTTTTTGGTTATTCAGAGTGTAAAAATACTTGTTTTATAAAAGTTCTTCAGCCAGAAAACTAAGAATGAAATAGTAATGGCTATAGTTTAATGTCTATGGAAAATTAAAAACACCATATTTGCTCCTTTTTACAAAACATATATAAGAAGGGATACCTTGAAAGTACATCAATATCTGTAAAGTAATAGACGACCTTTAATAAAATGGTTCTGTAGGAAGCAATATATTAACTGTGTGTGTGTATGTGTGTGTATATATCTATATATATATGTATGCATATATATAAAAGCATTAAAAGATGAGCAGAAATAAACAGAGTTGAAATCAGGTTATTTCCTTTTAATTATCTTCAAATGATCAGAAAATCATGTATTAAAATGCATCCATGATACCTAACAATCTCTACAAACAAAGATTGTCAGATTGTGAGAGACTTGTCATTTTTGTAGAATTCTGATAGCATCTTTTTCCTCAGCATGGGCAACTTTGGAGCAACATCCTTAGTTGGAAACCAAAGTGCATGCTGATCAAACTACTAAAAATATAACAGTTTATGAAATTATGGTCTGCATCTTCCATTTGTCTTTTTTTTTTTTTTTTCTTTTCCTACTTTATTTTCTGGACAGCCTAGTCTTACAGAATAAGATGAGAAATCAGATATAACATTTCATATTTCCCAGCTTAATCAGAATGCCCTTCACTGATAGACATGAAGGGCGAGCTACCCTAGAATACAAGTAACTCTTCAGGTATTATATGTGTAAGTATATATAAACATATATAATACCTGAGATATATATCAGATATATACATATATATCTGGCTGAGAGAGTTGTGGTTGTTCAGCCTGGAGCAGAGAAGGCTCCAGGATGGCCTCATTGTGGTCTTTTGGTAGCTGTAAGAGGCCTACAAGACAGATGGAGAGGGACTTTTTACAAGGGCACACAGTGATGGGACAAGGAGGAATGGCTTTAAACTTGAAGAGATAAGGTTTAGATAACGTGACAGGAAGATAGTCTTTACTGTGAGGGTGGTGAAGCATGGGAACAGGTTTCCCAGAAAAGGTGTGAATGCCTTATCTCTGGAAGTTTTCAAGGCTAGGTTGAATGAGACTTTGAGCAACCTGATCTAGTGGAAAGTTCCTTGCCCAGGGCAGAAGGGTAGGATCTAGATGGTCTTTAAGATCCCTTCCAACCCAAACCATTCTGATTCAATGAAATAGTTTTCCTTCATCCTATCTGTCATGGTGGTCCCTAGTTAAGTGCTCCCACTGAAACCCTCTAAACCACGTGCTTCTAACCCAGCCTCACCAACCCCCTGTGGTGCGCTGGAGAGCAGAATTGGAGGCACAAAAGGTAGAGATCACAACTCGTGATAAGAACAGTTTACCTGAAACAGCAATGAAAGAAGACAACAAACAGTAGCAGCAGCAGTGCTAGTGACAGAGGGTACAGGAAAGAGGCAAGCAATTCACATGGAAAATCCCCAACTACACCCAACCATTCCCTCCACCGAGCTGTGCAACTCAGCTCGGAAGGGAGCTCTTCCCCAGTCCCTGCAGAGTGATGTGAGGTGGTACATAATAACCTGTATGACTTAGCAAAAAATTAACCCGGTCCTGGCCAGAACTTTCTCACTGTCATGCCATTCTCCAAAGAGAAGTTCTGCAGAGAAAACATTGACTGATGCTGGCTTTCAACAGTCCTTGGATGACATAATACTCACAGGAAATCAATGGGTAAAGATTTGCTTTACACTTTAATGGTCAATAATTTTAGCAGATTTTTTGTTTGTTTTATTTTTTGTTTGTTTGTTTGTTTTGGGTTTTTTGTTTGGGTTTTTTTAATCTTATAGCAACAGAAAAAATATTGTTTTTCAAGCATGGTTAAGAAGCGTCTTATACTTTGTGATTTCCTAAATATTTTAGGCTGGGGTGGGTCATGCTTAATACCACTTAATTCCTTTTCATCTGTGTTTTTGTTTATGGCCTATAATTCCCAGTGTCTTCAGAACTCTGAAATTAGTCAGAGACTCAGTAAAGAACCATTTGAAAAAATGGTCCTTAGCCTTTCACTTTTATAAGGATCAAAATTCAATCAAAAATTATTTTTAAAGTGACTAAAAGCTACAGTAGCAGATCTATTAAACGTGTTCAATCATTAAATTCTTTGATTTAACATCTGCCTAAAACAAAACATCAAAAATTGAATAATTTATCATCTAATTGCATAAAAGCTTGAGTAATGTAAGGCATTAATTAAAAATTTATATGAAATCCAGAGGAAGAAAGTTGAGTAGGAACTATTTGATTACCCATGCATTATGATGGCTATAGTTGCTTTGAAAGACTAATCTATTACAAATCACAAATGCTTAACAGTGAATAACACTCTAAGTGCCTTAGAATCCTATCTGATGATTTTCAGAAAATGGATTAGCTATAGATTACTTCAGATTCTAAAATTAGATGCACAGCTATGCCAGTTCTTCTTTCACTTTTATGACTTATTACACTACCTGTATGTATAAATTCTTGTGTAAACAAAAGAGAATAAGGCTTTCAGAACTTTCTGGACCTTGTTTCATAAATGTACAGCCCTCAGGAGCAGGTTTCAAGTTTGCTTCTCAGGTTTATATTCAGTCAGCCATAGAAGAATATCATAGCCATAAAATCAACTCATGTTAAATACATTATGATGAGAAAAAATAAACAGCTATTATATCAACCATATCATCTCTTCAAATTATCCGTTAACTCTTACAACTGATGAAAACTAGAGAACTTTTAAGTGCAGGTTTCTTCTTTCATAGTCCACTAATAGTATTTGAAAGGAGTTAGTTACTTAAAACATTTGTGCCAAACTGCTTTTTTAATTAGAAAAATTGGCTCAGAAATCAGAGTATCCAGATGGATGCAAACAGCACAGGTTTTAATTTAAACAGGTTTGTCTGTCACCAAAAAAAATGGACCTGCTTTGCAAAGTTCTCTCTTTAACACTCCCACCAAAGCCTATTCTCATGAATCATTCACTGAGACATACCTATGTAAATGAGGACTTATGAAACCAGGCCCTAAGTTTATTGAAATGCAAAGTACAGTTAAACATAGTTTGGGGTACGTTCTGAAAGAATATTTGGAAAAATATTATTTTCCTTCTTATAGAGAGCACAGTTTTTATTTTGTCTAACACTGATAGTTTTACAGAAGTCTAAACTTACCTGAGAAAATAGTAGATTGAAGGTTATTTTTCTCTTTTCCACTTTTCCTAATTTTGTTTGTTTGTTTGTCTTGTTTTGGTTGGTTGGTTGGGTTTTTACTATTCTTTCTTCTGTTTTTGCTGACTGCTATTTGAGTCTTTATCTGCCTGCTGAGAGGATGGGATTTATTTCATCCACTTTAGGAGTGCGCTATTGTCAATCGATCCCCTTGTGAGAATGAGATTAGTGCTTTCAGTGTTCTCAATTTGATACCAGTAGAGAAAAACTCAGAATTATCACAAACAAAAAGTAAAATAGAAGATACATTTAAGAAATATAATATGGAATTAGCATGATAGTAACAGTCAGGAATATTAATTACACTTTTAGGTTCGGATAGCTCACAGACTTTAAGAGCTCAATTGACAACCATTTTGAAAATACACTCAGAAATGTTCATTTGTAACTTCAAAATATTTTAAAAAGCAGAGTGTCTAGCCTGTACCTATATATGTGACCATAACTTAGGTATATAGAAAATACCTGGGTAAAACATTCAGAAAACAGAGAGACTTGTCTCTTAGTAGCAGGTTAAATAGAACCCCTTTTTTTTCCCATGCAAGTGGAATGTTTGAAAGTTCCAAACCTTGCATTACAAACAGAAAGTACCTAAGATGCCCAGAAACAAACCAGCTAGCTTTTCTGTTATGTTCTGCTCTTCAGGTTTCTTGTTGGCTTCCTGTTATCTTTAAAAATGTACTACTTTCCCCTCTTTTTTTTTTTTTTTGGTAAAAGATGTGCTGCTGCTGTGTGCTGTATGAATTACAGCTAAGGAGGCTTAGATTGGTCTTTATCATTGTAATTACTAAGATTCCTGCGCAGAGATGACTCAGTGACACATCTGAAAGGAGTGTGAACTTATTTCACCTTTCATTCATTGATTAGGCTCTGAAAGAGAAAAAATGGAATGAAAAAAGCTTACTTGTTTTGAAAAGGATGTAAGCAAGAAATTAAATTAAGGAAACACTTCAAATATATATATAAAGACACACACACATATATATATACGAATATATATGTGTGTGTCTGTGTGTGTATGATTGTGCTCTCAAGTGTACAACCACAGCCCTGTACATATACATCAACATATTCATAGATAAGTTACTAATATATGTATTGAGGTAACATTTCCATTTTTTAAGGGAAGGGCTTTACGACTTGAAATTAAATTACTTTATGTAACAAACTCTACTACTACTACTACTACCACTACCACTACTACTACTACTACTACTACTACTACTACTACTACTACTACTACTACTACTACTACTACTACTACTACTACTACTACTACTACTACTACTACTACTACTACTACTACTACTACTACTACTACTACTACTACTACTACTACTACTACTACTACTACTACTACTACTACTACTACTACTACTACTACTACTACTACTACTACTACTACTACTACTACTACTACTACTACTACTACTACTACTACTACTACTACTACTACTACTACTACTACTACTACTACTACTACTACTACTACTACTACTACTACTACTACTACTACTACTACTACTACTACTACTACTACTACTACTACTACTACTACTACTACTACTACTACTACTACTACTACTACTACTACTACTACTACTACTACTACTACTACTACTACTACTACTACTACTACTACTACTACTACTACTACTACTACTACTACTACTACTACTACTACTACTACTACTACTACTACTACTACTACTACTACTACTACTACTACTACTACTACTACTACTACTACTACTACTACTACGACTACTACTTCTACTACATCTCACCAAACAAAAAAATTCCAACAACATATTTCCACTAAAACAGATCTTTTATTCAAAGTTTTATTCAGCAGCTGAGTGAACCTTACTGGTTCCAGTAACCTCTTTAATTCTCAGGTATGGTCAGGCACCCCAGAAAGTACTTATTTCTGTTGGTTTTGAAGCCTGAAGCTTAGACGATGTTTTGCTCTTCTCGGTAGCTTTTCCTAGTTTTTTCTTTTTCTACTTGTTCCACCTCAGACTAGATAAATATTTTCCTCTTAACATGTCTAGTTTACCTGCATGGAAAAGCAGGCTTTCCCATCCCTCAAAGGCTTCCACCAGAATTCATGTGGTGTGCAGCATCCACAAGAATGCGAACAGGCAGGTGTGCTGCCTTGCTGCCTTGCAGTGCAAAACAGTGATTGTGAATAAATGCTTCACACAAGCCTGATCCACAAAATCACTTGTTCCAACAAAATACAAATGTTTGAACATGTTAAGCTTTGATTTTTGTTTGTTTGTTTGTTTTAATAAACAATAGTTTAAAACTAATCTGGAAAACAGATTGAGTCCATTCTTACAGTTTGGTTAAGAAAAGTGCAATCTAAATGTCACTGATCAGTGACAACAATGGAAATGTCTTCTTCTGTTGGGATTTTCAAAGTACTATCAAATCCAGGAGTATATTTATTTGTTTCAACTTCTTCAATTCTATTTGCAGGTATCTGGAAATGATCAATAGATTACATAATAAAGTTAATCCACATGCTGATATTTAAAATGCAACTGATTTAACAAAACTATAATATTGTATTCTTTGGAAAAATACTATGCAGCTATGGGTATCAGAAGCATTGAATGTAAATTAGGTGACACCTATTTCTTAGATACTTATAATTGCAATCTCTGATTAAGTGAAATATTTGCAGATATTCTTAACAGACAATCCATGCTTCAGAAGAAGGAAAAAAAGGAATTTTGGCCAGTTTGTTTGGTGGTTTTGACTAGTATAGCCAGGGATCTGGGGAGAGGTAGTGTTTCTTTTCTGATTCTCATCAGTTAATCAGTCTGACTTTGAGAAAGATTCAGCACCAAGCACTGAAGTGAGGAGATTATATGATATTATTTTGTCCTCTCTTCTGTAGTCAACTCATGAAATTTTATGGAAATTTAAATTAAATGCAGGAAAATACATCTGGTCAATTGCAAATCAAGAAGACATATCTATCCTAACATCTGCAGATGATCACAGGAAGATATTAATTATGAACCACTGTCAAAAACCAAAAGTGGTATATAATCACTTTGCCTGTATTTTTTTCACAGCAGTCAATCTTTGTGTATTGCTGTAACTTTGCCTGAAAAAGTAAAAAATCCCAACTATTTAGATTTGAGAATATAAACACAGAGACAAAGCACCCTTCAGTTTTTTTTTACAGTAAACTTAGTATATTTATCCTTTCACAATATACTCTCAAGTCTTTTTTTGGCTGCCCTCGTTCAACATTTCTCCAGGATTTTCTTAAAATAGCTGCAAAAATGACCCACTTCTACCACTTCTATGAAGAAATACAAAATACTTTTTTCTGTTTTACTAGGAAGTTTCTTTTGGATATGACAACATTCTTTGATGAAGACTGTGCTGAAGAAAAGAACTATTAAAAGTTAATGAATTCTGAAACTATACTTTTTATGCCTGATGCTCATACAGATTTCACATTCTCCTTTCTTGCTAATCTCTATGGCAACCTTTTGCAGATTCAGTAGTCACAGACAAAGGACTGGTACAGTACTAAAAATGAATCCAATTTCATTCCTAAAAACCTAAAGCAAAAAATGTATTTCAACTAAATGTATTTCCTGTGTTGATAATAAGCACAGAACTTTGGTGAATAAATTTAACTTTGAGAGCTCAATTCTGTGCTCAGATCTTCCATATATAATATGCATTCTGCTTCTCATCTCATTGTATAATCCTTTTTTTTTCACATTAAATTCAAAATCATATCTTGCCAAGATAAATTAATCTGTAAAATAATCAGTAGATAATTTTAATACCTCCACAGAACTAAATACAAGCTGAAAATTAGGAGGTATTTACATTGCTTGTTGAATTGGAGCTCAGGTATTTACAGGTAGAATTTTTGCATGCCAATTCAGTGGAGCAGCAAGATAAGAATTCTTGTGCTCATGGTAAGTATCTTACCCTTTTATCCGGGTGGCAGGTAAAGGCTTTATCTCCTGTTATTATCAGTCCCGTACCAATTCTGAGAGAAGTTCAACCAGTGTTCAGAGTAACAACTTAAGACTTTAAATTATGAAGCTATTAGACACCTGTACCATGAAATGGATATGATCAAACAACAAGAAGAAAACAAGCAAAATATACAGACACACATTTCTAAATTCCTTCTGGTAACTTAATTCAAATTCTAAGAAGTTAATATACACTAAATGGAAAAATAATATAGCGACTTGGCTGCAAACACAATTTGGCCTATGCAAAATAAAACAAAATTAGTAGCTCTCATCTCTTTTAGAATGAGGGTAGCAAAGAAAAAACAATCCTGAGAAATACACCACTTTTTAAAAAATTATATACAGTCACATTACGTCAAATGTAAATAAAGTGAAAAATTTTATTTTGGCATTATATTGTACCTTTATATTTAATTCATTTTCAATCAATCATGATTTCACATTGTGAAAATTCTGTTCCTTATAAATGATAAGCAGAATTGACATTTTATTTTGAGCCAAATAGCATTAAGTCAGATATCTCAAATTTTACAATGAAAAGTCAATTCTGAATTGAAAGAGGTAAAGGAGTCATTTAATTTTTTGCTGGTTAGATTATTGTAGAACTAAAACCCTACAATTGTAACAGGATGCCTGGGGAAGATTATGAAGCCCTGGTATGGATCCAGGAATCTATTAAGAATGGTTTCTCATTTTCTGATTTCATGGAAAGGAGTTCAAGTACCCTTATAAGATAGAGTGTTCAAAGCCTAGGTCTCCAGGTGTCTTAGCTGAGGCATCACTAGAATGTGCGAGGGATCTGGGGTGTGACATCTATAGATCCTGGCTTCAATGCTCTGAAACATCTTCAAGTCCATTTTTGTTTTCCAAGACACTTTTCAGGTTCCGTCATTGGCATTTAATGACAAAGCTCCGTTTAGTTAGAAAATTATGTCTGGTTTAAGCTGTGAAGAGAGAACCAAACATGATTTATTTCCTTAGGAAGTATTGAAGTAAATTAATGGATTCTTGTTGAATGCTTGAGTTGCACCAGAACATTCTTTTTAAACAAAAACCTTCCCTGTAGAATTTTTTTTTTGTTAGAAGTACAAGCAGTACTGCAGAAAGACTATGTCTGCTAGCTCAGACTACAGGGATTCATCAAACTGAGGACATAATTCCTGCACAAGTTTTACACATGCATACTCCTAGTGACTTCTGCAGACTTCTTCCTAATTTACATCAGTGTAAACCGGATCGGAGACCGATTTCAGGAGCTTTGGAAGTGGAGAGCAAGCATGTCTGACAGTCACACAAACCAGTACATGAGAGGTACCAACAGTTCAACATTGCCTTAAGCTGTTTAAAGTATCATCCACACAGCTGTGTAGCTGTGTGGAAATGCCTGGTTTGGAAGGTGAACTATAAGTGAGAGCAAAATCTGTCTCATATGAAAGGTTAAGAAGATCAATCTCAATTGATTTCACTGAGACAATAAAATTAGAGACAGCATAGAAAATTACTGCCATGAAATAATTATCTTGTTTATGCTGGACCTTTTCTCCTTGTATAGTTAACCCAAACTTGGAGCAAATGAAGAACTAATAAGAAAATTTAGTAAGTGGGTACACAGACCAGCCATCCAAAATTTCCACTGAACATTTCAGAGAGTTCTGTAGCTCAATTAGCCTCAGAAAGTAATCCCTATTCAGCCAGAACAGAACAGAAGCAACCAACATCTGAAATTGGGAACACGTCAAAACACTATTCTAAACTAAAACTGCATAGATAGTGCAGATTTTCCAAGGAGATGTGCATATTGACTTTTTAAGCAAAATTTTTATGGATCACACTTGCAACCTTTGAGTAACTGTTTGCCATAGTTACTAAGCCAGCTGCCCTCCTCTTCTCTTTCCACAATAGCCCATGCAATATTTTTGTGGGATTGGAGCTGATCCCTCCGAGCAATCTTTTATTGCACCATGTTTGGAGATTTGTTACCAAATTCAGGGCTAATCTATATATCTTTCCACTACAGCTTGTATGCATATTTTATGGAGTGTGTATACAACTTTTCATTCTCCTGATTATTTCTGTTCCTATTATATTTCAATGAGTGAATTTTATTGTTATTAGTGAAAAAATCATTCATAGACTTATTGGGGAAAAGAATTGAAAATCTATCATTGTGGAAATGTACTTTTATAAAAAATGAGGAAAGAAAATCAAATTTCTAGAAAAAGAATACTGTATTTTTCAAACCTTAATATATATATTTTCTAAACATTGCATTCCAGAAGAAAATAGATTTAAAATATGCCTTTGTGGAAGGTCCAAGTATGTTCAGTTTTTGTACAAATCTGAAAAAGTTAACTTTTTAAATCTCAAATATAGAATCATCATCTGGTTGCTGCCTTTATTTTAACTGCTGAACTCTCGGCTGCTCCTTTATTGTGGAAGCACAATAGTTTCTTTGGTACTTGACCTCCTAACTGCCATTTGCCTTCTTTTCTCCTTTCCCTTTCTCTGCTCTGCAATTTATCTCAGTCTCTTAAGACCTCCCCCTTAATTTCTCCATTTTCGCTGGCATTAAAAATAACCACTGAAGCTCACGGTGTCAGTCTCTTTCTTACTGCTTCTGCTCTTTCCTCATTTCTTTTCTATGGAGCTACTTTACTGTCTTTAATGATTTTTTTTTTCTTCATTCTCATTCCACCTCATTAGACTTCCAAAAGGTCAATATAAAACATTGGAATGGGTATACAGATCTGATTTTAGTAATTCTAATGAGTCTGTCCCCATGGTATTTAGATATTGATCGGTGTACAGTAATACATTAAGCAATGGATATTCTTCCCTTTAAATGATCCTCAAAAGATTAGCTAATCTCCAATTGGGAAAGCTTCAGTTACTCCTTACATTTTATTCCCATAAAAATGGCTAATCTAGCTTTAAATTGCATATAAATCATACTCAATATTAAAAAAAAAAAAAAAAAGTAAACTGTCAAAGAGGTTTTAAATAAACAGTGTAAAAGACTGAGAGTTTCACATTAATGAAGATTTACTTTTCTGGGGGTATTAAATTAGGAACCACTATAGCTTTCTATCAGGATAAAAAGACAAGGAAATTGCTGCAATTAAAATCTCATGAATTTCTGTTAATAAACTCTTCACTTTTGTCTATTCCAAAGTGATGTCAAATCCTAAAACCCATGAAGCAATTAGGAAGGTAATATGACTGACATCATGAGACGGTTAATACATTGAGAAATAATATGCTTGCATCAGGAGGTAAAAGACTGAAGGTTTTGAAGCACAGCTGAAAAAGGAATATTATGAATGCTTTTAAATTTTTCCAGTTCAATGACAGGAGACTTTTTAAATATACAAACAAGCAGAATAACCAAACTCAGAAGCAGAATAAATAATGACCATAAACCAGCTCCTAATATGTAGATGAAAATGTGCAATAGGAGCTAATCCACACTTAATAATAAACAACAATTAATTAAAGGTATACATGACTGGATTTAGAAGTCTAATTATCCAGCTACATGATTTGATAAAATATCTAGGTAATTTAGTAGGTAACTGTCCCATTTTCCACTATGATTAATTATGGGTGTAAAAGTGTTATTAAATGCTAATTTAGTCTATCTCATCAGAATGTAGGTTATGTCCCTCATATATCTGCGCTTATGTTGTTATAGTTCATTGGCTTACAAGTCACTTGGCTTACAGTGTGGGTAACTTATTCAATTCAACAGCATTTGAAAAATGAATCAAATCGTGATTAAAGTATTTGATATGCTAATTAAAGGGGTGAGTCTGCCTTCTGTATTCCACACACTTCTAGACAACTTAATGACACAGTTAGTTCCTTTGATTTCTGTAGGGTCATAAAACTGTAAATATTTACAAGACTAAAATCTAGATATGGAAACCAAGTAAAATTTTTATTTTAGAAAGAAAAAGATTCATGCAAAGAAGAAATATGTTAACAGGGAATTACAAGACTAAGAAGTTCCATCTACATTCACTGTTTCATAAGGTTTTGGAACTCAGCCTCCCAAAGAAATTGCTTTAACTCTGTTCTGGCTTCGGTGGTCAAAAACAATGTTAATGTGTGAAAATCTCTGAAAAATATATTTTAATTTTACTTACGGAGACAAAAAAAAAAACATGGAATATTATTTTTATGACCCATTACCATCTATCATATACACAGAAATATGTAATGGTGCTTTATTTCTTTGCTTTGTCTTATTTAAGGGAGTAAAATTACAACTCCAGAAAAAGAAGAGCCTAGATAATGGCAAATTTAAAAATACTATAAATTAATTTGAGGAGATTTTAAAATAAACAAAGCACCAACCAAAAATATGCACCATATCTACTTGGTAAAATAGCATCTTCTCCTTTAAATATATCACAAAAGCCACAAATTCCATGTGTAATTTCCATTACACATTTCCTATAACTGTTTTATACGAATATTTCTCAGCCTACTGGTCAATTACAATACATATGCTACAAGGTATTCAAATACTGTTCTGTTCTAAAGTTCACATATGTTTAAAGAATTTTGGTTGTATTTTTACTTTTGAGTATGGAGACTTTCAGAATATATTCCTCATTGACCCTTCAAAGGTGCTTGTGTCTCACATTCTTTTGTTTTTCTCCACCAATTCTCTTCATGTCTACTGTTTATGTTTTATCTGTATAAATCAGAGTAAACAGTAGCTTCTCTTTTCCAAATCAAATATTGTATCTGCAGTCAAGTTTTCAGTAAACCATCACAGCAAGTAAATGTGGGATTTCTAGAGTGTAAAGTGAAGGGAAACAAACGAGAACTACAAGCATATATTCACTGGAAAAAACCCCAAACATGGGATCTTCATCACTTCAAACATCGGGTGTCTGCATCACTTATTTATGACACTCTCAATCTCTTTTCACTCTTATGACTTCCATTGCTAAGTCAGTTTGTTACACTTGGTTGGGGTTAGATTGTTTTTTTCTTTCTTGTTTTTTGTTGGTTTGGTTTGGTTTGGTTTGTTGTTGTTGTTGTATATTTGTTTTTTGGCTTTTGTTTTCCTTAGGTTTTTTGATGGTCCAGTTCTGGAGAGTCAGGAGTCCAGGAACTCCTACCTCTGCATTTTGTTCAGATACACCTAGAAAATCAGCTGTCTTCCACTAAAACCACAACACCAAGGCTTCACATTTCCCTGTACAAGAGAATTGCACTGGTAAGATACTAGTTGATGCAGGACAGTAGTTGTTAGAGGGAACACAGAACACTTAGTATGAATCTCACCTAGATAATTTTCAGTAGTAACTAATCTGAATTTCTGGAGATGTTGCTAAATATGAAAATAGCTCAATTTTAAGGTAATATCTACTTTGTTGCTTGAAAAAATGACCTGAGATGAGAGTTTCATGCAGTGGTATTGGCCTGTGGAAGCACACCACAACCTCTGAATCAGTGATAGACTTCTATCCTCTGTCCCTCTGTTAGAATGAGTTGTAACTCACTCTTATGAGTTAGGTAACTCATTGCTGAGTTGTCCCCTGTGGTAATCATCAAATCACCGGGTAATCATTCCTTTCTGGTAGACAGCTGTGCAAATTTCAGTGGGAGGAAGACAGTGAGACATGTACTTCTGTGAATAGTTTACTCTTGAATAGTATTAATAGTTGTCAGATCATTTCCCAGTACCAAATTACTAGAGGAAAGAAACTCATGTTATAGTAGCTGGTTGGACTGTGTTGATTTTGATGGGGTTTTTTAATGACTGGTAATCCAAATGAATATTGTGCGTGTGTGTGTGTGTACACAAGAGTGATCTCTAGAAACTCTTAATTCTAATAAAAGCTTATACACTGTCCAGATTCTTAAAATGGGAAATGTGGGAAAAGTGAAGGAACTAAAACCATTTCTATCTCCATGAAGATGAATGATAATTTTTGATATTTAAGATTATTAAGTATGTGGTAATTTCTTTCCTAGATTGTTTCATTCTCTTCTTGTTGGTTTTCAAAGCTAAAAATTCCAATCCTCATCTGGCTCAAAAGATGCTTTGATGTTCAGAAAGCTCATGAAACAGTACAAGAAAAGTTGCAAGTTCTGTGCAGTCTACTGACTTTAGGGGTTTTTTTACTATCCTTTTTTTTCTTCTTAAACCTGATGTGACAGGATTGAGTAGATTTTTGTGCTTAAAACTTCTTGGCTGTAAATACTTACATAAGTCCCATAATTAATGTTTTGATGCAACTGACTCCTTAAAAATTCTTTGTTTTTTCCCTTCTCAATAAGATGTATTTTTTCAGATACCTAGTAAGGATGATATACACAAGGTTAACACCAGCTGCTGAATTTCTGTGTCATCACTAGAGAAAGGTTTCTTCAGAATATAATGTAGTATAATGTAAAATTCAACTACAAATCACTCTCTTTTCTTTCACTACAGGTGAACCAGATTAGAAGGGGTTGGAGAAAGATAGCACATATGAATAGATCTTAAATTTCAGGCAGTCAATAGAATATTGCTAGTCTTCTTTACTTTAGAAATTTAAATCATTTGCAAGATTACATAGTTCTCTGGGATACTTTTATGATTTTAAATAGTTGAAACAATTCAGAAATACAAATGGCTTATTCATTCATGAAACTGTATATTCAGATTTCAAAAAATATTATCTGATGAGGGTTTTATCATTTTTCCCCTAAGTGAAATTTTAATGCAGCAGTATTCTAACTTTTTGGATGAAAATGTGGGTGCATAAAAGTTAATGAGGGATTGACAGCTAATTCGCAGTGGGTCAGGGAACCCATATGAGTTAATACATACTTACTGTGAAGTGCATGTGCTATTTTGTGATGGGTTGACCTTGGCTAGCTGCCAAGTACTGACCAAGATGCTCTCAATCCTCCCTACAACAGCACAGGTAAGAAAAGAGGATGGAAAAAGCTCCTGTGTGGAGTTAAAGATGGGTAGAGCTGCCTTCCATAATAATCACAGACAAAACAGATTTGAGAAAAGTTAGTTTAATTTATTGACAACTAAAACAAAGAAATAAAAAATGTTGTCTGTGACCTTTCTCCCATCCCTTTTCCCAGGCTCAGCTGCACTCCATCCCCAACTCCTCTGCCTCCTTCACCTTGAGCCAGCAGGAGCAGTAGGGTGGGTACTGGGGCAGTATGATACATTGAATTTCCAGGGCTACATATTTTAAGCCTGAATCTTATTTGACTTTAGCATGATTGTAGACTCATAAAAGTGAAAAAAAAAAAAAGCTTTATAGACTAGTCAGATTAAATACAACATCCCAGGAGATACTCTATACTATATTCTTAAACAATCAATGCATGACTACATAAAGCATAAAAAGACATGATAGAAAAAAATCCCAATTCCTTCTTTTGTCAGGACAGTTTGCCAACTAGACTCAATATTTGGAGTTAAAAAAGCTTTTGCCATTCTGTTAGTGGCATGATATACAAAATATATTTTTATTAAACTGCAGTTCTCAATCTTCATTAGAATAATAAATGGCTGTAAATTATTGCTGATGTTAATTAAATTGTTAAAAATAAAATGAAATTATTATGACAAAACTAAAATATAAACCAAAATAATAATGAAAAAATATGACTTATGCTTACACTTGTTGGCAGCAATTTGGTTTATTAATGTGCCATCAGCCAAATCTTGCTGCCTTATTTTGCTCCTCATCTCTGGGAGATCTAAACCCACGCCAAAGACTGAAGTGGGTTAGTTTTTCCACATTCCCTGATGTTATGTGAAAGATCTCCAGGCAATAGATAAGCATATAAGAGGTTTTTATCTGTAAGTCTGGGAAACACTGATGTACAAGAAATCCCAGATGACCAAAGAAACTCGAATAGTGGTATCTTTTTCCTTATGAGAACTGAAGGGCCTGGGAACAGCTGATGATCCCTGGGATGTCTCTTTAACCTGGTTGTAATTAATTCATTAATGTCTCAGCAGTGAAAAACACACCCACTGTGATGGAGTGAGAAAGCTGAGAGGGGCAGGTAAGATGGGAGTCCTGTGACTTTTGTTTCAATTGGGAATGCAGTGAGGAGAAATAAATTTTCTTTAAAAAAATCTAGATTTTACATTGGGAAAGTGCCTCTACTCTAACAGAATGAAAAAGCTATCTAGCACCTGGTTCTGATATCTCCTTCAAGTAACATTTCAGTGAGACATTAAAAACAATTTCTTATAAATTTCTGCTTATACTCTAACCCATCTTAGCTCAGGTCTTCTGAACTAGACATTTGCTTGAACTTCTTTCCACATCTGCAGTGCTATGCAGGAGGATATGAATCTTCATCATCAAAGGTGAACATGACTTGAATACTAGATAAGTTTTTGTAATTGTCCAGGCAGACATGGAAGTCAGCTAAAGTAAAACACCCTAACTCCACACCCTGGGCCCCCCCCCAAAAAAAACCAACCAAACAAAAAAAAACCCAGGAAAAACCAAAAAAAAAAAAAACAAACCCAAACCAGAAAGAATATGTAGGTTATGTCTTTGTTAAGTTTAACATATTGAACAGATTCAATTCCCAAGAGCCCTATACCCATCCTAAGACTTGGACTGTAGTTTTAGAGGTTAAGTCCTGAAGAGCTGCAGTTCATCCAGGATTTAAAGATTTAAGGATTTTAGTGTCGCTTTCGTGTAGATAAATGATTCTTTTTGCCTTCTTAGAATTGTCAGTTTCATTTGGACAGCCTAAAGGTAAGCAGACCTTTCATTTGATGGCTCTTCAATCTAATCACTGTCCATGAGTCCACTTGTGTTCAATAGCCTTACTACACCTTTTATCTTACTGTGATTATTGTATCTTCTTATGTCTAAAGACTTCATGAAGTTTAAGTTACTGATGAATGAATACTTGTACCCTGCTATGTCATATGTCAATTAAGTGTGATTAAATTAAAGGCTCCCTTCTGTTGTTATAACAAAGGGAATTCATTAGCGTGATAAGTGCTCTTCTTGCACTGGCTGCACCAATTTCCGGTCCAAATGGTAAATGTAACCAAATGGTAAACAGTTATTTGAAAGAAAATTTTGCAACTATCTCAGTGTTTAAATTAGTGTTGTCTTTGTTTCCTTTAGAAATCTTTGGTGTGTTTCCTTTCCTACTAATCTTGAATGGAGCACTGGATATCTTTTAAGGTATGGCCACATACCATCATTGGATAGCTAGGAAGCCAAATAATAGAAGAGGGATTATGAGACCGTATTGATCAGAAATGATGAGATGCAGTAGTATGATGGTGATAATGTGGAGCTATAAATGTGCAAAATGCAGAGCTGAATTCAGCAACAACATCCTTATCATATGCAAAAAATTGCACAAAACACAGCACAGAAATGAAGCTTCTCCATTGTCGCTAACTGAGCTTGGATTATGTCACTGCCAAGACACAGAGAACAGTGAGAAATAAAAAGCATTTTTCTTTGCTTGGTTTTTATTGGTTTTTATCTTCCTGTTTATGACTTCAGCTTCACACAAAACTCTTGCAGGGAATTATGAGTAATAACGGAAGAATACAGCCCCATGCTATAGTTCTGTCCTCTGAGTACCCTTTATCGCCAGCCGGGGGCTATGTACAAGCACGAACGGGACGGGACTGCTCGGAATGAGTCTTGAGCTGTTTATTTTCCAGCATCAGTCTCATTACAAGGTCATGGCGATGGAAAGATGCCACCAGCTCACATCCCAGACAGCAGACAGGGAACTTAATGTTGCAGCCTGTTTTATAAGTTTTCTGACCAATCACACAAAGCAAAAGCATTTTGACAGTAGTTCCATCCAATCGCTATAAGCACACGTACCTTCAGTTAAAACAATGCCTGCTTATTTCAAATACAATACCTGTTTGTAAGCCTTAAAACACAATGCACAGAGCTCCATTATTAAGCTTAGAACTTCTCTATATCTGCTAGATATACTTTTCTTCAGCTTAGGAAGTTATTCTAGACAAGCATAACTACAGAACCATTGTTCTAATTGTCCATCCTCTTACACTTCTTATATAACTTTTCTGCTGACTTATTTAATGGCTACTGCTTAGCTCTAATCACAGTTCTGCTGTCTCTGAGGCCTGCCTTTTGCAGCTTTCCCAAAAACCCTCTAAATTTATGGATTCCCACACCCTTCAGTTTAGGCCCAAAATGTTAGTTAATTTCAAAATGCTGAGGTTGGGGTTCAGTAGCATCAGTAGCAATCTATAATCACCGTAAAACTTAAAAACTCTGTTTTAATTTTAGAAATATTCCTCTTGCTCTTTCTACTACACTGCACCTCTTCTAAGGAATTAAATTTATTTCAAAACAGGTATCAGGTGATAAGTTAGTAAGATTTTAAACTTCTATATTCAATCTTATGGTTTACCATGTTTCTGTGGAGTTTTTTTTTGGTTGGTTGGTTTTTGTTTTCTATTTTATTGCCCATGAGGATCAAGAAGTGAAAGGTTAAATTCCCTATTCTGAGCCTCACAAAATGTGATATAAGTGAGGTTTTTGTTATCAGTTCAAGCATTGTAGTCTGCTTTCCTTGGCTTTCCTGGATGTGTACACTTACCTGCTTCAAACACACAGCCCCTGCAGGAGGTTATGGCACTGTGCCAATATGTTTATGTTCTTTCCCAACCACTGTGTGCTGTGTTTTCAAAGTTTATCGACTCCTCAAGATCCATAGATACAACTGTACCCTCTGTGGTCATTCCTACACTAGTTTGTGCCCTCACAGCACTGGCTGGTGGAATTCTGGCAGTGAGATTACTTTCAGGCATCTCCAAACATCTTGTATGGGCACTAACAAGCTGATGTTGCTGCGGTTGAATTGCTTTTGGCACTGAAAATAGCTAAAGTCTAGATGGATGCTACCTATAAATGCATTCATCTCTACTTTGTTTTCACATGCTGCCCTGTTTAAATGTTCACAATAGCAACATACACTAGACATTTATAATTCAATGATAATTTTTTACTTTTAGGTCATTGCTTGCTAGACAAAGCCTATATTTTCTCATTACATTTTCATGAGGGAGAAAAGAACTCAAACATTACAGAGAAACAGGCATGGTGCAGAACCATGACATCAGTGTTTACCAGACATCAGCAAAAAAGCTTTTAGCACACAACACCTCCAGAATCAATTTAGAAAGTCCTAATCATTCGGTTATCCATATATTTTTTGATTGTTTTCTTGTTTCAATAAACAATTTCTTATAATATCAGAACCCTTAACATCTGTGATTGATTTTATTCTTTTGCTACCTTCACTAACTAATAACATATACCAATTCCACTCTGGAGTTGGAAAAACTGTTTGTGAAAATAGCTTTGGCATTCATCCTGATATTTTTAGAGCTAAGTAGCAAAATTATTTAATAAAGATTTGCTGGATAAACTTGATTGCTTTTTAAATAGAATTTAAAAATTAGTTGCTGAAAGAAAAGCATAATATGATAGGCATTTTCAATTAATTAAGGAAAACATTTGATACTGCATTCTATAAAAGCTCTTTTCTCAAAATTAATTTAAATTGGCTTGAATATGAATGTTATCATGTGAAATAACCACTGATGGAAGATAGTAAACAAAAGGAAGTGATGAGCTGCAAAAGAGTGACTTAGGAGGAAATGACTACTTGTTTTCTGCCTTAGGAGGTCAGGTTATATTCTGTTCCTCACTAATGACTTTGCCAAGAGGAAAAACAGCACATTAATTAATTCACAGAGAGTTACTTGGAAGTAACTATAAAGGCTAAAGAGCTACTAGGTCTACACCTGCACTTTAATGCAGAGGATGAGATTGAGTCCTAAACAAAAGCTGAGAAATATCAACAAACATATTTCATGTAAAATTTTCCAAAATACAGTTTTTTTGAGGTAAGCTGCAGTTCAGAAAAAAAGTATGCATATTCGAAGCTGTTATTGACTTCAGCCAGTATTAATCATAAGCTTACATGTTGTGTGGAATAATGAAGTAGTTAAGCTCAGGTTTAATATTAAGCTTATTCTTAAGGTCTTTACTGATGAAAATTCTATAAAGCACAGATGAAACCGAAAAATAAAATATAAACATATTAGAGAAATGTAAATGTAATCCTGCATTAATAAGACTTCTCCTTCTATGGCCCATGTTACTACCTGGAAATAAGATTAAGGAGAATGAGTAAAAATGTGTTATTTCCTTTACCATTTTATAAATCACAAGTAAACCTATGTATTCTCATATATACTCCTGATGTATCTCCTCTCTTCCCCCCTACTCTTAAGCTAAAACACAGTAAGAAAGATTAAAGAATTGCTTGAGAAAGTGACTTTGTTAATGCAAGGGATGAAATTTAAGAGAAAATCATATTCTATTGAAATAAGTGGTAAAACTCCCACAAAATCTCAAAAGGATTAGAATTTTACCAGAACATGATAATGCAGACATGTACTCCACACTGTAACTTTTACCACCTATGAAGCAAAATTGTATAGGAATTTCATTCTGATATATCGCAAAAAAGAAATTTCATGACATAAAAGAAATACCCCTTATGGACTGGAGATGGGGTGTGGGGTCCAGAAGAGCTCTCTAAGGTATGCCTCAACCCTCAAAGTATCTCTTTGAATTTAAAACAAAAGAACAGCAAAACAACAAAGACAAAACCAAAAACAACAAAGCCAAAAAAAGAGTAAACCAACAACAACAAAAAAAAAAACCAGTGGGGAAGACTGCTACCTTGTGATAGTGTAGCTTTTTTCCTCGAGCTTCCACCCAAAAGCGTCCCAGAAAGGACTGAATGGTGGTTTCCTAGAATCAGAATGGAGACAACCAGGGCACACATTGGAAGTGCAAACATTTCGCAGAAGAGCAGCTGTGTGCAGCAATCTTTGCCTGCTGTGGATCAGCACATGAAGCTGATGTTCATGTCGTGCTTCCATATGTAGAACAGGATGAACACTGTGAATCCCTCTTCTACCTGACACTGCTTACATGCAGCTACAAATAACTTCTTTATTAAAATCAATTTTGCAGAAGGCGTGCCTCTAGATTATTTTTTTTATTTGCAGGAAAACTGGCTACAAAAGAGAATAAAACCCAGTACATTCATTATTTTGTGTCAGGAAAGGCATGAAGTTTAAATTTTCAAGTACTTTCAGTTTGCCACCCAAATAGGCTGGGGTGGACTTGGACTCCAATTGAAACATGAAGACAAAAGTTGCCGCTGAGTATATAAACCTACAGCAGTGTGAATGTTAGCCAAAAGAGCTGAGCAACTACAGCGCTAGGATTTGTGTGAGCAACATGCCCAGTCACCTTCATTTTCACACATGCAAGATCCTTGGGCTAGGTATTTAGCATCTGGCAATTTACTGTCTCCTCATCTGTGGCCAGACATTATTTTTTATTAAAGGCAAATGAAATTATAGCTATTTTACTGTGAGCAGAACAATCCATTAAAAAAGATTGCACTGGTTTTGCAAAGACAAGATTGCACGGTCAGGATCGCACTCGAAAAATGGCATGAATGTAACGCAGGGATACTTCCCATGGAGCCCTGGCAGAAGAATATTTGTGCTAAAGGTGCTAATTGAGTCTTAGGGGTACAGTGATGTAACTAAAGAGAGGCTTAAAAAGTACAGAGAAAATACGCATATTTTTCAGGTGTTAGAGGATTTGGGGAAAAGTTAAGGCACTCCACAGCAGTCAGAACTGTGCAATTTCCACTACCAAACTGGGATAAAGGGAGAATTGCAGAAGCAGTGGATAAGTAACGTGGGGAGGATCAGCTAAAGCCATCAGAGCACCTAATTCATTCATCCTCTTCACTGAATTCTGCAATAGCCTGTCTGTAATAGCCTCAGTGATCAATAATGGCAGTTTTTCATTCATCAGATTTTTCAGATTGTAAAATAGAATATAAAAATGCTGATGGAGGACCTCACATGGACAAAGTTAAAGTCTATGAAAATTTATTTCTAGACTAGCTTTTTTTCCAGGATAAGACATTAATATTTTCAATATTCATTTAAGTTTTTGAAACACGGAAGAATTTACCCATCTGCAAGGGAGAGCATGGGAAATTCTCTTTAGAAACTGATTTTTGATGCTTTGTCTGCTAAGTGACAACATTATCCAGGAACAGGAAGGGACTCATCAAGGAATGGGTCAGTTAGGATTTGACATATGAAATTTTTTCTCTTTCTGAGTGTCTATTTAAGGATGCCATCCCTGGAGGTGTTGAAGACAGGCTGGAAGGGGTTCTGAATAACCTGGTCTAGAGGAAGGTATCCCTGCCTATGGCAAGGTAGTTGCATGATCTTTAAGATCCCTTCCAACCATAACAATTATATGAGTCTATCATTCTCTAAAAAGAGAAAGAAGTGTTTCATTATTCCTGAATAGTTCCAAAATGTAAGAAAGAAATGAATTTCCACTCACTGAGCCACTGCCTGCACTTCTTGCCCACCCTACAGCCTGTTGTAATGGAGTGCAACACTTCTATACTCGACTCTGGCTATCATGTGGGTCTTTGAAAAATTAACACCTCATAAACCTAGGAAGCAATAATGAAGAAAGAAATGTTGTGGTCACAATTACAGGAAGCTAATAATGAGAATGCAATGTGGCATTGTAGCAAAAGTAGCTAACACAATTTGGCAGAAAATTCTTAACAAGGTATCTTGCCACAGAGAATTTTCTTTTCTGTTCAGCCACAATGTGAGTATATTCCAAGTGCTGCATTAAATGTACAGCATCTAGTTGCCAGACAAATGTTGAAGGGATTTCAGAAAAGAGGATTAAAAACAGTTAGGGAGGTGACAGTATCATTTAGGAGGAAATATTAGAATAGTTAAATAGGCATAGATTGGATGGCTGAAAAAAGACCACTAACATGTGAAGGGTAAGAAAACACTTAAAGGTAGGTATTATTTAAGATATTAAGTGGAATAAAAACATATGATATGGCCCAATCTAAGTTACATTATTCTTATATATATCATATTTTACTAGACTAAATAATTCCCCTAACAGTAGTGTCTATTAGGCTGTCACAGGACTGGCTTGTGCAGCATGAGTAGCTTATAAATTGCAGTACTTTTCAGAGATGTCACAATACATTTTCTTACAGAGCAGAACTTCAACAACAAAAACAAGCCATCAGGCTTATGAGGCTCTACAGCAGCAACTTTTGTCCTGCTAGTTCTTTCCCTTTCACTTTATTTTGGACATTTTATTTTGTTTTGCTGTATGTTCTTGACAGACTGTTAGCTTATTTGGTTCTCCCTGGACAGTCCAGATGGCAAATCTGGAGTAAATAACGCTCTGTCTTCCTAGAATAATTGCTAGCCTCACCAACTAGTGGCTATTTCTCACTAGCACAAACAAGTATTTGGGTAGCAAAGAGAAACTACAGAAAGTATAGCTACAAACAACCAGATGCAAATAGGACCCCAGGAGACAGGACAAACATGTAAATCTCTTTTTTTTTTTTTTTCAATTTGCTCAGTACATAACAAGTTTTTTATTTGTATCAGACCTTTTTGTGATGTGGGCTTTCAATTTTGTTTACAATTTGACAAATTACAAGCAAGGTAAAAGCTCTGTTTCTAAAGCTATATAAAATAAACACTTGCAAATGGGTAAAATTATATGAGCAAAATGAAGCCCCTATAATCCAAGGGGTTAGTGGTCTACTACACCCTTTAGAAATACAGAAAACTATGGGTCTGAATGTGATCTACCTGAGAATATTCTATCAAAGAGCTGATAGAAGAGCTCAACCATAACTTTCAATTTTTTATGAGTAGTCCTAGATAACTGGGGAAGTCACAGTTGATTGGAGGCTAGCAAATTTGACACCCATTTGCAAGAACGACCAGAAGTAGGATCCAGGGAATTACCGGCTGATCAGTCTGACCTCAGTGCTAGGGAAGGTCATGTGTCTGACCATCTTGAGTGCCATCCCATGAAATGTACAAGACACCAAGGGATCAGGCTCAGCCAGCACAGGTTTATCAAAGGCAGGTCCTGCTTGACCAACCTCATCTCTTTCTATGGCAGGGTGACTTGCTTAGTGAATGAGGGAAAGGCTGTGGATGTTGTCTACTTGGACTTCAGTAAAGCCTTTTACACTGTTTCCCACAGCATGTTCCTGAGGAAGCTGTCAGCCCGTGGCTTGGACATGTACATTTTTCACTGGGTTAAGAACTGGCTGGATAGAGGGGCCAAGACAGTGCTGGTGAATGGTGGTACATTCACTTGGTGGCCCATGGTGTTCCCCAGGGCACAGTATTTGGCAAGCTCTGTTTAATATCTTTATTTATGATCTGCAAAAGGGGATTGAGTGCACCCTCATGAAGTTTGCAGATGACACTAAGTTGAGTAAGAATGTTGGTCTGCTGGAGGGTAGGAAAGCTCTGCAGAGGGATCCGGACAGGCTGGATGAATGGGCCAAGGTCAATTTTGTATCAGGCTCAATTAGACCAGGTGCAGGGTCCTGCCCTTGGGTCTCAAGAACCCCCTACAGCGCTACTCTGGGGACAAAGTAGCTGGAAAGCTGCCCAGCAGAAAAGGACCTGGAGGCGCTGGTCAACAGCCAGTTGAACATGAGCCAGTGGGTTCTCAGGTGGCCAAGAAGGCTTGCTTGGATCAGCAATATTGTGGCCAGCAGGACCCGGGCAGTGATTGTCCCCCTGTACTCAGCACTGGTGGGGCTGCACCATGAGTGCTGTGACCAGTTCTGGGCCCCTCAATTTAGGAAGGGCATTGAGATGCTTGAATGCATCCAGGGAGGAACAACAAGGTGGGTGAAGGGTCTGGAACACAGGCCCTATGAGGAACAGCTGAGGGAGCTGGAGTTGTTTAGCCTGGAAAAAAGGAGACTCAGGAGAGACCTTGCCGCCCTCTACAACTTCCTGAAAGGAGGGGGTAGCCAGGTGAGCGTCGGTCTCTTTTCCCAGGCAATGACTGACAGAACCAGAGGACAGTCTTAAGCTGTGCCAGGGAAAGTTTAGGCTAGACATTAGGAAAGAATTTTTTACAGAAATTGGGCATTGGAATGCTGGCTGGCCAGGGAGTGGTGGAGTCACTGTCCCTGGAGGTATTTAATAAAAGACTGGATGTGGCATTTAGTGCCATGGTTTAGTTGATAAGGTGATGCTAGGTCATAAGTTGGACTTGATGATCTCAAAGGCCTTTTCCAGCCAAGTTCTGTGATTCTATGGTTCTATGATTCTGTGAATCTGTGATTTAGTGATTCTGTTCAGTTTTGGGCCGCTCACTGCAAGAAAGACATGGAGAGGCTGGAGTGTAGCCAGACAAGGGCAACAGAGCTGGTGAAGGGTCAGGGGCACAAGTCTGATGAGGATCAGCTGAGGGAGCTGAGGTGTTTAGCCTGGGGAAAAGGGCTCACTGCCTGGAACTAACTGAAAGGAGTGGGATCAGTCTCTTTTCCTAAAAGCAAACAATAGGACAAGAGCGGAAGTGCTCAATTTGCTCCAGGGGAGGTTTACATTGGATATTAGTAGAATTTCTTCACCAGAAGGGTTGTCAAACACTGGAGCAGCTGTCCAGGTAAGTGGTAGAGCCACCATCCCCTGGAGATACTTTGAAGACATGTAGATGTGGCCTTTGGTTTTAATGGTGGACTTGGCAGTGCTGGGTTAATGGCTGGACTTGATCTTACAGGTCTTTTAGATCTTAGAGGTTGTAAACAATTCTAGGTTTCCACAATTCTTCTTTATTGTTTGTCACTGGATTTGTTTTTCTTCATGCTGTCTGGATGTCCTACACTGTACTATTCCCAGGAGCTAGAAAGTATTTGAGTTTCACATACTGTTTGATCATGGTCACTCACACCTGCAGATTTGCATAATGAGTTCTGTCTAATGGCTCTCACCTCTATTGCTTTAAAACCATGAATTTTCCAAGAAAAAAAAAATCATTATTATTAATCTCAGAGTTCTGTGGTCAGCTTGCCTCTTGCTCTGTGTGTGTACACAGAAACACACACACACATGGGATTTGCTCTATTGGATGACATTTGGCTCTATCAGAGTGCATACTTCAAAAGCAGTTATAGCGGTGAGCAAATACATCAATATCAGGCTCTTTGACAAATACCTTATAGGATGTCTGCTTGAATGCCTCATGTCTTAATCAAATTTTTTTTCAGGCTCAGCAGACAAAATCTATCTGTAAAATTCTTGCTGTGAATTTATTGATATCCTGCCCTTAAACAATTTTTAGGTGTTTTATTTTCTTGTGTTTTTTGTAAGTTGGAAAAAAACGGATACAAAACAACAACAACAACAAAAACAGAAACAAAACATTCAGACACAAAACTATAAATTTAATGGACCTCTATAATCCATTCAAAATAACAAGAAAATATGGCCCAATGTTTTTACCCTTTATGCTGAAAAATTACAACTGATCCTAATAATTTTCCTAGAGGAGATGCAATAAAAAGCTTGAGATAAAAAATTGAGAGTTTAAACATATACAGTGCTGGTAAGCTAATGCAGAAGGACAAAAATTTGAACATTATACTTTCAGGTACTGCAATTATTTTGCTTATTTTGATTGGTTTAAATCCACCTAGCAAAAAAAAAAATCTCAATCCATAATTAATCACCTGTATATGTATTGAAATAAAGAGATCTGGACCTTTACATCTCTGTAAGAATGGAAAAGTTTGAGGGAGTGTAAATAAATATGTGGATATTGAAGTTTGTTTGATCAAAGAAAAAAAAAAAAGTCACCAAAACCACAACTCCTTCCCCCAAATCTCCAGTTATTTTCATGATGGAGTGGTAACACCTTACTCGAAAAATATACGCATTCTGCATCTGGTGATATGAAACTTTTGCTTTAATTTTACCTTGGTTTGTGCTCTAGAAATAATACAGAAACATGCAGTGGTTCTGGAAGCTATTTTAAGCTAAAATTATACATATCAAGAAAAAATTCCTGTTTCAGTAAATGTGCTGTGATGACAACTGTTCCATGTGGCAGCAGTTTCAAACTACCCTTTCCTGAAATATTTGTGGAGCTTTGATGTTACTCTTCTAGTGGCACTGACATATGAATTAGTAGTGTCCTGGCCCACATTACTCATCTCAGCATCTGACTTTTGTGATGGACTTTGCTCATGTCAGCAGATTGTATTTGATGAACTGACTAGTTTATATCCATCGCTATTCTCAAATACATTTTGTTTCCTCCCTCATATGTTCTCTGTCAAGAGCTAGTAGAAAGTTTTATGTCTTAATATAGTCGATACATTTGTGCAAGGATTGCTGCTGTGTGGTATGAAGTGGTGGGCTGTTACCGGTGCCACCTCATCTGCAGCAGTCATTGATGTGAGGACACCAGGATGCTTAAGTTTTCAATCCATGTGTTCCCCTTGCCCACCTGGGAAAGCATCTGCTCCACCATCTGTGGCCCTTGTGGCCATGGTAGCAGTCTGGCAATTTTGGTGTGGTTGTTAAAAAAGGGTCTGTTTCTTTGGTTATGCTCAGTGTACTGGTTATGCCCAAAGCTGCCAACAAGTGTCCCCAGACAAAACCAGTGCATGACATGCTTACTTTGTTATTCTTTTTCTCATTTCCTGACTTTAATTTTCACCATCGTTTTACCTCTCTGTCTCTGCCACAATCTGTTAAGCTATGAAACCTGCTCTATTTACTCTATTTTCCATAGTTCCCAGTTTTGTCACAACTGTACACAAACTTAGTATTTATGACATTATGACATAGTGTTGCTATGGCAATGTCAGCCCTACCTATGGGATTGGCCGTGCAAGACTTTGCTCCCAAAAATTTTCATAGTGCTCTACTCCAGCTATCTGTGAAGTTGGACCACTTCTCCCATAGCTCCTCTTTAACCACTTGTGATATCCAGCAGTCCCTCAACAGCAACACCATCTATAATTCAGCAAGTTTCTCACTCAGAGTTTTCTATCACGTCCAGCAGTTTCTCATGATTGTGTCTTGTTCCATGTCCTTCTCAGTTAGCTGAATTTGCTTAAACCAGTCATTTACCACAGCCCTTAATATGACACCCGTATTAATATTCTTGTCACAACTAAATGTTATAGGAAAGCCCCTAAGACTTTCCAGCCTCATGGATATACCTTTTTTTTGCCTAAGAAAACATGGTGGGGAGCATTTTGGAAAGTAGAGTTTACTGAGTACCAGAGGTGTAGATGTTTCCAAGGCATGGGGCAGCAAGGTATGTCCAAAGCTGCCAGATGTGGCTGGAAGTATGTCCAGGTGGTGGAAAGATGCCTGTCTTGGGAAGCAACAGCAATAGACAGGTAGAAAGGAATAACAGAATGGGGAGAGATCCTGAAATTCAAGGGTCTCTGTGAACTTGTGACAATTATACATATTCTTATTTATTAATTACACATAAAACAAGAAAGGATTGCTGCAATCAGATGTGACAACTGGATAACCTCCACCAATTCTTATTACCCTTCAGAAAAAAGAATTGTCTTTTACTATCATCATTTATAATTTTGTCAAAAGTGATTCAGTTATGAATACTTAAAATAGAATGTAAGAAATGGTGACTTTTGAAACCTTGCTAGAGGTACAGTGCCCAGAAGCATTTTCTTGATCTCTATTATCAGGTATCATGGTAATGTCTTTTCGCTTTAGTGAAATGCATATCGCTTGTTCACTTTGGCTAATATAACCTCTAAAGAAGATGTTGCACTTTGCAAGAACAACTATTGCACAAAGCATTTTGTCCTCATAAATTATGATTCCTAGAAAAGTGTAAATCTGATTCTCTCTGATACATTGAAATGTCAAAAGGGGTGGAAAATCCTTGAATGTGTAATCACTCACTAATGTAAAAAGAGAGTAAAATTCAACGTTTCTGTTTAGAAATAAAACTGATCTACAGATATCTCATCAGAGAATTATCAGAAGGAAAAGGTTCTTTATACAAAACCAAACAATTGCATTTCATGTTCTTATAACTAAATTATTATTTTGAATTGTGTAAATGCATTAATTTTTATTGTGTTTAATACTGTCAACATTTAACCCCAGGAAGCAACTAAACACCACACAGCCACTTGCTCACTCTTCTGCCCTAGTCAGAAGGTAGAGAATCTGAAGTGTAAAAGTGAGATAACTCATGGATTGAGAAAAACACAGGTATTATTATTATTATTATTATTATTATTGAAAAAAACACAGAGAGAAAAAGAAAATCCAAGGAAAGACAAGTGAGTTCTCACCACCAATCGACTTATTCCCAGCCAGTTCCCAAGTGTAGCCCTCAGCATCAATGTCTCCTGCAGCTGTATATGCTAAACATGACATCATATGTTATGGCTGTGGTCAGCTGTCCTGGCTGTGTCCCCTTTCCAACTTCTTGTGTGCCCCAGTCTATTTGCTGTAGGGTGGGGTGTAAAGCAGAAAAGGCCTTGGCTCTTGGCCTGGCCCTGCTCAGCAAAAATGAAAACATCCGTTTTACCAGCCTGTTCCCAGCACAAATCCAAAACACAGCCCCATACCAGCTATTACGAAGAAATCTTATTCTATCCCATCCAGAACCCTCACAAAGGATTAAATTGCATTTCATCCTCCACCTGTGTTTTCTAACATATGGGGCCACATAGAAAAACACTTCTTCAGACACCACTATCTTCCTTTCTATCTGACTGAGCTGCATACAAACTCACAGGGGTAACAGGACTCTTTGTTAGTTGTGGGAAATACAGTTTGTATATAAATCCTGACATAGCTGGATTCAAATATAAGTGTTTGGCATAGGATTAATTAAGGTAAAATATTTAAACATCATGAAGAAATTGTTTTGTTGAATATGAACATTCCATTGCAACTACTTAGGTAAAATAAAATAAAATATATCTATCTGAGCTTCACGATGGATCTCCAACGTTTGTGCCTGGGCAGACAAATTTAACGTTAACCATTGTAAATCTATATAAAGATATGCATAACTGTAACATAGATGCATATAACTATAACATAGCTGTCCACTCTCCTCACGCAGGTCATCTGTGCGCAACACAAAATCTCACAATTCACTCAGTTCAGCTGCAGTGGGACAGGAGTTTAATTACTGTTTGTAGCATCACAGACAATTGATTGAATTTTACAAAGCACCAGCCTCTAATTGTAGGGGAAATTCCCCTTCTGCCTTATAGGAAAGGCTGTGAGGGATTGCAGCAGTGATGTTGTGCTTCTTTTCCTCCTCATTTGTTCCTATCCATCCATGACTTAGATGGACCAGACACAGAGAATCCATTTAGACAATTTTAAACTGACATTTTAAGACAATAGTGCTCAACTGGTGCCTAAAGATCAGTGGTTTCTGTGAAAGTACTAAGGCAGTTTTGGATTGAATTCCCAAAGGAAGGTGCTGTCTCCCTATATGCATGTTCTCTCATCCGACAGTCATGACAAAAAAGTTGAAACTTTAATTAAATATTTAAGTAAGCAAAAACTCTATATAAGTGTCTGTTGTTTCTTTATTACTGCTAATGAATTTTTAGATGTATTATTTTGCAAGTATGTTTAGGTAAAAATCAGTAAAATATATTTTTCATTGCATTTAAAAAATATAGGCCCTTCCCGCTCCCTCCCCATGTCTAAGAATCTGATATTAAACCTGAAATATGTATTGCAGTATTTCCTTTTCCCCTGACATTAAAAAAAAAAAAGCTTAAATGGGCACTAGTCTTTATTGTAAATTGAATTTTGCTTTTAAACATATTTTACAATGTAAAAATGTCCATTTTATAATAAGATGAAATAAAACTATTGTACTTATGTATTCAAAATCATTAAATCTCTCTTATTAAACTTGTTTAATCACCCCCAAAAGTTTTACTTATAGGTTCTTAAATTGTACATCTTTCAAGTAAAGTCATAATTAAATGAATTTTAATTATTAAAGAGCAGATACTGCTAGGATGAATTCAGACATGTAAAATAAAAAAAAAAAACAGTAAAAGTACAGTTATAAACAATGATGTAAAAGCAAAATATTCTTCTGCAACTTCACTTAAGCAAAAGGTTTACTATTACAAAGCACATGAAACATGTAGTTAACACTAGACAATTGTTAAGTTTTATTTTACATATATCCATATCTCATGACTTTCTGAAACAGGAATCTGCATTATTGGACAGCCATGAGAACGTACGTTTGGCATTTTCAGCCCTGGAAACTTATACTTTCAGGCTACTTGTAGAATAATGTTCTTTGTGAATTTCCAACTGATTTCATCCATTTGTATGGTCATTCTAACTAACTCTCAAAATAAAATAAATTACAAACAAACAAACAAACGAAAAGAAAACCTGAACCAAAACAAGCCCATTCCACTAAAAATATGATAGACCAGATTATTTTGGCTGGTTTGGAAGTGGTTTGGAAAAAAAAAAAATTCCTCTAAGATGAAAGAAAAGGCAGGCTACTGCATCAAAAGCTAGAGACTGTGAACTGAGAGGTCAGTATATTGGATATATCGAGTCTCCGGCCTAGTAGAGTCCTGAAGAGGGGAAAATATTAATGGGTATTGGTCCGTGTGAACTCCATTGGCCATTGGCTTTTTTTTTTTTTAACATTTATGTGAAAACTTTTTCATTAAGAAAAGGACTAGGTAGGTTACATGGGTACCAAAGCTACAAATGGAGTGTTACTGCAGGTACAGGTGTGATGTACCCCTCTACAGTAAGTGCTTCATCATCCTTTTAGCTGCCGTGGTGGTTCACTCATACTCCTGCATTTTGCTGCTGGTGCATTTTGGCATAGAAAACATTCAGCTAAGGAGTAATTCTGTCTAAAGTTCTCCTCTCAGAACCTAGCACTGGAAAACGCCACGCCAACCAACTCTCAAACAAATTATTTTTGCTTTATCATTGACATTTTTCTCCATGGAAGTATTTAAAATCATGTCCTCTATGGAGTATGTTTTTTTCCTTTTTTTTCTTACAGATTCATTTTTTTCTATATTCTAAAATATTAATGGCTGACATGTAACATTTAGATTTATCTATCTCTTCCTCATTCCCTAGTTATGGATAATTGCTCATTTGTAAATTACTAGCTAGCTGTGCATGCAATCTGGTACATGGTAAGAAAAAAGCATAAATATATCTTGTTCATAATAATTAAGGATTTAATTTAGGTTTTATTAATTTTCTTTTACCTAAGGAGTTTATTTTTAAATGTATTGGAAAAAAAAGTCTAAAAATATAGCTCTTGATTTGAGAATGTGGTTTATTAAATGTAGTAATATCCTGCACTAATTATCATGGGATGAATTATATTAATTATTTTAAGCCTAAATGAGATTACTGCTATGTGATTTTGATTAATAAAAGAGCCTGTGGGGACAGTTCATGGGTGGCTCCATTGGGCCTTTGAAAATATTGTCTTGATGAAGCAAATCAACCTACATCGTCTATGAAGACCTGTAAGCACTGTCAGAGAGGAAAGTTAAGCATATGCCCAGGTACTTTTTCAGAGCAAAACAAAAGATCCTCTCCTCTGTTCCAGCTTCTGATCTGCTCTCAATATCTCCTCACTGTGATCAGAGGAATAGCAATGCCATCATAACATCACAGGCAGACATATGGAACTTGTAGTTTCAGTGCTACTATCCTGTTGAAATGCAGGGGAAATCAGAGCCCTTCAGAAAAACAGCATGCTGTATAGGTTCCCTACAAAATCAGCAGTCTGCCATCTAAAAATTATAATCAGATTTTTGAATGTTTGAATCAAGGAACAGTTTAATTAGGTTTCAATACCTTCACTTATTACTGCAACAGAAAATTCTCAGAACTTATTACTGAATGCATAATATCACCGATCTCTTTTCCACTGACATGATATTATTTACTGTGAACCAATCTTTGCATCATCAGGCATATGAAAAGCTTTTATTAATTAATAAAAGAAGCAAGACTTGCTTTACTTGACATTAGTAGAAGAAATAAATAGGACATTGCCATTAAAACCCAGGTCCAGCTGATGTCAATCTCCAGAACATTACTCATTTAAATGAAATTAGTGTTTTTATTACTAGGCCAAATTCAGCCATGAATTTAAGTACTAGCAGTTCCATATAAGATTTGTGCCAAAATATCTTTCCAGACTGGGGAGTGGAAAGATTTATAAATCTTAACAAATGTAAGAATTTGAAAAAGTGGTTGTTTATGTTAAATAATGTTTAAGTGCTATAATTGGAAAGGAAAGCTATTGTTATCAAGTACTGTTATTTAAAAGCTGAAATACTTCTTGGAAAAAATGTAGACTATATAAACCTATATACCAAGAGCAGCATACTGCTTGGGATCATCAAGTCTATTTCATGCCTTTAAAAATCTAATCAGTCAAAACCAAACCCAGCCTAATAGCAATAATATTAAAACAGAAAAATCTACCAAAAATGAAAAAAAACATAATTAATTTGCTGTAATAATTTAAAAAATAATTTTGACAGAAGAAAAACAAATTCCTGCCAATTTTCACAAAGTCAGGATGCACAGGACTCCAAATTATTTCATATTTTGAGCATTTACTTAGTAAAAGATGTAGACTCCTTTATCTCTGAGAGTATTTGAATATTTATATATAGATAAATATAGATTATGGAGATAACAATGTAGAGAAATAAAGATGTGATTTTAAGAGAGTGCTTTAAACCTGCAGCTTTGAGATGTGCAGAGTTAGTGTGACAGAAATTTCTCTTGTTGATGCCATCTTTTGCTGTTTCAAAATACTTTTATACACTTGAATGTATTTCCAGCCCGAATGAAATTGCTTTGATGTTTTACTCTTGGCTCTTACTCTGTCTGAGTGTTGCATATTGTTTTCTTTTTCGTTGCTTTTGTGGTTTTGGAGGTTTTTTTGTTTGGTTTGATATGTTGGTTTTGCATGGCCTGGTTTTTGGTAGTGGGGGTCACAGAGGTGGCTCCTGTGAGAAGCTGTTGGAAGCTTCCACCATATCCAGCAGAGCCAATTCCTGATGGCTCTGAAGATGGACGTGCTGCTGGCCAAAGCTGGGCCAATTAGAGGGGTTGGTAATGCCTCTGTGATAATAGATTTAAGAAGAAAATCAAAACAAAGTGTGGCACGCAGTTTTAATTCCAGACAGATAAGACAAGGAGGTGAGAACATGTGAGGGAAACCACATGGAGACACCAAGGTCAGTGGAGAAGGAGGGGAGGAGGTGCTCCAGGCGCCGGAGCCGAGATTCCTCTGCAAGCCGTGGTGAGACCACGGAGAAGCAGCTGAACCCCTGCAGCCCATGGAGATCCATGGGGGATGCAGAGATCCACCCACAGCCCATGGGGATCCATGGAGGATGCAGAGATCCACCCACAGCGCATGGGGATCCATGGAGGATGCAGAGATCCACCCACAGCCCATGGGGATCCATGGAGGATGCAGAGATTCACCCACAGCCCATAGGGGAGGTGCCCATGCCGGAGCGGGTGGGTGTCTGGAGGAGGCTGTGATCCAGTGGGAGACCCAGTGGAGAGAGGGGGCCCTGCTTCCAGGCTGGAGCAACCTGTCCTTGGAGGACTGCATCCCATGGAAAGAGTGACCCACACTGCAGCAGTTTTTGGAGGACTGTTTGCCCTTGGGAGGGGCTCATGTTGTAGTAGTTTTGGGAGGACTGCTGCTGTGAAATTGGAGCCATGCTGAAGAAGTTCACGGAGAACTGTCTCCCATGGGAGAGACTCTACAGTGCAGCAGGGGAAGGACTTCTCAACCTTGGCAGCAGAAAAAACCTCAGGTGATGGGCTGACCAAAACCCCCATTCCTTGTCTCCCTGCACTGTCAGCTAGAAGGAGAGAGGGGTTCGGGGAAGAAAAGGTGTTTTGAAGGGCTTACTTTATTTCTTATTATCCTCCTCTGATTTTGTTAGTAGTAATCTCACCTCATACCTCTAAATTGAGCCTGTTTTACCCTTGAAGTGTTTTCTCGGGGTTCTTATTGATAGGGAAGATGTGTGCTAATGTCTTTACGAACAATTCTGTGGGTGAAGGGATGGGTGTTAACATCTTTGAAATGGATCTTAATGTCTCTGCTAACTTCGGGCAGCAGGTTTATTGCAGAGCCCAGCCAGCTTGGCTCCTGAAACAGACAAGTGTCTGCACAAGCCCGAGTTTCTGAACTTTGGGGTAAAATAGGTTCAAGAGGGGATATGTGGTAGGCAGTTTGGGAAGGCTGGACCTTCCTAGTACCTCAGCCGATGGGGAAAGGAACAGGGCAACAGCAGGGAGTTTGGGATAAGCGGAGGCTGTGCCCTCTGAAACCTCGAGACAGAAAACCCCGCGGGCGTGTGTCCCAGTGGACTCTCTCCCTTTATTTGAATAAAGCTGCAGGACTCCTCTGTCTCCTTTATGGACACTGGCTTTTCATGGTGTGATTTTTCATACATTATCTCAACTTGTGAACCCTTTGTTACATTTTTCTCTCCTCTGGCCAGTTGTGGCAGGGGAGAGTGAATGAGAGTGAATGAGCTGCTTTCATGGGTGCCTGGCATTTGGACAGCATCAAACAACAACATTTGGTTGGTTTTGTTTGTTTGTTTTCCTGGGATAAAAATGCCCTCTTTCTTCTGCTTATTCCTTAACCTGAGAGTGTCTTAAAGACCTTCATCATGTACTCTCAGATTGCAGCAAACCATCTCACATCCCTAACAGACTTTATGGTCTGATTGGCAAATGTCAAGAGCCTGAAGGAAGTGATAAGTCTGTGTGGGTGTCTAAGGAGTTCATTGTGCTGTGCTGTGATTCTGACTGTGCCTGTATCATTGAACCCTTGCAGAGGGAAGGGACCTCAGGATGTCTCTGGCACAGTCTCTTTGACCAAGACTGAATTCACACCAAGTTTCTAAGGGCTTTATGTAGTCAGACTTTGAAACTCTCCAAAGATAAAGACTGCACAACCTTCCTGAGAAGCCTTTTCCAATACTGAAGGTTTTCACTGTGGCGATAACTTCCTCATGTCTGAACATATCCTCCTCTTGTTCCCCTTAAGCCTGCTGTGCCTTGTATTCTCACCAGGCACCACGGTGTCTGCCCAGCTCTGTGCTCTTGCAAACCCCATTTTGGGTGCTTGCAAGCTGCTCAAAGGTCCCTCAAAACCACATCTCCAGGCTGAACAAGGCTCAGCCTCTCAGCACCACCACACAGAGCAGGAGCTCTAGACCCGACCAGCTTGATAGACTTCTGCTGAACTAATTCTAGTTTGTCAAAGTCTATCCCCTGTGGGGAATTCAAAACTGGATGCAGTATTTATATGTACTCTTCAGAGTGTTGAACAGAACCCTGTCTCCTCCACCTCCTGGCTGTTGCCTCATTGATAGATACTGGTAAGATGATTATTTGAATGAGCATCTAGAATACTCTATCCAACACACTATAATGTCTTGTCCTGTATATTCTTAGTATTCCTCTATACTATGTTTCATCTTTTTTTTTTTTTTGCTCTTCATTGTTCAATATAATGTACTTGTATTTTGCCATTAATCCAGACTGCACTGCAGCTTGAAATCAATCAATAGTTTTGAAAAGAGATCTCACCCTCCTCTGAGATAAAAACTATCCTGAAGCTTCAGTCTGATCATAAGATAATGGTATTATGGAGAGCTCATGGCAATAACAGCATGATGGACGGATGCTCACACAATACTGTGATAATTTTCTGTGACATATTTAACCCCTAAGCATCTCAAAGGGCCTTAAAAATATTTTATATTCTGCATATCCTTGAACTTTATATTCAAGGATAATTTCATCCATCCATGTTTATTAGCTGTGCAGCAACACTTCAGTTTAGGACAGGAATTAAAGGCCATATCCAGCCCAAAATGCAAAGTGAATATACTCATAAAACAACTGTAAAAACTTCCTCCTTTTAGTTCTGTACCTACAGCAAGGCATCATTCATAAAATATTAGCATTAGTGTTAGTGTACAGATGCAAAACTGAAGTTCAACTTACCCTCTCACATCCCTACTAACTGTGCTCACAAAAATAGTTTTAGCTAGAATATATATGCAAAGAAGGATTTTGGATACTTTTTTGCAGCTTGTAATTGCAACCATTTAAAAAAGCACGGTCAGCTTTCATTTTACGATTAATATTCATAATGTAAGGGATGACTTCCTTGAGAATATAGATCAATTAAAATCATGTGTTTCCAGTGGGATTCATCTGAGAATTTTAGAGTAAATTTTTTTCTAGTTGGATGGACAATTTCAGAAAATAATAATATAGAAATTTATCTCAATTCAACACAATTGTTTGAAAAATCATGTGTCAGCACCTATTTTTCCTTTTCTAAATTTGTATTAAGGACTTTTTTTTTGTTTTCCTGTGATACTGGTTGAATGACCAGTCATCACTAGGGGTTTATGTTGGTTTATGGATGTTTTTTTTTTCTTTTTGCTTACATTCACCAATACATTGTATCAAAGTGCTTATAAACTCATAAACTAATATTCTTTCAGGATTTTTTAATCCACATTTTGGAGATTCCATATGTTGGAGAACCCTCCAACCTTTTCACAAAAAACAATTTTTTTTTTTTTTTCTGAACCAGATGGCAGAGAAGTATGATATATTCCAAGGAACTCATGTTGCATAAATCCACAACAGAGTGTCCAAGTAATTTTTTTTCATAATATTTTGGAGGCAGGCTTGTTAGATAGCAGAAGTTCTCCTGAACTTTCAAATCAAAAATACAGACAGGAAGATTTATCACAGAATGGTCAAGACATCACATGGGGACAACACCACTCATTAGATCATTATTACTTTGATATATCCTTTTTTTGATGCCCAAAGCTCACACAGTAGAAGGAAGCACAACGAACATGCTTTCTTAGGACTGATGAGTAATGCAGATTAGTGGGCATCTCTGCTTTGGTTTAGCTTCTCAGGAATTTAATTCTTCCCTGTACTAACTAATCCTAGCTTGTACTACTTTCTAAATATTTTCAACTAATTAATTTTTTTTAAATAGTACAAGTGGGCTTTGAAATATCTTCTATTATCATATTTGACACTTGTGAGCTTAATATTCAGGTTTTGTTTATCAAATTGTTTAGCCTACGAGAAAGATGGGGAAAGATTATTTACAGGGGCATGCAGTGACAGGGCAAGGGTCAATGGCTTAGAACTGGCAGAGAGAAGGTTTAGATTAGATATCAGGAAAATTCTTCATTGTGAGGCAGGGGAAGCACTGGAACAGGTTGTCCAGAGAAGCTGCAGATGTCCCATCACTGCAAATGTTCAAAGGCCAGGTTGGATGGAGCTCTGAACAACGTGGTCTAGTGGAAGGTATTCCTGTCCATGGCAGGGGGATTGGAACTACATGATCTCTAAGGTCCTTTTCACCCACACCATTATGGGATTCTATGATCTTTTAAAAAGATTTCAAATAAATATTTAAAATATATTTAAAAATATGTCTAATTTCATGGTGATTTTTTTTTCTTTTTTCTTTTGGTAGAATATTATCACTGGTTTATTGCAGTTATGGTACAAAAATACTTGGAATAACTGCGTTACTTAAATGCTCTTATTTTAATCTGATTTTGTAGCATACCACCTTCATCTAGTGCAATGGCTTTGCCAAGAGTTGCATAGTCCATGATGAGCTTCCAGAAGTACACATGGAACAGCAGACATTTTCACATCCCACAGGTCTGTAAACCCCAGCTTTGTGATCTTTGTTATTCTTCCTTGAGATTTATGGTTGGTGACACCTGTTTTTTATTTTCTACCACTTGACAATTTTTAATTGCTATCATAATTTTATAACTGTGTGGATTGTGTTACAATCTTGTCAAATTGTTGTTTGTATTTGAGAATATAATTTCCATTCTCTATCTAATTTGTGTCCTTTTTTTGTTTGTTTTTTTTTTTAAGTCAATGCTTCTTATAGATTTTTTCAGCTTCAGTAAAAATGATTCAAATGAATGACTATATATATGCACAATATATTTATTACTGAATGGAACTGTCTTTTATTCACTGACATAAGCATGATCAAATAGCAACCCTGAATTCTTCTAAGTGACTATAAACTTTAAATCCAATGGCAAATTAAGCTGTCATGGTGACCATAAGAATAACAGGTCTGGACAGCTTCTATGTTTTCATATTTTTTTATTGTTCAAAGAAAACATTACAGCTATGACTGATATCACTTTCACTTACATTTTATTTTTTTCTTAGAGAAAATAGTGTAGTGTCATTTTCCAACCATTTATGTTCTAATATTACTTTGTTAACTTCAACTGATTCTCACTTGCTCTTTTTATTATATAAGAAAGAAAATAATTTCTATGATCCTACTTCAGAGCATATTTTTTGGTTGCTCAGATAATTTGACGGAATCCACAAAGGTAACTCAAAGGTAAGAGGGACAATCCGTTTTATTCACAAAATCATATTACAACTGCTGTGAACCACAGATGGTATAACAGAGACTAATACTAAACTATTGCTATGTATTCTCTTTCAAGTTAACTTCACAGGATGCTTCTGAAAATCCTTGAGATACTGAACTGTGCTTCANACTACATGATCTCTAAGGTCCTTTTCACCCACACCATTATGGGATTCTATGATCTTTTAAAAAGATTTCAAATAAATATTTAAAATATATTTAAAAATATGTCNCTCCTTTTTTTTTTTTTTTTGATGTAGATACTTAGATTTGCTTGAGAAAACAATAAGTGGTCTGTGCTCTTAATGAAATTTGCAATTCTGCATTGCTTCTTTAAAAATTTATCTTTTCCGCAGAAAAAGATAAAATGAGAGTTAGCAAATAGTTTTTTGCCAGTCGTAAAGGAAGAACTTGTAGTTTCTATTCCCAAGTGGTATCATTGGGGACCTTAACAATTCAGGAAAGGGAGAAACTACATGAGTATTATGGGTTCGATTAGATGATTTGACAGGGTAATATTTGTGCCATGCAATTCTTCTCAGGTATTTGACAGGCTGGATTTAATAAAAGAAAATATCTCTTTCTTAAAAGTTTGACACATAAATAGAAGCTTTTTTTCTGAAGGTCCAACATTTCCCTCCTGCAGCCAACAGTTCTGAAATTATACTTTAATTACAGCCAAATTACAATTCTTAGTCTACAAATCAGAATCTTTCTTACCTATGTATTTGTGAAATAGACTGCATACATAGGTATTTGAGTAAAATAAGGGCAATTTTAGTTTCCTGCATACTTCTAGAAAAGCTGGCAGCCTACAGCTTGGACAGGAGCTCTCTTTGCTGGGTTAAGAACTGGCTGGATGACCAGGCCCAGAGAGTGGAGGTGAATGGTGCTGCATCCAGCTGGTGGCCAGTC
>VXAX01001738.1:451604-592439 GCA_013399835.1 Leptocoma aspasia | reverse complement strand
CCTGGAGAAAAGGAGACTCAGGGGTGACCTTATCACTCTCTAAAACTCCCTGAAAGGTGGCTGTAGTCAGGTGGGGGTTGGTCTCTCTCCAGGCAGCAACTGGCAGAATCAGAGGACACAATCTCAATCTGTGTCAAGGAAAATTTAGATTGGATATTAGGAAAAAGTTGTCTATGGAAAGCGTGATTAAGTTCTGGAATAGTCTGCCCAGAGAGGTGGTGGAGTCACCATCCCTGAACGTGTTTGAAAAAAGATTCAATGTGGCACTGGGTGCCATGGTTTAGTTGAGGTTTTAGGACATGGGCTGGTCTCGATGATCTTGAAGGTCTCTTCCAACCTAGTGATTCTGTGATTCTGTGAGTTGCTGGGCAAAGTACAGCAAGTAGAAATAAAAACAAAGAAAAAACCAAACAAACAAACAAACAAAAACCCTCCCCCAAACATGAATGAATGACCATTCTCACTTGAAAAATATTGGTTGTCTGAATATCTGAACTTTTAATCCCAGCAACCTGTTGATTAAAAAAAAAAAAGAGAAAAAAAATTAAACCCCTCCTAAATTTCCCTTTCAAAGCCCCACACAGCTTTGGAGAACAAGTGCTAATGAAAGGGAGGCCAGGAGTGTATAAGCCTTTTTGTATAAATTCATCAGTCAAATTCACCAATTTTGAGATTTCAGTAAATGCTTTATCTGCAAGAAAATTTAAAGGTACAAGAATATTTAAGATCTGACACTTCATACTCTTTATTTATCGCTCACAAGTTAAATTCCTGAAGAAAGTACCTTATGGCAAATATGATTATCACAGAGTTGCAAAGAGTAAATATAAGGGATTTTCCAGTCTGGAGTATAAAGGAAATCTTTTAGGTAGTTCTCTAATAGAGAACTTTCATTGAATGTTCAGAGCTACTTTCCACTTTGTAATATCAACAAATGCTGACACATTCCACTGAGCTAAAAATAATGTCCATGAGCACTACATAAAAATGTATTATCAATTTTATTTTCATCATAGTTATATTAGATTCTTTTTCTAATCACTGTTAATAGTGATGATACCAAATATAAATACAGTAATGATTTTTAAAAGAAGCTACATGCTACCACAAAGACAGCTGTGCTTATTAAATAGCTTTCTCTCAATCCATCCCCAAAACATCCTATACAAGCAAGTTAAATTACAATCAGTGTATCTATAAGTAGTCACTATAAATTATGCTGTTGCATTAATCTTTTTTTTTAAACTATAACACAACATGTCCCAACCAGAAACATTTTGATGAGTGCACCAGTATTTCTCATTTCTCAAACTTTGACACTTTAATAGGCTTACTTTGCAATGAATAATATCACAGGACTTTTTCTTTAGAAGGAATATCAAGCAAAAATAGAATTGGATATTCCTATGAAAAATTTTCAGCCCCCAGAAATTTAAAAACAAGTTTATTTAGAGGAGATGGATGTGGGCAACGTAAATTTCAACTTCTGAACATACGTAAACCACAGAAGTAATTTGATTAAGGACATAATTTTATTTTAATATCTTGAAAATATCTAGAGCTATTTTAAAGGCAATTACTAGTATATTTTTCATGTGGGTTTTCACTGTGTGCACTGGAGGACAGCTATAGCTCAGGTATATGTAAAGGGAGGTAGCACAGGCATCCAAAGTAGCCCAGCTGCTGCAGAATGGTGCTAGCTGATTTATTTTGCTTCAAAGAATAGTGACACATAATCAAAGAAGAGTCACTTTCTTCAGTGCTGCCTATGGAATTTACTGCCATAAGGAAAAAAGATTAAGTATTATTCCCAGTGCCACCCTGTTACGTTTTTTCTTCTAGGTTCATGTCTTCCAGCTGGTTACTGTACACTACTTCTCCTTTGTGAATTAAAAACAAAATACAAAATAATCCAGGACAATTTGGCAACTTTGCTGTTTTTCCAGGCTGTTTATCTTTTGTTTTGATGCATTATTTATCTAATCTATTACATTTATTATGTTTTTATTAGTCTTTGCGACCATCCCTTCAAATAACTACTCATAATTATGAAGCTCGTTCTTGAATCAATGTCCATCTAAGACTGTACATTGAAATTCAGCTAGCCTCAGAGCTGAAGCAAATGACTTCATGTTCTTTCATACAAACAAACTTTTGCTGGTGTCAAGCATGGAGGCTGTGCAGCACAATGTTCAGTAGCAACATCCATTCTCTTGTATTTCTCTCATTCATTTTTATTAATATCTTTCTCAGAGATTGAATGTGGGGAAATGTCAGGTGTTATTTTAGAAAAAAGGGGGTCACATCTGGCTAGTTGTCCTTTCAAAAGGAGTGCTTAAGTTTGGCAACAATATTCTTCCAGCAGTTCATCTAGTCTTCTGAACTTGGCTTGACCTGTACATGTGTCACTAGCCTGTTTCATACAGGCATTCCTTTAATTTTAAATTTTTCTCAGTAATTTCTTTTGGTGTCTCAACCAATTGCCGTCTCAACCAGTGTCTCTTTTCATTGCCGGTGTTAGATGTTGGAAGTAGTATGTTTGAAATCACACCACGTCACTAAAACAGCCAAAGCAGCCACCTGTGACTTGCTGTTTCTGCAAGTTTCTTCTGAAATGCCCAGTGAAAAAGATAATGCGTTTTAAGTTTTCAATTCCTTACAGTTCCAAAGAGAAGTAAAAATTCTACAGAACTAGAGAATAGTCAGCAGTAACCAAATAGGTATATTTCTTTTTCTTTATGAAAGTCAGAGACTATTCTTTATGGCTGTTTGTCAAACAACACGTACATGAGGTTTTTTTGGGTAACTTTTGCACTTTATCCTGCGTTTTCCACCCTTTGCTTGCTGGGTTGTGCTCCAAGATTTTGTGCTTTGTCAGTGTTTCTCCCAGTTTCAATAAGTCTCTGTGCAACACCAGAGCTAGCCTTTGTCTCAGCTATAACAAATCCAATTTAAGAATGGGATGAAGATTTTCTTCAGAGATTAGACAATCTCGAACTTTTATATTTGGTTGAAACTGTAACAGAATCTCATGAATTCTTGTAATTTTTTCTCTTTCTAAGTTATCAGCAAAATACTACCAAGATACTTTTCTCTGATGTCAGTACAGAAAAACAATACTGGATTATGACAATAAATCCAAGAGCTCCTTACACAAAATATTTTGTAATATTTTAGGGTAAGCTCTGATCAGGTTTCCTTGACATCCTTGATACTGAATATTCATCATCTAAAGTTTTTACACACAAATTATTTTAAATTATTTATGTATATGTTGGACTGGAGAATGAACTTGACAATGTATGAAATTTCTTCCAATTCTATGACATGTAACACAAGCAAATACTAATATCAAAGGCAAATATTCCTTGACACCATTAGTACTTTTAGTACTAGTTCCTTGATACCATTAGTAACTGATGCTACTTTTGATTTTGTTTTTGCCTTTGTGTTGTAATTATCACAAAATTAAATATCTTCAAGTACAAAAGAAAACTCTCAAATGACTGTACATATAAAAAATATCAATTCTCAATTTTGTGAGTCCCTGGCCCAAGCCGTAAACCTTGGAAAAATAATCCATGAATTTGTGTTCATTATCACTTCACTGGAATTTCAATGAGAGGAAAAACTGCTGGTAATTGCTGAAATTCCTGTGTACTTCAAAACATCATAGCATTCTGGATAAACTGCTGAACAATTTTATCATCCAAGCAAGGGAAATAAAACTCCAGATAGTAATTTTAAGGCTCCTTACATAGGCCTCTTTTATTACCCATGAAGTAGTCACAGAACAGAAGCAAATGGACTAAGAAACACCAGGCAACATTTCCTGGAGGTATCCTTGAAACCATTCAGGAAAGACAGAATTCACCCTTCCTCTTCTTCCTACTTTTATCTGAATTCTACTTTTTTATATTGTGACACTTATGAAATGTGTAACTCTCATGAGTTTGCTGAGCTACTGCTTTATGATAAATTAACAGGGAATAAAGTAGCAGAGTGGATTCTTTGGAGCTAATCATGATCTGACACACCGAGAGCATAAAATAGAATGCAAGTCTGTTCCTTCTGCAAATGTGTACTGGTGAGACTTTCTTGAAGAAACTGGGAATACAAACCATCAGAGATGGATAAAAAATTATTCACCTTCATCTTTGTAGCTTTAACACTGTTTCTTAAGTTTTGAGTTCTGTTTTGGATGTGGGCAGAGGGTTTAAGTCTATTTGAAATCAGCATATAGATTCAATTTACTGCCAGGGCCTGTGAAAATGTCTTGCAGAAAGTCATATCTTTCCTTATCCTTTGCTGAATGGCTTGAATCTCAGCATGTGTCAAAATACAGCCTCGCAAGGCTTGCAAACTCAGCAAGTTTGAGATAGAACACATTATCCCTGCCTTGCAAATAGTTACTATTATTGGGAAGGTTTTTTGCAGCTATTATTACAGTTATTATTGTTCCTTTTCTGTCTCATAGTTTCTTATTTCCCATACCACCCACTGAGGAGGTGATGGATCATCTGCCTCTGGAGGCAGCTGCAGTGCTATGCAAAACAGCTTAGCCTGTGGGAGGCGGAAAGGGTTCCATCAGGTAACCTCATATTCTACAGTCATGATCGTCCATTCCCAAAACTGTGTTTTCACTGACTTGTCCCATGATAAATTTCAGAAATAATTAAACAATTGAAATGCATTTATATAAGAACTGAATTCAGTCTCACTACCTGCTCAGAGGTGAAAAAGCTGGTTTTGTTGTCTTTGTGAGGAAAGGCTATTTTAACTTTGTCAGTATGGAACAATGATTCAGCTGAAAAATGAAGCAAAATTACTAGCAAATGCTGTAACTCAGCTGAGTAACTGCATTAATTGTTAGTTGTATTTATTCCCATTTTAACCTTCCTTATTTATAAAAAAAAACCCCAAACAAACAAACAAATAATGATTCAATGCACTGAAAGGCATTATGGGTTTTTGGTAACTATTTTCAGCATCACATGTGAATTGAGAGAAAGCACTGTGATTTTGTTTCCAGGGTGATACACTTACAGACAGGTACAATCCGGAGTAAGTTTGGAAATCTTCAAGGAAGTTAATTTTCCACACCCAGGAAGACAGAACTGAATAGTACCATAGCATCCAAAATTCTGTACGTGCATGTAATAGAAATTTAGATGTAGAAGGGTTTGCAGAATACAGACTAAATTTACATTTTGCAATGAACCTATGACATGTAGTGAAAAACAAAATTGATATATCTTACACAGTCTACAAAGACAAAATACCATGGATGTTGCCAATATCCCAAGTTTTTGCAATGATAGTATATTTAAGAAATAAAACTCTTAGATGATCTCAGAAAGTGGAACGAGTCCTGTGCCACAGACCATTAAAATGCATCATAGCTTTTACTCATGAGGATTATAAATTAAATTAAAATAATTCATTATCAGTGTATGCTTCTGCATATTATTACAGGATTTACTTAACTGTGTACTTGTGTTATTCTTTAATATTTTTCCTCAGTAGTGTCTTGTCAGCTTTCATTTCACTAGAAATTAACTAAACTAACATGGTCTTCCCATACCTCTTTACAGGGTGCCTAAATAATTCTCCTAGTGAACCCTGGGAAATATCTCCCTGAAAAATAGCTGTTTAATGAATATCTTGAATGTATTTTCCTATCCTTACCAATAATATGTAACTCACTGCATTTTTGGATAACTTTGATCTCTATCACAGGTGATCAGTTCATCAATACTTCCCTGCTGGTCTCAAACCTAAGAAAAATCCCTTTCTCTTTATTATAGTTATTTTGAGGCTAATATTATATATCATACAATTATCCATTGGTGTAAACTTTTAAATCTTCTTGAACTGGATTCTGCTAGCCATTGCCAAAGGATGGGATATTGTCTTGCAAATAAATACAAGTTAGTAAAATACGTGACATTTATGGGTACAACAAGAGTTTTCAAAAATAAATTTAGAAAAAAGATTTTTTTTTTCTTCATGAAATCCATGATTTTAAGATTTGAGTTCTTGATTTTCTTTAGAATTCTGATTATGGTTCTGGGATAATATATGGGGCACATTTGAGACTAGGTCTCTAATGTACTTTCCACTGCAGAAACGTGACAAGTGACTGGTTAACACAGAGCCCCAAGGAAGCCACTGTACCTGTGCTTGACACTGTCAGTCAGTTCTGTAGCCAAGGCTTGCTAGGCAGCTTCCCCCTCTTGTACTGCATAGCTCCTTTCAGTCATTCAGATTTTATTAAACCGGACTTTTTAATTAAAGACTTACATTTTCAAAACTCAGAAAATGGACCTTGATGGAAAATGTGTAGGAATGCAGCTGTCAATTCAAAATCCTTTAAAAGAATCCTTCTTTCAATCTTTGTGAAAAAAAAATTAACTCTGTTTCAATAAATCAGATCTTGCAGGTAACATACTACAATTCAATTAATTATTTGTAAGTTCATAGGAATTCTTAAAAATTCTTATCTTCAGAGAAAAGATACTTATTAACTCTTTCTTGCCAGCCTCTGAATGGGAAGTTGTAATTAATTTCTCTGAAATTTTCACTATTCCTTAAGCTATAGCTAACATATCAATAACAATAGTATGTGCAGGTGCTGCAAGGACTTAAAACAAAAGGATGAAATGTGTTTGAGGCCAAGTATTGCCATTCTAATCCTTCACTTGAGAATATTTAAATAGTTAATTAATTGTATCAAACTAAGAAATAAACTTGGTCATTCTTTAGCCAGAAGAATAAATGCACCTCTACTGATTTCAGATATTGTTTTCCAGAGGACCAGAGGACAGAAAATGTTAAAGTAAAAGAAAAATACATTTGACAGCCTGTTAGTCTTTAATCTTTGCCTGTTTTCCCAGGTGAATAAGCATAAAATTACTTAAGCAGGTGTTTCTGTAAATCCTTTGATGTAGGAAGACAGTATATTGAATATCCTGCACATTCCTATGGGTTAGGTGAGTTATTGATGCAAACCCATTGACTTAATTTTGTCACTCAATCATAGTGACTGCTCAGATAACGACAACATTTTGTTGTTATTACTCTCTGTGTTTCCTAGAAATACTTAGCGAACTCATAGTCAAAGTTCACTTAGGTCTATGGGATTTATTTGGCTAAAATGAAGCTTTAATCTCATTTGTAAAGTTTAAAATAAACATTAATCATAAACAAAGTGTGAAGAGAACCATTAGGATAAAATTTGATTTGCTGGTTGTTTAGAGTATCTTAGGGACTGGAGCAAAATCAACTGGAACCAATAAGCTGACTGCCACTGATTTAAGCAATAGTTTCTAGAAGAGACACTAACAACAATTATATTGCATCTCTTCTTAAATTCTTCAGATATTAAATAATTTACAAGACACATAATTTATAAATGTCTTCATTTTAATATTTCAAATGTTAGTATTTTAAATATACGAAGTTAAGGAAAATACCTTGGCTACAGTTATGTTCATGTCATCTCCCTGCCAATCCCCATATTTTACAAAAGACTACTCTTATATAAAAATGTATGATGGAGGCCAGATACATAAAGTAATAATTCTTTATTTATTAGAAATACAGTGAAGAAAGCTAGTAGGATTAATTTTCAAACTAGAGAAGTAAAAAGATGTTAGAGCTAGGATATTTTTTTCTTAACACTAATTAGCTGCTTTTCATCTAACACTCCTTATAATTATAAATAAAAACTTTAACAATTACTTTAATGCATATAAAATTTGTTCTGGTGAATTTAGATTCAGAACTGTGTAATGCTTACTTATTCTTAAGATACATTTTGTGGTTTAGGCCTATAGAGGGTTTTAAGAAACAGTAGGTTTGAGGCTGAGAAACTCTGTCAACTTTATTTTGGGAGAAGCTTTTAAAGTTTTAATCTCTACCACCTCATGATATTCTGACTGCAAACACAACAGTGTGGCCACAACAGAATGTGGATGCTATCACCTGCTGACCTCTTCTTCCTACAGTAAACTACAGGGCTTTAACTGAGCTCTAGCATAACCATATACAGTAATTTTCATTAGCAAGCAGTTGTTTTTTTCTCTTTCCCCTTAGGAACTGATCTCTATTCTTTTATAAAAAAAATAGATGAACAAGTAATGGCTGTGATGCAGTTTGAAATCTGACTGTGATGCTTTGCAAATTAAACCAAATTACTTGTGGATAGATTTTGAGTGGAAATCACACATTATAAGTTGCAATTTTGCTAAACCAATTTGAAAACAAACTGAGATTAGCTTTGCACAACAAAAAGGTACTTTTTAACGACTGTTAAAATTTACTCTCTTCACAAAGTTACTTTAAAAAATACAATCAAAATTATTATTAAAATATTTATTTTGATTTTTTTTAAATTTACCTTAGTAGACTATGATAGAAAGACAAGAAAATATTATAGTTCATTTATAGTTGCTTCCGGTAATGAAAAGAAAAAAACAGTCTATATTTTATTCTTGATAGTGACATCATTTCAGAGTAAAACCTATACTGATTTAATACTAGCAGCAAGTGATTTCAAGAGGTAAATCATGACTCAGAAATACAAAATAACATGAGATCAAAGTCTCAGAAGAGCCTTCTGGGAGAAAGTCTCCTGGGAGCCTCCTGGTTCATTTGACTAGAGGAAAAGTGATTCTCAGTGTCTCATAGAACAGCAACACAAAAACACACTTTGAAAATACAATTGTTTTCTCAACGTGTACAATTTTAACATCATAGTTTCCATTAAAATCACTGTCCTGTTGGTAATTTCTGAAATAGGGATTAAGGACTGTATTTGTGAATAGCACAGGTTACACAGAAGGCGAATCAGTATATTAGGTTCAAGTACATGCCTTTTTTTTTTTTAGTTTTGTCCTTTGAAATACACTTTTAGTCATTGTAAAGTTTTCTCCTTTTCACATCAAGAAAGAAAGGACTGAGTAATTAAATAGAGCCTGAATAGCTCCTTGCTGCCAAAGTCTCTGCATGTGCCAAGGCTAAAAAGAAGATTTTAAAAGGAAAACTGAGCTCAAATGGGAGTATGATCTATGAGGATTATAGATCTCTAGGAGGAACCTTGATGAAGAATAGTGTCAGTCTTAGGCATCAAAATCCATAAGAAGGATGTGAATTACATTATCTGTTTAATCCTTAAGTATCACCTAAGGAGCCTGCTGGTATTTGATCATTGGCTACCGTGATGAACTTCAGACAGCTGAACACTCCTGAAGGATTGAAGGAGGTCTATAGATTCAGTTACAGCTAGATGTTTATTTTCCCTTTTCCCTCCACCCTTACCTTGCATTTCTGTAGAGAATTAAATTTGGGGAAATGACAGATATCGTTCAGTTCACTATTAAGAATGCAGCATGGCTACCAGTTTACAGAGAGGGGGAGGATACAGTAAAAAGAATGAGGATTGTTTATGGTTTTTTTCACTGTTGTTTTTGTTTGACTGTTGTTTTTGTTTGTTTTTTGGGGGTTATTTTTGGGGTTTGGTTTGGTTTGGTTTTTTTTTTTTTTTTTTTTTTTTTTTTTTTTTTTTTTTTTTTTTTTTTTTTTTTTTTTTTTTGTTTTGTTGGTTTGTTTTTTTTTTGTTTATTTGGGTTGGTTGGTTGGTCTTTTTATTTCTAGCATCCCTGGATGCCTACACAGACATAAAGAAGTTAAGAAAAACGAGTCGGGAAAGACTCACCCCCGTAATCATAACAGATTGCAGTTCCAAGATAATCCAAGATAAGCAGTTGACTTGTTGACTTGTGACCATCTATATATGAAATAAACAGCCTGGAGAACTTCTCTGAGGAGATGATGACATTTCTGCAATGTCCAGAATTTGGGGAGAATTTCTACCAGTTTTTGTTCAATATAACTCAGCAGTACAGACCAAACAGAGACTCACTACTGACTGCCAGTCTAATAAATTATTCTACCTGCTAGGTGCCTTTTTCATGGGGCCATTTACTCCACTTGCAAAGTGTGGTCTGACACCCCATGGGTACAGAGCACTGAGTGTTTGGAGGTGAAACTAATGAGAAGTGATGACTCTGCTATAAACTTACACCCTAGATTTCTGCAAATGGTCTTCTCTATGTATGAAAATCCTTAGAGAGGCAATATGATTGTCCATTATCATCCTTAGTTTAAAATATGTGTTAAGGACTGTCATTCAAGAACTGTATAAGGCAAGTTTAAATTAATTAGGTACCAGGCAAAGAAAATGACTGCTTTGATAAAGAGAGCATGATAAGTGATCTTTCCAAGTGGAAACAAAATTATTTAATTGAATATTTCTGTAAAGGGTGGTAATTTTTTTTTTCTGTCAAACAACTGGAGTTTTAGAGCAGTTTCAGAAGGCTATATTTTATGTGGATGGAAAAAAATTTCTGATATTTTCAAAATCTAAGATTGATTTATTCTTGTATTTCTGAAAACACCAGAGATTAATGAGGTGTGTGTCGTATTTATTTATTTATAGTAATTTGGTTACATAATTTTGCATTTAGTTTAGATGAATAAAAGATATTCATAAGGAAAAAAAATATCTGAGTGATGCTAAATACAAGCAGAAAAATGGTTTATAATAAAATGTTTTTTGCTTGGTGTATCTCAGGTTTTCACTTGGCTTTTCCTTTGACAATACTCTGTGTCATACAGACAGATGTTTGTTCTTTAATGGTAGATAAAAGGGGTAGAGATAAAACTTCTGGTTCTGTTCTCTCTCTGTTTACATGTTAATGGTAGCCACTGTGGTGGGTTCACCTTGGCTGGATGCCAGGTGCCCTCCAAGCCACTCTATCACTCCACTTCCCAGTGGGACAGGGGAGAGAAAAATAAGGTGGACAACAACTAGTAGGTTGAGATAATGCAGTTAACTGAAGAAAAAAGAAAAAAAAAGAAAAAAATGAAAACTTGCATGTGCGTAAGCAAAGGGGAAAAAATTAGTCTCTGCTTTCCATCAGCAAGCAATGCTCAGACACTCCCTGGGAAGAAGGGCTTCAGCAAGCATAGCAGTTGCTTCAGAAGGCAAAGACTGTAAAATAACAAATGCCCTCTCTTCCTCCTTCTTCTCTTAGCTTTTATATCTGAGCTGATGTTATATAGTAAGGAATATCCCTTTGGTTAATTTGGGTCAGCTGGCCTGGTTGTGTCCCTTTCCAGGATATTGCCCACCCTAGCCCTTTCATGGAGGGGATGTTGATAGACAGAGCTCATGCTGTGCCCACCTATTTTCTCTTTTTAAGCAATCAGTGATTTTCAGATGTCTCAATATTATTTTAATATGACAGTCATCTGGTGCACATAATAATCCAATTATTTTCTCTGTCTACAGTGGGAACTGCTTACTTGAACTCTTGGTTCTACTTTTTTCAATGTTTGCAGTTTTGTCAGCAAGTTTAAGCTTTTGAAAGTAGGATTGTCTGCTCAGGTGATTTATGAAGATTATAAATAAAGGCCTAAATACTCAAAGAAATTCCATCTATGGTATAACTTCTCCTAACAAGATTATTATAGTTATTCTATCTATCTGCATAAACTGCTGTATCTGCTCTGGTGCTAAAGTATGTGTTTTTGAAGCTTATCTGGAACATATTTCTCTGCACAGGGGAGAAACTGATCATTGAAATAACATTTTATATTTTAATGTGTTCCAGCTGTGCAAAATATGCTTCTGTAGATCAGCTACTCTATGTGCAGGTGAATCTTCATTGAAATGCAATAGAATTCAGAAGCTCCCAGAAATGAAATTTAGCTTTTTTTTTTTTTTCCCCCCCACCCATTCTGTGCTGCAAAGGCTGAATGTCACACAGCATACAAATAAATCTGGAAAGAATAACATAAAACTACTGATCATTACCTGTCTGTTACTGAGTGAATAAAGTGTGTGGTCAGATATTCATCTGGTGTTGACAGAATTACAATGAGAGCACTTTGGGGAAAAAGTATTTCCTGATAGTATTTGCTCATGAGTAAACCACTTTTGCAAGCAGGTGACCCTTTGCAACTCTCTGCTCTGGGAAATGTTTTTGCTGTCAAAATTATCACATGGTTACAGTTTCCAGAAATTCCCTCTCCTTAAAAAAGGAAGTGGGCAGAAAACAGGCTGCAAGCCATGCTCCCTATTCTGTCTACAGTACACTGGTGTCTTTTGACTGCACGCTTCCCTTCTGCTGGTCTTTAGTCACATGATGCAAATGGTGGGGAAACCCAAGTTTCCAGGAAAAAAATTCTTTGTAGGTCTAGTGGCAAGGACTAACAGCAAGATGTTAGTAAAATTAATGTGATTTGCAACCTGCTTGGTTTTGAGACTGTTTTCACTGGAACACAGCGGTCTTGAGAGCAGGTCGTGCTCAATGTATAAAGTTGATTGGTGCAAGTATAGTTGCCATTTGATTACTCTTCTAGAGTAAGAGAAAGTATGACTCAAATATCTATCAGGTATGTAAATAAAATACAGTAGTAGAGAGATGCCTCCACTGGAATAAAACTATCTTATTTTGATAATTAAAATAGCCTGTATGGATCCCTGGATGTGCTCCTTTATTCACTTTATGGTACTACTTGCTTAAAATTAACTCAGTTATCTCAGAGCTATGCTGCAGGGTCAGAATGTTTTCTGGCATGACTTTTCAGCAGCACAACAGTGCAGTACCAATGACTGTTCTACCAGTCATTAAAAACCAGCCTTAAGGAACCACAAAAAAAAAAAAAAAAAAAGAAATTACATGTAACTATGTCACTGCCATTTACTTCCCCTAACTATGCTGTTTAATCTTCTTCATTTAGATCATCAACAAGTTGACAATTTTGTAATTTCTAAGCTGAATAGAAAAGGAAAATAAATTGTGATATTTTACCTTAGCAAAAAGATAAAGAACTGTTTGGTAATACTAGTTTTCTGTCTAGGAGGTGGTCGTGATCCTCGGTGCCTCACTTCAGATATGAACTCAAAGAACTTTGATCCACTCAAGGTGTTTTGATGTAAGAAAAAACAAAACCAACAACCAATCAACCAAACCAACCAAAATCCATAAAAAATTATTAATTTGACTAAATTCTGTAAAACATAGCATCACTGTATAGCTGTCATATTTAGAAAATTATTATAAATGTTGAATATTGGTTAGGAAGTAAAAGAAGTATATTTGCTAAATTAAGTTGGCTCTCTTCCTTGCTAGATATGTAGCTCAGTAGCAAAGAAATACAATTGTACTATGGTCTATAAAAATAAATGGTAGTGCACTTTTGACTGAAGTAATTGGCATAATCAAGAAGAATGATTTTCTAAAATTTTAATTAATTAGAGCCTTTAAGTATGAATTAGAGTAGATAAAATAATTATAAATTACTAAGTGTTAATTGAACCCTGTATCATCTTAACCTAATCTAATAAATATCAATTTAAAAATAACCTCAATGCAAATTTATCTTCATAAGTCTTAAAAAATTATTCTAATCTTCATAAAATAGTTGTAACTTCATGTGATGCACTTCTGCAGATCCTTATTCAAGAACTCAAGCAAGATTCACAGTCTAATCTTTCTGAGTTAAGAGCTGAGATGTTTATCTGAACTGCACGTACCTTGTGACCTCCAGCTCTTCGAATATGCTTTGCAGTAGAAGCTTTCTAATATTTTGTAGCTTGTAGTGATAAAACTCTCAATACTCCTCTGAGATAACAAAACTTCATGTTTTACCTTTGTACCTCAGCTGTTCTGTGTTTTTTTTTTTTTGTGGGTCTATTTTAAGGGGAAAAAAGTATGGTGAATTTGAAATATATGGGTTGGATGTAGAAATTACTGATGATCCTGGTATACTCTACCTGGAAATTACCTCGGTAAAAGTATCATTTGTAGGAAGGACAGATTTGTGTATATATCTGAAGTGTTGTATGAGAATCAATATCTTGCAGAATTGTTTTTGAGATTTCTAATATAAAAACTTCTATTTTCTTCAGCTTGGAAAGCCTATTCATTTGAAAGTAAAGAAGTGTTTTGTTAGAAAAGAATTAAAAATTAGAAGTAATCAATACTTTCTTTTCTACCTAGTGAGTATTTCTAGAATTCAGCTATAATATCTTCTATACAAACTGATATTCCCCAGACTGTATTCTGGGATGGAATGATTAGAGCACAGAGTAGATCACTGAAATTGGAATATGAATAAGGAAGAGACACGTTTATTTCTTCACACAACAGTTCCAAAATTCATGAACCTCCCCTCCTTCTTCTGTTTTGATTTTTGTTAAGGAGTTAGTGAATCAGTTGGGAGTCAGCAAAACATTAGCATTAATGAGTTCATTTCCACACAAATTGGCTCATTATCATGCTGACTTCCAGTGTTTTGTGACAGTTATGAACTCGGTTCTCCTGCAAGGAGTGTTCATTTTCTTGCTTCATTCAAAATGATGTGGGCTAAGGAGGTAAATGAAAAAAAAAATAAAATGGCCTATAAATGTATTCTGTTCATTGATGCAGCAAACTCTGTGGTTTCTCCATGGTTAGTTCTAGAGAACTCTGAGTACAGTATTTTTATCATTTGTCAGAATGCACTAAAGAATTAGTGCATTAGTGCCTGGCAGTTGGTAAAAAACTAACACCCAGAATCTGACTTTGCAAATCACATTAAGGCAATTTAATTTGAATTTTGTACCAAAATATCTGACCCTAATTATTATAATTTAATAGAAGTACACTCAAATGGAAATACATTATGGGAAAAATATTTCTGTAGTATCCAAATAACCTTCCAACAATTCTCTCAATAGCTGATGCAGATTTGTGTTTTCACACAATGCCAAAAGTATTTGTGCCATAATTACCAGATTAATGATACTGCTGATCTACTCAGAACAAATACTGAATGTCAAGTTCTTGGTAATCTTTTTCAAGTGTGGCATTGTGTTTCTTTCCTTTCAGAACACTCATTTGGTCTTTAATTCATTTGTAACTCACTGTGATTATGCCCAGCAGGTTTATGAACTTTATTACAGTTCTAGTCTTGCAGATTTCTTTTGTCTCATTAAGCTTGATAGCAGAAAATAGTTATAGTTTGTTTCATCATCCCAACCAGCTCTTTAATGCAGATTGAGTTTAGTCAGTCTGTTTCATTTGTGTCCTTTCTTCATGTCAGGGCTGGAATGGTGTGAATCCGTTCTGTGACCTGAGATTACAGTTGTGTCTTGGTATCCTTTACATTCACTGTAGGTCATGCCTGTGGGTATAAGCAGTTCTCTTTTCCCAGGGTCAAAACTATCACAAGACTTCTTCTGGCTTAAAATATTTGCATTAATTACCATCAGTGATGACCATGGCAGTGCAACAGTGCATAAACATCTATGTATCTCTAATATATATCACATGCTAATATAATATTCTTTAACACTTCTGTCCTTCCAAAATAATGTCTGTTACAATGTAATAAATCTGTATTCTCTAGTATTCATATCTCTGATATGTATTTTCTCAGAGTGAAGATCTGTGACCTTTATTACACAGAATGTCAAACTGAATAGAACATAATGGTCTTTACTGTTCCTTAAATAACTGATAAATATTTATCTGTCAGTTTTAGGCTCCAAATAATTATCAAGTACATATCAAAATACAAGAAGTGATGCTATACTCATTATTTATTGCCACATTTGTTTCCACTGAGGGACAGCACTCCTGTTTCTACAGTGTTATGGGAGCCTCCTAAGTGTGTATTTCCAATTCACTGCTGATTACTCCAATAATTGATAGATGTGCATGCATAATATGTGACAAAACCTACATGCCTTTCAAACTTTATAATGCCAGTTAAAAATAATGAATTTAAATTTCCAAGAAGGAATGTTCCAATATTTATTTATATAACTATAAAATGGTGATTTTTTTAAATAATGATGCAAGCTTATGAATCGATATTTAGATCGTGTTATTGAAAAGATTTTGAAATATCAGCTTAAAAAGGTTTTTTGATACTGATATTACTCAGTTCAGTTTCTAAAAACATGTACATCTGTAGTACATGCTATGAAAAGTTGTGTCATCAGTTAACTTATTGAATGTTTTTATTGCTTCAGAAATCCATTTTTTTTTCTCCTTTATGGTGTTTTTTAGAATTTATTTTCAGTAATGGACCTTGTCCGAAATCTTGGCTGTAATTTACAGTAGCCCCTCTTATTATTGTAATGACTGCTAAGATATTTTGTCCAAGGACATGTGTTTGTTCTTGTTGTGGATTAACCTCTACAAATCTATTTTTTGTCCCTTCCATTCCTTCCTATTACAGACTCTCATTCTCTGATATCATAATGTTTTCCACTAATTCTTTAAATTTGGATTACACCCTTGAAGACAGAGTCAGTCTCCCAATATTATGGAAATAAAGCTCTCTACTACAGAGATGGATGGTTTGGATTTGTTGACCTTTTTGTCAGCAAGTGATTTTTCCATTTCATTGAGTTGCACTGCAGGCTTAAATGTATTTCTAATTAAAAGTAGAACTCAACACTTTCATGTAATTTTTTCTATTAGGAATCCGTCTCATTTTAGGAGTTATGGACTCTTGCACATTCACCTGTAATTTGGGACTTCTATAGCTCATCTAGAATCATAAAGCACATCTGTTAAAAATGGCACACCATGCAGAGAGATTTTCTACAAACTGGCTGATGAACAATACTGCAAAATTTTCATTCTTATCTCAGCATCTTACTCAGCTAACTTACAAAGGCATCCAGTTGTTGATTTAATTGATAGAGAACTTCATATCTTCCAGTAACTCTGGCATTTGGTGCTGCATTGAAACATGTATTTAAATTACATTCCTAATTTGAGAATCATGATCTTAAGTTGAATATCATGCTGTCTTTGACAATAAGTTTCAAACGGTCTTAGAGGTTCAGGAACACTTTTTCTGTTCCAAGGATACCTACTCTTTGGTGGTCTCCGAGCTCTCATCCTTAATACTAAAACTAATTCTCGTAGTATTTTGTAATATATCAGTCAAGGAGGCATCCTTGTTTCTCTGAGTAAATGACTAATTCAGGAGAGTATTTTGAAAAATGCAATTGTTAAATATGTGTTCTCTCTATGAAAGGCATTATATGCTGGATAGGTTGTAATAAGACAAAACAGGAAAGTATAAATATCTACACATATACAAATTGTTCTATATATATCTGATTGAGTATATTGTAGGTCTCTGTTTATTAGGTTATTAGTGAAGAAATAAAAGGAAATATTATTCTTAATAAATTATTTTACACACTATCAAATGTGTTAAATGTGGTTGTATGGTTTTAAGCAGGTGAAGTTTTATGTTTTCAAAGATTTGCAGTTTGGAGGCTAAGAGTGTTGTATTGTTTTATTGAATAGAGATCTTCCAAGAAGATTCCTCCAAAAATGTGATCTCACCTGATCATGTATCTGGCCATTCAGGAAAGGCAACAGCAGTAATGTGAAAATCCATCCTGGAATTTTTTTTGGGCAGAATAATCAATAATTTTAAATGACACTTTTGCTGCAAAAGAATGTTGAAAAATATGAGAGATGTTAATTTTCCAAATAATAAATTCCTGTCTTGTGAAATAAAAAAAAACCCAACCTGTTATGCAGAAGCTTAATTCAAGCAGAAAATTAGATTTTGTGATTAGTAATTATGGCTATATTTAATAAATATACAAAATATCTAGAAACAATGTTTAGTAAATGCACTTCATGTAACAGTAATAGGGTCAGTCCAATTTCTACAGAAAGCTGATGTTCTGATTATATGCAAATTACTAAGCAGTGTACATCCTTTCACAGCAGACCAAACATTACAGAGAAATCCATTTGGAGTTGTCTGTGGACGTGTGAATCCAGGATGTATTGACTGGCACAGGCTGCACTGCAGGATGTGCACACCGTGCCTCCCATGCACAGCCCACCGTGGGATGCTGCAGCCATAGGACATTCCATACCCACCCTCAGCAGCACCAAGGGGCTCTTTGTAACTTGCTAACAGGGATGGCTACCTCAGCAGGAGAGTGGCGTGTCCACTTACTGTTTTGAAATGGACACAGCTGAACTGAGACCTAACAAATCCTCTGTACAGCCTTGGAATTTCTCAACATAGTCCAAAACAAAAAAATGTTCAGACTTCAACATGCAGAGATTCTGTATATCAAAATCTCAGACATTATTCTCCACAGAAAAGGAAAACTAGATTCTGTGTAGCTTTAGACTTCTCAGCTACACCTGGAACCATCTATACAAGAGTTTCAAAAATAAGTACCACAAATAATAGCTCAGGAAATAAGTGTAAATAAGTGTATATAAAAGTATCATTACAGCAGTTTTAAAGAAAAATAAAATGAACTAGTGGCACATTTTACAGTTCTACTCTTTGAACATCACCTTTCCACCTTTCTATATTACATCTCTAAAGACACAGTTCCCTGATGACTTGTTGCACTGGTTTTCTTAATGAATTGCTTAATGTGTGGCTTGCTTTTACAACCACATTGCTTAGTGCAAATAAATCACTTCCTAAAGGCTTGCAGATGTATGGACTTTGAGGGAAGCGTAGTGGAGAAAATGAAGCTTCAATTGTGGTGTTAATGGACAGAGTTTTTGGAAGAATTCAGCTCCTGTGTATTCAGAAAAATTTTCTTAAGGAATCTTCATAGAAAATAATGTATATTTAATTTAAAGTGAACCCATACAGATTCTGAAACTTTCAGGAAAAAAAAAATTCTGGCTCCTGAATTCTGTCAAACAGGTTTTCTTTGGTCTTGTAAAATCCAGGCTCCTAGCACTGTTGTTTTGCTTTGTAAGCAATGACAGGAGGCACATTCAGTGTGCACTGCTCTTCAGAATGTCATAACACACATTGAGCCAACAGAGCTCTACAGTATCATAACACAAATTTAGCCAAAGTTCTCCAAGCCTTGAAGAAAAAGAAGAAAAAGTGCCATAACAAACAAGCTGTTTGTTCTACCGGATGAAACAAAGGGAGGATGTGAAAATATGAATCTTGTAAATGTAGAATGGGAAAGTGGGGAAACAGTGGGAGACCAATTAATTTTAGAAGGCAACTCATGACATTTTAGAAATAATTAGAAAGAAAATTATGAGAAAGGCAGAAGAAAATGGAAAAAGAGGAAACAATAAGGGCAAATAAATTAAAAAAGAACTAAAAAAAAAAGTGAAAAGAAATGCTTTCAAAACTTGCTGAGGCCTTCTTCCTCACAAGTTATGTAGGATAAAGAGATAAAACACATTCACTCCAAAATCAGCTTATGTAGACTTAAAAGTGGAAAAAAGAAAAAACAACACCCCCCCCTCCAGATACTGCCATACATACATTCTCAAGAAAAAGAAGTCCTGCTAAGAAAAAAAGAATGCTGAAGGCACTTCTATTAACTTTATAATTACCTTTGTGCATGAAGCAGGCACAAGCCATGAACTGTGAAACCACTTAGTAAAAGAATTTGGAGTAGCCAGGGGTGGTGCAGAGGACTTGTGTGTGTCTCCGTGTGCCTCTGTGTGTGCGTGTGTGTAGGGGACAGAGGGGCAAATCAGAAGGTGCTTATACCTTATCACAAATTTTTTTCATGCAGAAGCCATGCTTTTCCCCAACTCAGAGAAAAAAGGATCAACCAAAGATTTTTGATCTCAATCAACACCTTTTCTTAAAGCTATTTTCCTCAGAAATCTGAAATTACGGGATGCAGCCCACTCTAATAGCTATGACAACATGGCTATACACAAGAGTCCTTTAATACATGCACACTTCTGCTGACGTAAGTTGAAGGATGTTGATGAGAGTGGGAAATACTGTGGGTGAGTCTCCACTCTCAGCAGGCTGTAATCAGGTTTAGTCAGCTCTACCCTCTTTTGTGCTTGTTTGTTCAGTTGCGTTTTTTTCATCAGTGGAATGGAGAAAATAGTTCGAGGAAGATTTCAAGCTTCTGATAGGCATCTTTTCATTGATTCTTCCAATGTTAAATGAGCAAAAAATTTGTAACATTTATCTGAAAAACTCCAAGATACATCTAGTGTCTTATTAAAGAGTGATGATGTTCTCTGCACTCCCGAAAAGTAGTCCTGATTTGATGTCACAAGCCTGTGAATGTTCTGCTTACATCTTTAGTGAAGTCAGTTTGGAATGGAATTGAATAATTTCACAATAAATATCTAACAAATTCTAAGCAGAATATGGTTGTCTGCACTGTGGGGAAAGAAATCCAGGCAAAGAACTTAAAGGAGATTCCATGACTAGTTCAGCCACTGAGTGGTTTGCATGAATTTCACAGTGGAGATGATAACATCTTTGGTGAATGTTTGTAAATGTTCTCTCCCCTCCCATCTACCAGACCTGCAATTGACTTGAGAGAAGATGACTCTCTGACATTAGCAGAGAGGCTTATATAGGTAGAGGTAATTGATTTAAGTTTCATAATAGAATTTCTTTTCACAGGTCCCAGAAGTGAATAATGTACTCATAGTTCATTCACAGAGAGAAAGAGATTCAAAGACAGGGAGCAGAGGAAAGAATAAATAACATCCTTCAGTGAAACTCAGCATAAAGTTCTTTACTAAGGATCCAAAGCAGTCTTTATTGACAACTCATAGACAATGAAATCCCATCCTTTGGAATATTTTGATTCTGTAATATTGTCAGGAAGGGAGTTATTTTTGATTTTTTTCCCTCCCCACTTTAATTCACACCTGGACAGTTAAATTTTTCTCTTACACGTGAAATTTTGGCTTCCTGTGTAATAAGAGGATACCTGAACACATGACACAAATTTATGATTGCTAGTTTCTTAGCTTTCTTCTGAAACATCAAGTAGGGTTTTTAAACTGAAACCAGTGGCTGGGCTAGACTTAAGCAACTTCCCTCCACTGAAAGAGCAGCAGACAACACCAGTAGCTCACTCTTCCCACCCTATTTTCCACCTGCAATTGATAAAGAAGGCTTGTGTAAAGTCTACGGTGGTGAGTTAGTATCATTGAAATGTTGTGGGGAGACAGATAAACCAACTATGTTGGTCTTGTCAGATGCTAGGTCTATAATGTGTATTAAAGGTAACTTCACAAAATAAATGTGATAACTTACAGCAAGAGTTGATGGCTCATTCAACCTTTCCATGAGCCAGAGACATGCTCGAGGATCAAGCTCCCTCTCCAAGATGACACGGTCAAGCACATAGGTTGCACAGTGCTGTAGGCAAGAGTCAAACCTACAGCTGGTTTTTCAGAGTGTTTTGGGAGTTGGTCCCTCTTGTTGAGGTGCAGAAGAAAGGAGAAGGGTTGTGTTGTTTTGCATTTTTTCCTGTCGTGTGTCCCCCTAGAGACACGGTCTATTCCAATCTGATGCATCTCCAGTCTCCTGGGTGAAAATCCTACTCTCCCTCACAAGACAGCATGCAGAGAATTGTACTTCATCAGATTCCCAGACCATCTCCAGGGGTTTCTGGGAGACAGCTGAATGGGACAAGCAGAGAACAGTGTCCAACAAAGGGGAACCTATGTCTTGCAGAGCACCATGCACAGGGAGCCTAATTCAGCTATCCGAAAGTGATAGCCGAAAGTGATTAGACGTGTGGTTGGAGCTTTGTGCTTCCACAGAAGAACACCCAACGAGAGTGCAGGAATGAACAAGATGGAGGGGAGATGACCACTGTCAGTGTCTACTATTGAGCTGTCAAGGCAGCTCATCTGCAGGGATAAATATGGTTAGAAGGTGCTACAGATCCCAGGAGATATGATTTGAATAAAGGAGCAGTCATTCCATAACACAAAACTCCCTGCATGGAATTCTGGTCAAGGAATTTGTATTATAGTATTTTATTTTATGTCTAAATTACTTACTTTCTTAAAATGTCAGAATGTAATAAGGATGGACTCTGTCCTTTTTGTGGTTTCTTTCTTTTCTTGGTCAGTGATCTGGCTTCAGGCCAGGGTTTGTGTTCACAACCCTCAGCAATCTCCATGAGACTCTTTCATCTCTTTTTTCACTACTCTGCTGTCTGTTCTTCTCCCTTACTACAATAAAGAACCTGACATACACCATTCAGGTAATTTGGGATGCCTTCCAGATCCTGAAGTTTTAAGTGCTCAGTATCGAAGGATTCATATTTCGTAGGAAAATTAAATGTCCTCTGTTATCCAGCACCTTTCAACTCATACTCGCACATCAGAAATAAAGGAACTGAATTTCAAGTCAGTGTAAAAATTGAAATTAATTTTGGCACTCAGTTACCTATTAAATATGTCTGCAAATGAAATTAATCTGCAGCTAAAAATATCATTTCATAAAGTGAAATAAATTAAATAAAAAGAAAAGAACATTAAAAGAAAGGCATTCATTTTTCCCATTTCCTTCACTAACACTTTCTCCAGGACTTTATACTTTTACTTCATTCTCAGACAATAGTATGATTTTTCAGATTTAACTGAAATTTAGAACTTAATAGAATGTTTCTCTATATTAATACAGAGAAAAAAATGAAGGTTTTCCTGTGAGACAGCCACATCAGCTCACACAGATATTAGATTTAAAAGACAAAACTTTGATTTGTTTTTGCAACAGCAAATTTGCAAGACTATCCATGACTCTCTCAATAGGTCACTAACAATGTGGAATATGTTCATTTTTTGTAAACATTTGGTTGATGGTTGTTTCAAGATTTTTTTCCTTCTGTTCTACTGTCCCATCATGATATATTCCAGGTTTTTTTTTTCTTTTGAACCAGCTTTTTTCTGTACCTTTGCCTGCTCACAGAAGGACCATCTCTCTTGGCCATGGTTATCCTCTAGGTCTTGGTTTGCCTCTGAGCATGACTGGCCTCTCCCATGAGCTGCCAGCTTGTACATGTAAGCTTTAAATCTGTTCTAGAATTTCTTCTCTGTATTTTAAGGTTTTTTTTTTCTGTAACTATATCAGTAACCTCACTAGCATATTGCCTGTTTCTTTTACATGCTAAGCAGCAGATACTCACACACTTTAAGAACTCCACTGTAGTGGGGCTTGATTGCTGAAGAGACCTGACTTTCAAAGTTTCTGAGTACTAAATCTATGAAATAAAGAATATTCTCTGAATTCTTCCTTTTCTTCATGTTACTCACTCCTCAGGACTGCAAGAAACTGAGGTTCTAGATTTTCTGTGCTACATTTTGTGTCCTAAACTACCTGGTAATAACTAAAATAATAATGCTTATGTCTAAATCGTTGCAAGCAAACAAAATTGTGTATTAATAAAAAGGTTGAATGTTTTTGGTTTAGATTTCATAATATATTTTAGATGTGCAGAATTGTACTAATGATATAACCCAGACTAATATCATGAACAGCTAATATATCATAACTGAATTATGGGCAAACCTCTACACTGATATTCCTGATTCCTCATATAATTCGGTTCCAAAGAGAATGGATGCACAGAATGGTAAAAAAAAAAAAAAAACCAAAAACCATCAATTTACTAATTTACTGCAAAGAGTTGGGAATATTCATTGGAATATTCATTGAATTTATTGCTACACAAAACCGAATNCCGGAGCGCCTCCTGCCCTCCTTCTGCACTGACCTTGGTGTGTGCAGCTGTTTCTCTCACATGGTTTCACCCCGCTCTTCTCTGGAATGCAATTTCNTTCCCAGCTCTACCTCCTCCCCTCAGTGGCATAGTGAAACAGAGAATGGAGGTTGTGGTCTTTGCATCACACTCTGACACTGGTCACTGCTCCTGACTCTGCTCAAGGAGAGGAGTCCTTCCCTTGCTCCACGGTGGGGTCCCTTCCGTGGGAAGTAGCTCTCCATGAATTGCAACATGAGTTGATCCCATGGGCTATAGTTTTTCACAAACTGCTGTGGCTGGCATGGGTCACTTTTCCACAGGATGCAATCCTTCAGGCACAGCCTGCTCCAGCATGGGTCCCCCATGGAGTCACAAGTCCTACCAGGAAACCTGCTCCAATATGGGCTCCTCTCTCCATGGGTCTGCAGGTCCCTACCAGGAGCCTGCTCCAGCAGGGGCCTCCCATGGGTTCTCAGCCTCCTCTCAGGCATCCACCTGCTCCAGTGTGGGTCTCCTCCAGGGGCTGGAGGTGGAGCTCTATATCCCCATGGCCCTCCAAGGGCTACAGGGGCACAGCTGCTTCACCATGGGCTGCACCACGGGCTGCAGGGGAATCTCAGCTCTGGCACCCGGAGCACCTCCTGCCCTCCTTCTGCACTGACCTTGGTGTGTGCAGCTGTTTCTCTCACATGGTTTCACCCCGCTCTTCTCTGGAATGCAATTTCAACTGCAAAATAAATTCTTTTTTTTTTTTTTTTTCCTTCTTCTTGAATATGTTATCACAGAGGCCTTATCACCATCTCTGATGGGCTCAGCCTTGGCCAGCAGTGGGTCTGCTCTGGAGCCAGCTGGCATTGGCTTTCCTGGACATGGTGGAACCTTCTGGCAGTTTCTTACAGAAGCCACCTCTGTATACCCCCCCAATACCAAAATCTGGCCATACAAACCCAATACAATTGTTTAGTTTTGTTTTGTTTTTAATTCTCCCCCATCATTCATTAATAGAAATTAATGTTACATTTTTCTTTTTAATTTGTGAAATACATTTTCTGCTAACCACTTTAATTTTATTTTCCTTCCTTTTGCCAGTGTTTTAAGAAGGGGCACATGGAATAGAAAACAAAAGCATGATTTGTATGCAGCAATGACTTACATTGGTATAAAAGCAAATGGTTATAAGATTCTTACTATCACCTCTACAATAGAAAATCATGCAGTCTCAGCTAAAACAAAATGAACAATAATAATGACAATGCTAGGTGGAAATGCATATGGTAAAGAGGTATCAAATATGCAGTTAGGAAGAGGATGTATAATTTATTTAATAATATTTTCTAAGCCCTGTACAACCTTTGAAAAAGTGATGAATATTTCATAATTCACAAAAACATCCAACTAAAATCTGTAGCTTGGTTATGCAGCTATCATTTTGACTGAAATAAAATAAATTCTTTATTTTAGATTTAATTCTACCTCAGGTTTCTCTGAATGCCGCACAGAGTGACATCAATAAAAAATCAAGTTATGGTTAAAAATGTATGTACTTTCTGCATACCTACAAATGGAATACTTTAGTAATTTTAAAGCTTCCCCACTCCCCATGTTTTTATTATCCTTGACTGTAGAGAAGTTTACATATGGCTCTACATATGGAAAGATATTTACATATATTGCTAGACTCAGCCACGTCTACAAGGGTGAGGAAACTGCAGTGCTGGATTTCCAGCTCTATCTTTAATGCTCCAGGACTCAGTTCTGTTAGGGACAGCTGTGAGCTTGGAACAAGTAGTGAGGAAGAAAACTTCATTTCACAAAAAGCCACGACAAATATTCTGTACATTTGTGACTCATATTTGTAGAGGAAAGAAATATCTCTGATGAAATTTTGTCCCATTTGTGTAAGCACACTAAGTGCTAGGCATGTGGTGCCTAGACCTTCTAAAGGACAGCGTTTGCTACTCTGACATCACCTTGTTGATTTTAATGGCATGTAAATTATATCGGCTTATATCCAGAAAGAGTTCCTGGAATAGTTCTCTGAAATGCTGATGAGCACTACTCATCTGAGTGGGAAAACTGAAAGTGTTCTGCTCTGCTCCCCTATGCACATGATCAATAACTGAAGACAATAGGTTTGAGGTTTTAGCTCACTGGAAATACAGAAATTGATTCTAAGCCAGTCACCTCCTAGAAACATCTTGGAACAGATTCCAGTTCTGAGTTCAAGACTATTTAACACACTAAATTAAATACATATTCAATACTTATTGATATGAGAAATCCAAATTCACAAAACAGTACATATAATATGGAACATAAATTTTGTCTTATTTCCAATATCAATGACAGTGAAAAACTCACATAATGTGCAAAAGTGAAGTAGAATAACAAAAAAAAGTTTGTTTCAGTTAAGAAAAATGCATCAAAAATATGTTTCACAACAATCTGATACCATCTATCAAAGATATTAACCAAGTGAGAATAAAAAATATTAAAAATCTGAAAAAAAATCTGAAATCAGAACTAAACCATCAAATTAAATAAGCCCTTTTCATGTAGGATCATTTTCATTGAATAAATATGTAATTTCATTACGGGAAACTGCACAGAAAAGACCAACTGATTGAACACAGAATGCTGACAAATACACAGTTTAAACAAATTACACAGAAAGTAATGAAAATAGAGCAACCTTTCTGTAGGGGGAAAAAGTTCAGGGATAACCCAATTTCAGCAGTTAATGTTTTCCTTTTCTGTTCAATAGGAAATGCAAAATAATTTGTGTACTGGTTATGTCTCCCCTGCGTCAAATTTAAACAGATTTGCATTATTATCTTCCGTATTTTCCAATATTCTGTCCACTTAATGTGACACAGTTTGCAAGTAATAACCAAAATATCTGACCTCAAGTGACATTGTTACTTCTCCTTATTTCATGAGCTACAGCAAGGATAATTAAACAGAAGGCTGAAACAACAGTAAGTTGCACTTCGTGGGGTGAAAGGCTAGATAATAAGTAAAAACTGGGACGTTTCTTTGCCTCCAACTCTCTGCAATATGTTCCTTATTCTGTGTGAGAAAATTGTTGTTTCTTTTACTGGAAAACATCATGGAGTCATCTAAACCTGGAAACTACATTCTCCCCCAAATCAGAAAATATCTAAGTTGGAACACTGAAATCAAAGACATCTTATGTATTTTCTTTAGTTAGTTATTTAAGTTTATCAGAATTTCACGACCGGTTATCAGAAAATTAGTTCCATTTTCTAGTTGATTAGATGTGTAAGTAAGCACATGGTATACCACATTCATGGTAGGAAAGGTAGATAAGGTAGATATTTTTCACAAACAATGCTCCTTTTTTACTCCTTTTGGGAAATGAAGGATTTTATTGCTTTTCTCACATGTAATTTTTTAAAAATTATTTTATATTTACAGAGAGATGTTTCTCATGGTAATTTTAAGCTTGTGAAGAACTTATTAAGTGTTACAAAATCTTGAAATCTTCCATTTCAAGACAGAGAAAGAAAAGACATGCTTCTTTGGTAATGCTTCTATACAAAGCACAGCTTTTTAAGCTAGTTTTACATTGCCCTGTTTCCAAATCAGCAGCCTTTATATCTTCATGTTTGTTCTGTGATATATATTCTGAGGAGGGACAGAGCATGCTATGTGTGATGACACCAACTGGGAACCTGCAATGACATCATCCCCTTCTTTTTGCACACACTCCATCCTTGCATCTTTGCTGATTATTGGAACCACCCTTTACATGGTAACGAAACAGCAAAAAACCAGCAGTGCCTCATGTAATATCTATTCAGCTGATGAACAAAGGGAAACTACATTGAGAAGATATCTGCCTGAAATTTCTTCTTAATTGACAACATATGGAAGGTATTCCAAAGGGCTACAGGGAACCTCTCCACACAATTTGTGTTGCCTAAGCTTTGTTTTGAGATTTAACTGGATACTTTTACAGGCTGGAATATGTTACTTAGAGGGATGGACTTAGGAAACAAAAGTAATAGGAGGGTACTGAATAGGAAGATTCAGTGATGTATAGGATCTTGTGCCAGCAAGAGTAAGTAATAGAGGACAGTATCTAAGAAAGGGGAAATTGGTACAATGAAACAGAATTTCTGAAGAGAAAATGTAATTTTAAAACCAAAATGGGTGTTGGCAGTTAAAATGAAAGTTTCTGTCATGAAGTCTTCACTATGCAGCATAAACCCCTATAGCATTAGGACTTGACAATGATCAAAGTTTATTCTGCCAGCTTACTTGCACACCTGTGAATTGCTGATATTGACTATCTGAAATGGAAGTGTTGCAGATGGCAGCATGCAGGCAAAATACAGTTGCCTTTGCACTGAAAAGTATACAATCTAAATAGCACCCTCTCAATAATAATGAAAACATGGTTATGCTCTTCCATCCTATTTTGCACAAAAATTGCTCAACCTCAAATACTTCTTGTGGAGCTTTTTAATTTCAAGATTATGTGCTACTGGAATGGACAGGTATGTGATATAATACAATCAAAGTAGCTGCAGAACTCTGCACACTTTCATGATATCCTAGAAAGGAATACTTTTTGCTTGTTGAAATACGTATTGGCATGACACCCTAGCATGTGCTAAGCACAGATAGCAGACTGGCTTTCTCACCCAGGTATTTTTCTTAATATTTTTGCCTAGGCTTTTCTTTACTCATTGAAATGACCAAAAGAATCAGCTGACAGGGGAGAAACTTGGCTAAAATCAGCCTAGCTTTGGAGAAAGGAAACTCAATTCCGTGAGAGGCTGGACATTACAAGACTGAGCAAATGTAGTAGTAAATTTCACAAAAGGAGTAACTTCTTTTTTTAACACTGGGATAGCTTAGACAGTAGCTGCTGCTATAGCATTACATTGGGTTAAGATAAGATAAGTGGCCTCACATATTACATACCCCTAGAAAGTAAAAATAAAAACTCTTGTGCTTTTTTACTCCAGAATTATCTGTATAAATGCAAAATACAAAAGATAATTAGAAAGTGTTGATTGCAGGCATTTTGAATCTGATTTAGCTGTGAAAGAGAGAAATCTCAGGCCTTATTCTATATGAATATTCTTACTCTATCATTGGCAGTTAAAGAAAACAAGAGATAAGAAAATATCTGCTATCCCCATCACATCTTTTGAGACACCTCAGGTAGTCTCTTACTACATTTCCTATGCAGCTGCTATCAGTATTGAAAGCTAAAGCTTCTCAAACTCTCAGTTAGCTTTCCATTGATCACAGTGAAGTTTTGATAAAAGAACTGACACAGAATTTGCTTTGCAGAGTATTTTCTCTGTCTTCTGAGCATTCTAAATTTTAAGGTTCAGCTTAGTTTGCCACAAAATCAAAAACCTTAACAAAAAAAATAGTTGAGTATCACAGAAATCTTTTGCAATTTAACTTTCATGAGATTTTGTGCTCTTCATCTCCTTTTTACCTCCAGATTGAAAGAGCTAAAAATTTTGTTCAAATTAATTTTTCCCACTCCCATTGCTTTTTTTTTCTGATGTCTTTCCATTGTAAGCAATATCAAAGTAAATCTAAACAGAAAATGATCATGTGAAACAGAACATTCTTTTTTCTTTCTCTAAAATAAATCTATTTATTTTCTCAATTTGAAAATAAAACATTTTCAGTTCCTTTTCTATTTTACTTCTTGTTAAATAGTAAATCGAGATTTCAATGAGTCACACAGCTTAAGGGTTTTTGCAAATCTTTTATGCTCATTAGGAGACATTAGCTCTCTCCTGTATGTTAATCCTTTTTCTGTCACTCTGTGGAAGAATATCTCTCATCTTCAATCTTGACAGTGTGCTAATCTATCATCAGCTCTACATACCATATGCTGTACACTTGCAAATGCATTTCTGAGCGAGCCACAGCTGTAGTTAAGACATATGCATTCAGTCAACAGAGAAAAGGCTTTCTACTAAAAGTAAAGCCTCTTTTTCTTCAGTTGTAGCCTTTTTTAACCTATTTTACTTTACTTTGAAGCTTTTTTTTCATTATCAACTCTGAAGTATAAAAGGTATTTGCACATACTTCATTTTAGATAAATGTTTAAAAGTATAAATGTGTTTGCATGCTCAGCTATCTTGATGACTGGCTGTTTTAAAAATGCTTAGTGAAGCAGTAGATTTTGTTAGCAAAGTTCTAGCTATATCTTTATGCAGCTTGGCCATAAATTAATCAAAAACACCCACTTGATAGCAGGCTTTGGTGTAGCCAATCCAGTGCATCTCCTTAAGTGTTCTGAAGAAACAAAAATCTGAGTAACAGTAAGAGAAGAGATTGGACACCAGCAGAGCAAGGGAGCTTGCAAACTACATGACATGAGAACAACAGAAGATGCAGGTAAGAGAAATCTGGGGAGAGAAATGACAGAAAACTGGATCATCAGATTTGTTTGCATTAGAGTCAAGAGAATGCAAGAGTTTTAGAAAAAATATTGCTAGAAGAGAGGATAGGTCATCTTATTTTGACTTTTCAAAAGTCAAAGGAAGAGTAGAGTAAGATGTTTGGTCTGAATTTTCAGTTCATTTGTTTTGACAAGTGGAGTGTGAGGCAGGAAAATATTCATTGTTTTCATAAGCATTTTCATCAGTCTCTTGACATCATGCCTTCAATATTTTTATATTTCCCAAATTTTTGATAAATTTAATAAAAAATATTTTAATATTTTAAAAACTGAAATTTTCACTTTTCATTTCCATACTAGAAATCTATTCAACCTATAAAAGTAGAAAAGAATTTGTAAAAACTGCCTGCCTCCCCTGAAATCTATCCAGCCATGATTCCTTATCTAGTGGACACTCTAGTGTGGTTTATTACATTGGCTTCAGAGTTGTCATGAGTTTTCGTTTAAACCAGCATTTTTTAAACTGCATTTCTCTTCCCACCCTGCCCAAAACCCTCCATGGAAAAAAAAAAAAAAATAAAAAAAAAAACCGGAGAGGAAAAAGTCTNTGATAGCAGGCTTTGGTGTAGCCAATCCAGTGCATCTCCTTAAGTGTTCTGAAGAAACAAAAATCTGAGTAACAGTAAGAGAAGAGATTGGACACCAGCAGAGCAAGGGAGCTTGCAAACTACATGACATGAGAACAACAGAAGATGCAGGTAAGAGAAATCTGGGGAGAGAAATGACAGAAAACTGGATCATCAGATTTGTTTGCATTAGAGTCAAGAGAATGCAAGAGTTTTAGAAAAAATATTGCTAGAAGAGAGGATAGGTCATCTTATTTTGACTTTTCAAAAGTCAAAGGAAGAGTAGAGTAAGATGTTTGGTCTGAATTTTCAGTTCATTTGTTTTGACAAGTGGAGTGTGAGGCAGGAAAATATTCATTGTTTTCATAAGCATTTTCATCAGTCTCTTGACATCATGCCTTCAATATTTTTATATTTCCCAAATTTTTGATAAATTTAATAAAAAATATTTTAATATTTTAAAAACTGAAATTTTCACTTTTCATTTCCATACTAGAAATCTATTCAACCTATAAAAGTAGAAAAGAATTTGTAAAAACTGCCTGCCTCCCCTGAAATCTATCCAGCCATGATTCCTTATCTAGTGGACACTCTAGTGTGGTTTATTACATTGGCTTCAGAGTTGTCATGAGTTTTCGTTTAAACCAGCATTTTTTAAACTGCATTTCTCTTCCCACCCTGCCCAAAACCCTCCATGGAAAAAAAAAAAAAAATCAGAAAAAAAATCTGGAGAGGAAAAGTTCTCTCAGACACTCAACCTGACTGGCTATTCTACTTTTATACAGCATAGAAAAAAAATCCAGTTCAGCCCTCCTGCACTAAACAAGAACACCTTCAACGAGATCAGGTTGCTCAGAGCCCCTTGAATGTTTTGGGGGATAGGGTATCTACCATCTCCTTAGGTAATCCATTCCAGTGTTTTACCACCATCACTTTAAAAACAACTTCCTTGTATCTGACCTAAACTGACCCTTCTTCAGTTTAAAACCTTTACCCTTTGACCTAATGCAACAGGCCCTGCTGAAAAATTTGTCTCCATCTTTCTTATAAGCCCCCTTTAAGCAGTGATAAGGTCTCCCCAGAGCCTCCTCTTTTCCAGTCTGAACAACCCAATGCTTTCACCCTTTCCTCATGGGAGAGGTGCTCCAGCCCCCGATTGTCTTCATGAGCCTTATGAAGTATCTTCACTCAGCTGACACTGATAACAATGATTTTTCCTCTGTCCTCCTCTTTCACATTTTTTCAGAAGATACATATTTTTCTGAGAAATTCACAGCTTTTTTGAGAACTCACTGGCAAGTCAAACCTTCAATTCTATTGCAAAGGTTATATGGAACATATTATTCCCTCTGCTTCAACAAAACAGATTTTTGTGAGATTGGGTGAGGGAAAGAGCTTTTCTTTTTCTAATCTGCCTAGCTATGGAATATTTTTTAAAGCAACCAAGTGACAATATGAGAAGCAAGGGCTGAGATTTGTGGTTAATTTAAATTTTAAAAGAGGCAGGAATCTCCAGGATATAATCAGTGATTTTTGTCCATATGAAAAGGTTTGAACTACTGCCCTCTTCCTTCCTCTGTGTCTCACAGCTGTATCTATGCCACTTCTCTTTTCAGAAGTGGCATTCTGAAGTGATCTTTCCAAGGACATTAGGTCAAGTTCATTGCTGGTGTAATATCGTCCTCAGTGGCAATTCTTCAGCTGAAATATGGGCTGGTCTGAGTGCTTCATGTTTAATTAGCATCGTTGTGGCACAGTGTGCAAAGTGATTTACTGTCTGAGATGATTGCTGTAATGTCACCTTTGTTCACTCAGGACTCATCAGTGTTTTATCTCTGCTTAGCCTTACAAAGGAGGAAAGTTTGAGCCCACCTGAAGACAGAACTGAGATTCATGTCAGAGAGCTGCTAGGGTTGCAGGAATGTAAGGGAGCCTTCCCAATGCTATTTCAGGAAAATAGACTTTGGTATTTTTTCAAAGCAGAGCTGGAAAGACAACTTGATGAGCCTGGCAACTAGGAAATTTGAAGCTGTCCTTTATCCACTGCATTTTATAAACCTTTGAATGGGAAATAGCACAATCTTACAGAAACACCAGTCCATTGCTGGTCTCCTTGAACTTCAACTAGGCCAAGATTACAACAGTGTTACTTTAGGTTTTGGTGTTACCTGCAGGGAGAAGAAGTGTTCTTCCTTAAGTTCTTTGTGCTTTGTCCAGTAAGAAAAAGTAACATGCTGAAAATAATTGCAGCTCTTATGGTAGAACAGGAAGCAGGCAAGAATAAAGTAAAGGGAACTGTAATTTTCAGTGTCCTTGTCTTCTTTAAGAGCTAAACTGTCTTCATAAAATGCCTTCCTGGCTTACTGCAGATAGCTCTCATCTGCTTTTACAGCTGGATATCTAAGAACTTCTTCATGGTACATTTTATTTCACATACTTTGCTAGCAAAGCAAGAAATTTTGTTTAAAGTTTGAATACTACAGATAAATGTATGTTGTAATTAATTTATATACTTACAGTCTGAAAAGGAGTGACATTTGGAGATCTAATGCATACAATCCTTTGCTTTGGGTGGTAACACATCACTTCTCTCTTCTCTTTTGCCCTATTTTTTTCCCTTGAAAGTAATTGTTGGCATCTCTTAGCTCAGAAGAACAGAATTTTTCACTATTCTTACTGTCTCTCATAAACACATTTTCTTTGAAAACCTTTGTGTCCTATACAGTAGAGTTTTCCAAAGGGATTTCCCTGTCTTGCAGAATATCTTTATGCCTTTATCTTTTTCCTTGCTGTTTTCAGTTACCCTGACTTTAGAGCTATTAGAAACCTGTAATTCCTTCTCATATTTTCCTGAAAACAATACCTAATAGAATAGTATATGTGTCTATAGTACAAGAAACATCACTAATTTGTAATACAGTTATTAACAGCATCATGAAAACCCAACCACTTGAAAGAATGAACTTTCTGCATTGTTTCAGAAGGATTTATTACTAATTCTCTATTATGTGGAATTGGGTATTATATTATTTAAGTAGAAATAATTATTGTGATAAGAAGATTAAAAAACTAGTTACCTCAAAGTCTGTAATTTGAAATTTCTGATGCAGAAATAGGCCACCCTTATGTGTTTCTCTTAGGCTGCAAAGCAATGATCAAACTTGATATATATATATCAATTCCAATATTTTTGTTCAATTCAAATATTATTTGAATTGAATATTAATCAGTAAAACATTCCCAGAGTTGAGGACATAGCAACAAAGGATATCAGTGTTATCCATTCAACTTCCTTGCCTCAACACTGTGAGAATGGGAATGTGAGACACTGATAAGTCTGTTGTGACTGTAAAGGTTCTCACTGGATGCTGGTGGCTGTAAGGAACTATGAAGTGCTGTAAGAAGCCCTATAGGTACAGGAGTGGAAGAACTCTTCTTCAAGCTAACACCAGAGGCCTGCACGTCTTCTTTGTAGTCTTTCATTGGAACAGACAAAAAGTTAATTCTTTTTGTCTGTTCCAATTCCCTTTCCCAGTGACTGAAGTGGCAAGCCAAATGGAGTTCACTGGCTGTAGTTCAACACAAGTAACATAGACATGAGTCCTAAAAGTGCTTTACTGTAATCAAAGAATGCATGAGCACATACAAAGTCAATGTTTCATACCTCAGTAATTACATTGGAAAGACTGTGTGTGTGTATATATTTATATATATCTCACAGATTTCATTAAACACCAAAGCAATTTCTCCTTTTTATTTCTGCAGTCCAAACCAGATTCTGAACAGGTGAATTGTGTTGTTTGCTACACATAAACATATACATAATTTATATTCCATTTTGTTATAACAGTAAGGTCTTCTGTTGGGAGTTTCTTAAATATAAATAAAGATACATTGTGACATGCCTCCTCCTCCTCTGTTTTACAATAAAAGAAGTAATCAAGCCTGGGGCAGTGTAGCAGCAATTAGATCTTACCTTCCTGACATAAATCTCAATGAACATGAAAATTAGGTGTGGCCCCTAGGTTATGAGTGTAACAGCACAGACCATTATTGTGCTTAAGGGTGGCCTATTTACACTACTCATTATTTGTCTTTTTTAACCTACATCAGGTTTATGTAACTTTCTTTTTCTCTGCTTCATGGTTCTGTGGATTTGCATGTTGAATCTGTTTTCTTGCCTACAATAATTAATATTTTTGTTGCTCCGGACCAATTTTCAGTAAGTTTTTAGATTTCTGTGCATCTATTTGGCCAGAGATATGGAAATTGTTAACAGGCTTGCTGATGGCTGAAATTGAATGGTGGGTATAGCAAATGTTCTAATGGACTGACAGTCCATTATTGTCAATTACCAGTGCAATGTACTACATCACCACACACCTGCATGTCCACAGGTAAATATTTAATTATGTGCATGTATATATATATATACTGAAATACTTTTTTTACTATATATTTTTTACTGTATGTAACTGGCAAATGAGCTACATGCATCTCTCCATTATAGTACTCTCTGTGCTAACCTTAAAAGTTTTGTCTGACCTGACCAAACAGACTGCAAGGACTCTGAGGATCACTTTTGCCTTCCTGTCATAGAGGATTCAGAGTGCTTCCCAGTACACATATATATCTTACCAATGACTTCAGAATTACCTCAGAAGAGATTTACACCCAAGGTCACTAAATTTTATTTACGCCTCCACTTGTGTCTAGGAATGTTACTGCAGTTCTTAAAAAACCAAGTTAAATTTATTCTCAGTATTCAGCTGGGACATGAGCAGTAGCAACTGATGTAACCATCTGTCTCTCTCAGGGTCGCTTTTTTGGGGCATCTATTTGCACGTACTGAAAGACTCTGAAGATTGCCATATAAAACTTCAAAGTATAAAGCCATCATTGATTGTATATCACACACAAATGATAACTAGCATTATCAAGCCACTGAGCCAAGCACTTACATGCTTATTTAGGTGTACTTCAGACTTCCGACTTGTTGTGTCATACTTAAGACATCCAATGTCTTTGCTAGCAGACAGTAGTTGATCTGATAGGAAAGGTCTAGCATCTACTGCTCCCTGAAATGTAGCTTCAGAGCTGTGGAGCTGTCTTACATTAATGTTTTTTCCCTATAGCATTTTGTATACTTCCATATAATTTTGGGCTGTGGTTTATCTTCTCTTTACTCTTTGTGTTTACATCTCAACAGTCTTACTATATATTGCATGGTGCAAATCAAATGTACTTTCTCACAATTTCTCTAATCAAAAAACAGTTGCTTCAGCAACCTTAGCCATGGTTACATAGCTTTGCTGTACAAAACCTGGACTTTGGGTGACAGACAGCTGAACCACACAGTAGGTAACACAGTTACATTAGCCCTGACTATTAGAAACTCCTATGACTGGTATGAATCCCTTCTCCAGGGATACCCCTCTCTGATAGCAGCACCTATATGCTGCAGTCTTTCCTTAGAGTGGTGCACAACAGATCAATTTCTTTCAACCTATATTTGGGGCACGTATTTTCTTTTTGGACCCCTATAGCACAATACATGACTGAATCCTCTGAAACAACTCAAAATATTTTTTAAATATTAAAATTATTTAAATATTTAAATGTTAATTTGAGCATAATTATCCTCCATGATTTACTTTCTTCTTGCCTACACAATTTTTAATAGCATTGGATCCTTTTAAAAGAAATATGCCTTTTGGGCTTAAAGTTGCTGTTCTGCAAAGGGCAAACACAATTCATGGAACCACTGATATTGATGAAGTTCCCAAGAAGAAGTTTTTGAAACACAGCTGGGCTTTCTGGTGACTTTGGGAAATAAGGAGAATGATTAAAAGATCCAGAAAATTGGATCACTTCAAAACAAAAGTTTACCTGAAACAATTTCAGTGCGGAAGAATGGCATATTTTGCCACCTGAGGTTTTCTCCTAGAACTAAATTTTCATTGTCAAGACAATTCTAACCTGTAATTCTTCACCAGAATAAAAAATGAAACAAAACAAAACAAAACCAACAAACAAAAAAACAAACAAAAACAAAACTAACAAAACAAACAAACAAAAAAAAAAACCCCAAACCAAACCAAACTAAACCAAACCAAACCAAAAAATTGGTTTAATATTGCATAGATATATGTCTTCCTCTGAAAAATCTGTATAAACCTCTTGGTAAATTCCCTGTGTCTCCTTCCAACTTTCCTCCTTAAAAATTTCATTTGAAAGAACATGTCTCAGGTAATTTATTCTTTCTCTTTTTATAGTCTTCAAGCACCTCTAAACTAGCATACTTATTCACAAAGCCCACCCACGAAGACAAAAAAGGGGCTTGAAAGCAGGTACACAAGATATCTAGAAAGAAATTAGAATGGCTTTGTCCTGTTAGCTTTCTCAATCACCTGTTATGTAAAATATTTTTATTCCATTATTTCTTTCTGTGTGTCCGTCAGTCTGTTTCCACACTGCTGGGATGTCTCTCTATAGATTGGATGCTATCTAGAAAAGAACTGCCTTCCAGTTTTCATCTCTGCATTGAGGATCATCTGAGACATACCCACAAATAAGTTAAGCATCAATAACAGCAATATTTAACTAAGCAATAGCAATATTTAACTAACACATCTGTGTATTCTTGTGTTCTCAGCTTATACTCTGAAGTAGTATACCCACATGGATTTAGCGATTTGTTCGTCAGGACTTCAACAAGCTGAAGGAACTGGACTACAGGCATCCCACGGACTCCAACAAACACAAATGCAAAAACTTATTCAGAAAGAACATCTCTGTGAATTCTGAGGGCTCAGACAGTATGTAGAAGCTATTCAAAAGAGAATCAGGGACTTTTGAAGGATGAATGGAATATGAACAAGCAAGGTTTCCTTGCAGCCGTGAAATTTAATCACATATTGGGCTGCAATAATAAGTAAAGAGTCGCAAGGACAAAGACTGTCCACTTTAGCACTCATGAAGCTACACTTATTCTTTCTAGTTTTGCATATGTAGCAGAAGAAAAATGTTGGAAAACTGGAGCCGGCTTAGCTGAGTTCCACCACACCTCAGTTATGGGCAAGGAGCTGGAGCGTGACATAAAAGAAACTTCTACGGGGACAGTATTTAACCTCATTCTTTGAACAAAAGTTTTGGAAGATATATATATATATATAAAATAATTTATCACTTGCTAGTCTAAAATGTTAGTTTTGGAACTCATATGAAGTTAGACAAAGCACTAATGTAAAAACACCAGATATGTGATTCCACGTAGTTACAAGCCTGATTCTAATGAAATTAAAGATTTACATTGTTGTTTTATTAGAATAATAAACAAGAATAAATAAAATAACAAGAGCAGCACTACCCATTTGATCTGTGATAGTTCTGAAATTAGTATTTACAGTATTTGTTTTACAAATCCATTATCTGCCACTATGCTGGAAGCCATTATTACATTGAAGCATCAGCTAATAGCACTTAAAAACCAGTTAATTACTAAAACGCTACATTCAGCTACTTGAAGATACCATGAGGAACAAACTCTTTAGTGCTTCTTGAGTACTTTAAAATTTGCAAATAGTACTTGTGGTTTAGCCCTGCTAGGCAGCTAAGCACCACACCACTTCTCCCTCACTGCCTATGAGTGAGGTGGGAGAGAGAATCAGAAGGGTAAAGGAGAGAAAACACATGGATTAAGAGAGATAGTTTAATAAGTAAAAAATAGAAACACACAAACACACCTCTTTCTGTGTGCCCCCCCAGAAAAAAACCCCTCAAACAAACAGACAAAAAAACCCTCAAAACACCAAACCCAAGGAAAAAAAAAAAACACCAAAACAATGCCTCACAAATCCCATAGCAATTGTAGCCCAAGCAAACTTACCCACCAATATTTTTCATGGAGAATGACATGATACGGTATGGAATGGAATATGCCTTTGGTTAGTTAAGATCATCTGTCCTGGCTATGTTTTCTTCCCACTTCTTGTACATCCACAGGCTACTCCCTGGCAGGCCAGAGTTCCCCACACGTTACTGATATAGTAAAGACTCTGTGATGCACAGTGCCATATCTATGTTACACTCTCTTTTAGGAGAGCAGGCACCTACCTGCTGGTGCGTTCTTGAAGGAAGAGAGCTTGTGAAAAAAGAAAGGTCCTGAGAGGGGTCTAAAACCCAGCAGTTCATCCTGTTCCTGGTGTACCATGGCCAAAATGGCTGAAGGTTAAAATAATTTCTTGTTTGATTGATTAGTCATTTTGAGTGTTTGTATAAAAGGCAAAGCATTCTCTCTATTCTAATAAAATATGTGTGGGGTTTGGTTTTTTGTTTTGGTTTTACTTTTGGCTTTTGTTGTTTTTTTGTTTTGTTTTGTTTTGTTTTTTGTTTTAATTTTAAGGACATTTTAGTCTTTGGGAAACTTGCACCAAAGAAACGATCAGAGGCATGGCCATGTCAAAGTGCTCACTTCGTTATGGTCCAAGTGCAGTGTGAAGCCTCAGTATTGCATCAGTTTCTACTGATGGAGTACTATGAAAAGTTGTTGTCTCTTCTCCTGTATACAACTGTTGTTTTTCTGCAGTGCCACCCTCCAGTGGTAAACTTCACTAGTTCTTTTAGAAGAGCATTTAGAGTCACTGCTCCATTTTTATTTCATCCTTATATTTTTAAGGTTGTTGTAAGTGATTACAGTAATTCTGAAGACTCTTGGGCTGTTATGTTATTCTGTCCTTGATCCAATTCATCTATAATTTTCTTAAAAAAAAAAAGAAAAAATTGAATGTTGCTATCCTTTTAGAAAGGGTCAAGACTGAGGATGCAGCCTGGACAGTATGCATGAATAGTGCAATGAGAAATACTATCTATGTGACATAAAGTGTTACCTGACTGTTTGTCTGGTAAGCTTGTGTTTTCAAAAGTAAGCCTGGAATACTTTATCTGTTTTGTAAATGCTTTGTATTAACTGTTCTTCCCTTGTCTGTATTGTTTGCGCTCTTTAGCCCAAATAATTACACACCATCTATGCCCTAAGTTACTTTTTTTACTTGGGTGAGAGGCAGATATGGAAATCCTCTGGGGATTTTTACTTCATAGAGAAGCTGAAAGTGTCATTTAGAGTCTTAGCCATAAATTTTCCAGCAGCTCTGATTTTTACTCTCATAGAGGTAGAGCGATTTTTTAAAATTTATGAGCTGACAATATTTTATCACAACAAAAAGAAGGGAGGCTCTTACAAGATATTTTATAACCTTTTCCTTGTGAAAGGGACAACTGGATTTTTTACAGGTTCTAAAATCAGAAATAGGCTAAATGCTTGTATCCATTTTCTGAATGCATTAATTTCTTTCAAGATGTGCAGAACTTTCAAGGTGGACATTTGGGTGCTACCTTTTCTGTTCTTATAGAAATATTTCTCTTAAGTCCTAAGTCTTCTTTTCTTGTTAATCTTGTAGTTATATTGATCTTGAATCAACAAAGGCCTTAAGTTGTCAGTGGATTGTGAAGAACTAGCAGAGCTTTCAGAGAGTTACTTGAGTATTTGCATAAATGTCCTTCTAAACTGAAAGACTAATACTCCTAAAATTAAGTGACCTGATAAGCAGAGTGGAAGGAAAAACAGGTGGAAAGAAATGCTAGCTGTTAGGCAACACTGGAGCTGCAAAACTGTTCCTTCATAACTATGTCATGCTCTATAACTTACACCTTTGAGTCTGTTCTTAATTTGCATTTCTGAAAGATGTGTCTGACTGTAAAGCACTTAGTTCCTCCCTAGGGCTAGGCACGAGCATGTTGCATAAATTCCAGTTTCTTTCTTCTAACATAGACAACAACAACAAAAAAATACAATTTACAGGTTTCCAAGTAATTGTATCTTTTGAAAGCATATGGAAAAATCATAAACTGTAGTTAAGGTCATGGTGCTAAAAGCACATGTTGGGTAATAAAAGGTGATTACAAGCATCACCAGGACACAAAAAGCATTTCATGGGAGATGAGTGGGACAAGAAAGCTGGTGTTCTGCTTTGCCATCTATGGAAGAGGCCTAATGAGAACTGGTGTTTCTCCTCTCTGTTCAGCAGTACTGACTGACAGCATTATGAAGCAAATAGAATGGAGAAATTTTCAGCACCAGATGGCAAGCTCAACTCCCGCAAATGGTATTTTAAAACAAAGATGAAAAGAGCTTCTAATCTGTTCCTGGTGTTAGTCTGAAAACTCAAATAGCTTGAAAGTGATTGTGATAGTATTTCAATGGTGCCAATGAGGAGCAAGAGCTGACACCACCATCCTGTAGGAGTTTTTGCAATAATACATGGGATCTGAGATAGTTTAGGTAGTTGGAATTTCGAGGGAACTAGATTCGGAGGCTGTATAGAGGAAAACACACTGGTGATGTGGACAACTATTTCAAAAAAGTTTAATATTTAACCCAATCTCAAAATTGAGTTGGTTGCACTGCTGCAAGCCAGAGCATTAGCTAAGATAATGAACTAGCTATTCGTCTCATCCTGTTTTCCTAAGTACATCATTTGCAACTACACCTAACACATACTTTAACTTGGTGTCTCTTGCTTCATTGCAGTGCCTTGTGCTGTTTTTTCTACCAACTTATCAGCTGATATTGTCACATCTTTACCAGCTGAACTTCCTGTCATGAGAAATAATATTTTATTTTCTTCTTTTTTTTTTTTTTTTTTTCCCTACTGATGTGCTCCAATAGGCTATGACTCCTTTGGTATCTATAACTGCTATTAATATCTCTTCCAAAATTTAAACAGAAAGATCATGGAATCTTAAAATCATTTATATTGGAGAAAACCTTTAAGATCATTGAGTCCAACAATTAACCCAGCACTGCCAAGTCCACCACTAAAACACAGTTACACATCTTTTAAATACCTATAGGAATGGTAGCTCCACTGCTTCCTTGTGTACCTTGTTCCAATATTTCACAACCCTTTCAGTGAGGAAGTTTTTCCTAGTATCCAATCTAAACCTTCCCTTATGCAACTTGAGGCCATTTCCTCTTGTCCTATCACTTGTTGCCTGGGAAATGAGACCACCCCTCACCTGGCCAGAGCCTCCTTTCAGGCAGTTGTAGAGAGCAATAAGGTTTCCTCTGAGCCTCCTTTTCTCCAGGCTCAACACCCCCAGCTCCCTCAGGCACTCCTCGTCAGACTTGTGCTCCTGACCCTTCACCAGCTCAGTTGCTCTTCTATGGACACACTTCAGCACCTCAATTCCTTTCTTGTATTGAGGGGCCCAAAACTGAACACAGGATTTAGGATTTGCCCTCACCAGTGCTGAGTAGAGGGGGGCGATCCCTTCCCTGATCCTGCTGGCCATGCTAGTTCTCATACAAGGCAGGGTGGTTTTGGACTTCTTGGCAATAAATCTTTGCCCACTACAACACTAATACTGGCTGACATTTTGCAGTGCAACTAATTCTTATTAATAAAATATTAATTAAACCCAAAATATTTATAAACAGCCTCAATGATATGAAATGTTTAGGTGCATTGAGTTTTAGACCAAAGGCAGTATATTTTCTTAGGGAAAAGACAAATCTTTTCCTTAATATGATGATCTAAAAATTGAAAGGTTCTACATTCCTCTTTCCTGTGTGAATTATAACAAACAGTAATTCACCCTGCAGTACATCAGCAAAGCAATCAGATTTCCAATTTTGTGGCGTATGATCACACATACGTATCTGACACAGCACAGAAAAATCTGTTTCTATCATCACACCAGTGAAATTGCTTTTAATAATTAGAACTTGCCTTCTTGCTCCAAGGTATGCTGCATGATAGTGAATTCAGCTTACACATGATATAAGGGAATCATAAGAATGAAAACTTCTTTATTTTATTATGGATCTTATTTCTATTTAAAAGCTTTTAGTTTAATTGCACTCCCACCAATTTTTCTTTCTCACCTTTGTGCAAGCTAAACTTCAGAACTGCCTTTGATTGTTCATATAGTGAGTGGCTGGTTGTAATGTAGGTCAAAGATTATTTTTATCTTCTTTTCTCTTTTGACTTTAATCACGTTCCCAAAATTAATTACCAGATATGATTATTAGTTAGTTTACTTAAAAAAAACCAGAACAAACCAAAAAGCACCAAACCTCTGCAGGAAATGAATAACCTTATATTTAAACAGCAGGGTTGCAGATAAAGGAACTCCAAGTCAGCTGCCACCTCTACTACAGTATTATGCTAATATAAAGGAGTGAAAAAAAAAAAAAAAAAGCTGTATATGCAAACTTAGTGCAACTAATGTTCATTTTGGAAGGAACGGTTTGCTTACAACAGTAAACCCTTACTTCTGTCCTTTTATCTTGCACAGACTTTTACAAACTTAATGTAATGAATTTATATCCTCAGCAGCAGTGAATACTACAAGCTGTGCAGATAGCTCCTGATTTCAGCAGGGCTCAGCTATCCATCATTCTTAATGCTTACTGATGCATAGTGTATATTTCTGCTCCCTAGCCTCCAACTCTGATCTCATGCTTCCACCCACTCCTGTTTCATTCCCTAAACATTTCCTAAAGAGCAACTATGTGTACTTCCAGTACTTGCCCGCTCACTTTTGATCTGGTTGGTCCCTAGGAAGCTTTAACAGATCTGTTTGTGGAACATCTGTGTCCCTAGGTGGTACTGGCAGGATCAAAAAAAACAAGTTATCTTTTTTACTGCTAGTTGCAAGGCATTTGGGAATTTTACATAAATTCTGCTTCAGCCATAGATTTATTCAGGAAAGGAACTTCTACTATGTATTCAGCTTCAAGTAAAAAATTAAACAGTGAACTACGTTGCCTCGAGTTTCCACTGTGCTATAAAGCTGTGTTCACAGAAGCATACTTTGAATCCACAATGTTTTATACAATTTATAGTAGGGATAAACCTGCTAGATTTGCATAATTTAGCACAGATTTTAAATATTGTAAAGTTATCCTCTTGAAAGGACTTAATTTTCAAAAGGCAAAAGGCAGCACTTGGTCCATTTGAGCTGCCCTAAGATAGCCCATTATCCAGAGCTTTTAAGAAATTTAAGTGATAGTAGAAAAAATAAGAACTGAAGTAGCTCTTCAAGAAGTGGAATTCACTATAGATCATCCAAACCATCCAATATATATGTTGGTAAACTAGTCTGTATTGGTTAAGTTCCTACTCCCCATTTCTCTCCCTGCCCACATTAATCACTTTTGGATGTACCATGCCCCTAGAAATCGACAAAACATTGCCCTGATTTTGATTCACAGCCCCTCTGAGTCAATAGACATAAGGAATATAGAGTAATTTCTTTGTTACTATTTTTTTTATAACTAGTGTTATCATATATGTTTAATGAACTTTTGGATATCATAATATTTTTCAGTTCAGAATAAAGGCAGATTTGTTCCTGTTGCAGCCTATATGGTAAGAATAATTTTTTTTTTAAATTATATCCTTATATGAAGAGTTTGGGCTGGAAAAATTCAGCCCAATATTTTATTAATCTTCTATTTTATAGCAGAATACTATTATCTAGGACAGACACAGTATATAATGCTGCAATATTAAAGAAAGTACTAAGTAGGTAAGATCAGGAAATGCTACTACTATACAGAAAAGACAGAAAGTATAAAAGGCTTGAAAATTAAATCCAATGCCTTCTCAGTAAGAGAACTGCCTTGTGTTTTTTCTATACAATATAACCAAAATACATTCAACAAGTCAAGCCTCTTAGCATATAAAAACAAATCTGTTGACAAAGTATAAATTGGTTGATTCTTTTCCATTAGCAAATGGTAACCAGATGTCTCCAATTACTTAAAAAGGAAAGAGTAGGTTGGCACACTGTTTATTCTGTATATTAAAAAAAAAGGTGAATCAAGTTTCTGTTCATCGCATATGAAAATTCAAATAAGATGTTTATTGTTGCTTTTTAAAAATCCATTTATTTATTTATTGTAGAAGAAACTGTGTTTTCTCTTTGAAATATAATGTGGGAGGAAGACCTGACTTCCATGACAGGTTTCCCGCTAAGACTGTGTGGGAAAGGTGTAGTGCAGGCTTCCCCTGGGATTTGAACCTGTCAAAACAGATCTGGCATTTATGAGGCGAGTGAGTGGTGGCTAGGATCCTGAAGAAGGAATGAGAAACTTCAGGAGTGAACCATAAAGGCTTCCTTGAGGTAGCACTACTTAAGTAAGTATAAAAGACAGTGGCTTGTGTTTTGTACTCTCTGTTCTAATACTGAATTGGTTTTGGCTGGTGTTCAGCTAGGCTGTGAACTTTTTTCCTGTCTGAGTGGTTTCTAGGCTGACAAAAAGAATCTGTCTTTCTCAGTATGAAACCCGTTTGAAGTTGAGGAAAAAAATCCAAAGTCATTGGTGGTAAACTTCTGACTGCTGTTTTCTACTAAGAGAATGCAAGCAAGTTTCGTGGGTTTGTGCTTTTAGTTTTGTTCTTGCATGAAGAGCTAAATTTTTTTCATGTTTGTGACTATAAGACAGTTGTGCAAATAATCTTACCAGTTCATTGCTTGTAGTCAGAACTTCTGTCCAGTGCATGCTATATATATATTTTTTTTTTTTAGTGTTTGGGTACACTGATGTCTAAAATTTATATAAACAAATCCCCTTCTGGCTGTATCTGCTGTGCTATCAGTGTGTTTAGAAATACATGGTTTTAAACAGGAATCTGAAGATTAATCTCTGACATACGACTCCATGTCACTGAACAAATAGCTTGGATTTAGATCTAGAAAAAAACTTGTGCAATTTTACACACTCCAGCTTGTCTTATAGGGGCTAAAGACAGTGTTTAATTGGGTGACTTTGTCTATATTTACTAGCCCCTGGAACTGCTGGTTTGCTAGCTTTGTTCAACTGGCAATCACGGAACCAATATGCAAAAGCCCTTACAAAAGCCCCCACTGCAGAGTGGCTCCTGCAGCTCTGTGGTCAAACCTGCGTATTACAGCATGTCTCTAAAGCTAGCAGATGCATCCCTAAGGTAGCTTTGTTTCAGAAAATAAAAAATGCATTTATGGATTGTGTATTGGAAAATAAGGGAATTTCTTAACCTCTAGATTAAACTTTCTGCCACATCCACACATATTTGATGAAAAATTATTTTAATTGATGAAAGTAATAACTAATTTTTATTAGGTTCCCAGATAATAAACAGAATAAAATAATGCATATTTAAAAAAAATCTACTTCTGCGAATACATTTCTGACATTGTAAAAATATTCTCGATTCCTCTGGAGAGCTCATGGGGTTGGCAGAGGTGGATGAGTAGTTCTCTAGGTTATCAGTAGCCACAACTGATGCTTCCTCTCTGGCTCGCCTACTCCACTGTTGATTCCATATATAAAGCGGCATACTTTCACTTGAAATGTAGAGCATTAGGTGTATTGAACTCGGTGGGAGATAACTGTTTTAATGAGGCTATTGTTCTTTTGCAGGCTTATAGTTTTTTTTTTTAAATCACAATTTTAAATTCATTTCATATTATAATATAATTTAATTACAAACCAGTCTACCATTTTTAATAAGAACAAAGTTCAATCATTCTTGTTGCACATTCTTATTCTCTGCAAGTTTATTTTCTCTTTGCCATTCTTCGGCAACTTAGTTTCACCAATTTTATTTAACTCTAGGTGAATCCAAGTTTGAATCTATCAAACACAACAACTTGTCCAATATCCAGTACCTGAACCTCACTTTTCAAAGCTTTAAAAACTGTGGATTCATTCCTTCCAAACATCCTTTTGTTGTATTGTCAGTTCTCACATTCCACACCACAAGAATGTATTCCAGGGCACGTTGCATGTTAAAGCTCTTGTAAAAATTAATATATTGAGGATTTGTGTGATCTGTCAATCGCTTTGTTTGTTGTAAATAAATCATCATAAAATTAGCAATTATTGTTGCATAGCAGTTGCTAAAGTGAGGTACTGTTTGGCAAAAGCATAAGTACAAGGTTTGGATGCAAATCACAAAGATGAGATGGATGCCTTGGTGCATTAACTAGAATCAGCAAGGTTTTAAACATCAGAGTATTAACATAGCGAAAGATGCCTAGTATTGTAGCTAAAACAGTCTGTTAAACAGTGTTATGTAACTTGGAAATTAAGCCAGGCTTTCTCTTCAATTGTTAGTGAACAGGTAAGTGTGTAAACTTAACCTTTTACTCACCTTTCAATTTTGTAAATGTAAACTAGTGCAGGGCTGTACTCAAAATTACCAGTAGCATTGGCTCAAACGATTCCATGATGACCATTCAGCTTTAGTTGCGATGTTTACATTTCTCACTGACAAAGGTTCTTCATGGTACATGTATGCAAAAATCTTGCCTCATTCTTATTGAATATCTGTTGTCATCTGCAGTTTCCATCTCTCAAATGATCAGGTGGAGCCTTGTGACTTGCACTCTTTGACTGCACTTTAAAAGCTACTGTGAAAAAGCAGTCTCTCCAAAAATTTCTCTAATCATTATTCACCGACTCAAAAATCCTTGCTTATTGAAGTAAACCTATATTGTTCATGTAGTTAAGAGTAAACTTCCAGTGGTTTTGGCAAATAAAGTAGAACTGAATAGCATAGAGTTCTTCTTTTCCTCTGCTCTCCATGATGAAGAGGGTTTTTGATTTAACAACAAAAGATTCTTCATGTGGTTGGTTACCTCCATAGAGAAATCACTATGTTTTGCTGAAGCAAAATCTTTCCCAAGGGATTCAGTGGCTACTGTATTGATCTTATGCTGCACTGGGTCACATTATGACAAATAGCAGGAGCTGATGATATTTCATTGTTGATAAGGCTCTGCAGCATTCCTAGCTTTGTTTCTAATAATAGTGTTGGCTTTTTTCAGAACTGTCTGTTGAGGTTGACACACACTACTCTTTTCATCGTATTTCTGTTTCCAGGGGGGCTATACACTGAGATACTGCAAACAACTGCTATCTCCTGGAATATATGCAGCCAACTTGAACACCAAATGTTTTCCAAACAACTCATATGTGAATCCATGTTAATACTTGTATTATAAGTATTGCTGAGGTCGTGAATCAGCAATATGAACTGGTTCCTGGAAGGGACTTAAATACTTACACAGCTTTAGGCCTAGTTATCTAGCCCAAAGGCCAAGTGGAATGAAAGTATAATCATCCACATGTTGCAGCTGAATTCACACTGACACAGTCCCGTGGCATCCATCACTGACTTGGGGAAAGGTGATATGAAAATGTGAGATGACATTTTAAATTTCAAAATTACTTATGTTGGCTGAGTCTGTGGTAGCAAAATATTGTGAGAAGTAAATTAAAAATTGAAGAACTTTCAGGGGGCTTTCATCCTATATATGGGATTATGGGATCAAGTTATAACTTCTGCTGAAATGTAAATATAACTTCCCAGTTTTCTCTAATTTCAGCCCTTGTTGTCTTCCCACAACAAAATTTAAGTAGAAATGTTGATTTAATCTTGTGTCTTGAGCTGTGAGAGATGATGTTGGAGTGATTCCTCTCTTCTCTCTTAGTTGCTATAACTGTTGGGTCATAACTGGAACTGCACTTTCTTATTTGTCCTACTTCCTGCCAAAATCCATGGATGATGGATGTATGCTCTTTGTTAGTCTTTAAATGTCTCAAGGTTACATTCTTTTAGGGACCAGTAACACCTTTTCATGGCTTTTACTTATGATGGGAGGTGAAGAAAGGATGGAGTGGAGAGAGGGTGCTTCTACAACCATCCTGGTGTTCCTTCCTTTTGTCCAAGCTGCAGCATTATCACACATAAACATAGAGGTACAAAATTCACCTTCATGAAACCTATTTGGTTGGCCACAGAGGTTAGAGGGTTTCTTCCTAAATTCTGTAATATATTACTAGCCAGTCTAAAAGTGCTTGCTCCTTTACATAACACATTGCTGGAGTATTGGAGTCACTTCAGTGTGTGCAAGTTCTGAAGAGCCAGACCTGCCATATTTGCCAGGTCTAACCATAGCAATGCTTTTCCAAAAAGGGGAATTAAAAAAAAATTAAAAAAAACTCCAAAAATAGAAAATATTGCATAATGTCCAATCTAGCAACACACTAGTCCTTTTGTTGACCTCATTCTTGGCACCTGTGCTTTTATTTCCTTTATTTAAGTAAAAATGATAATGATAATCGTAGTGTCATTTATGTTGTGTACATGCACAAAATCAGTAAATTTATCTGAGGTACCAAAATATTGTTGTGAGGGCTGTGTTGGAACTGGGTAAGAGATTTGAATTGTAACAGCAGTTGTGATGACTTCTCTATCTACACTTTCATAGTACAGTTAAGAGAAAATACAGTATCTGCTGACATTGTGTCTTTCAAAGACAACAGAAACATTTTCTATTAAAAATAAATTCTTCAGCCTCCCTTATTTAAGGAATCCCCAGCTCCCACACACCCAAGGTGAGAATAAGGAAAATATAAGGGGTTTTGATAAAATGTTGAATATAGGCAGTTTTAATCAGATGCGTCTTGCACATTGAAGTTGAGCTTTGTGTCAAATTTTGGAAGATGCTATAAGGATTCTCAGTCCTGTGAGGATTCTCAGTTTGAGATTCCCAAACACTTCAGACAGTGTTTGTATGATTTAAGTATAGTATATATGTAGGTTATTATTGGATTTTCAAAAGTTTTTGAATAATTTAATGAAATCCTACAAAATATGTGGGCCTCACACAGAGAATAAAGGGGCTTTTGTTAGCTAAATTCTGCAAGTTCACTGCAGATAGAAGGAGGATGAGTTCACAAATTTCTAACAAGATTTTGGATGAACTTTATTCTAAGCTGACTGAAGTATTAATTTCCATGTTTTTGACTAGTTTGGCTTTCACACACCTTCAGCAACATGCCCTGTACTTGAATCAATCCTGTTGAGCTCAGCTGCACATTTTACTGTTATCAGCAACACCATTACATTGCAAACGTTTTTAACAACCTCTTCATGTACTTATGAAAAGGTATGTCTTGCTGTGAAGCTTAGCTGAAATATTAATGGAAACATTTTCAATTAAGATACTTCTAGTTGTCATTTTTTTTTATTATAGAAAACATTGAATGAGAAAAGAACAGTTTTTCACACTAAAATGTTAATTACATTTCCTAACTTTTCCCTTCAGTCACCCTTCTCTTAAGAATTGGTCTAGTGAACACTTTCAAAACTCCCTAACGCAAGCATTATCATGACCAAATACAAAAAACCAAAATCAAACCCTGGAAAAATTCACTCCAACTTCCTTCCTACTAAGCTGGAGCTTAACCTTGTTCATCAACAGAATGTCCCTTAATATTCTTTGGCTGTTTTGTACAAGCTGAAGTGTTATATACCATTCAACAGCAAAGATGAATGAAGAGACCCAGGTATAGGAGATCTTGTTCTGTGCTGTATGTCTGTCTGTAGGTTCCCGAGCAGTGTCTGGGGTAGTTCAAATGCAATTGCAACTTGCTGCTCTTGAGCCAAAAGCAGAATAAAGGCTGCAAGGAAATCAGGAGGAGAGGCAGTGGGAACACTAATGGTGAGCCTTTTTCATAATTAATAGACATATGGGAAACCCAGCAAATGTGATGTCTGAACACACTTTGCATACTACAAGACATGATAAGGTAAGATAAGATTAATAAGATAGGCTTGAGAAGATGAGACTGCATGCAGAACTTGAGGTTGCATTTGTGGAGGTCACAACAAATCAAGGCCTCTGCTTTCCTGTCAGTACTCTTTTCTCTATGTATCTTGTTACGTTAGTTCTAGAATGATATATTTGTAGAGAATAGATATTTGTGACCACTTTGTATATAAAGTTGTGATTGCACAATGCAAAGACAAAAGAAGAAAAAAAAATCAGCAATGGACACCTGGTTAATTAAAAAAAAAGTCACAGTTAAACCAAGGCAAAAATGCTGCAGGCAGGTCAAGAAAAAGTCAAATGTAGCAATTGTGACAAAGCTGAGTCCTCAGGTCTTGCAAACACTCAGCCTGTGGCCAGTTGCCGGCAATGCTAATACTGAAATATAGGGCTACCCAAGTGCTAAATCTAACAGTTAAATGACCAGCCCATCCTTATCACCATCATCATGCTCCACAAACAACCAGTTGAGACTCTGGACTCTTCCAAGTGACAAAGAAATTATCCAAATGGTGAAGGCCCAGTGGAACAGCTGTTCAAGCCGCAGGCATGGCCTCCTTTGTATATCCTTGCACTGGTCAAAAGACAAGGCGGACATCAGAGCACCCGGGCACCTTAAACTTAATATTCTGTCTTGAGATTTCCTGGCCAATAAGTTGGCAATAGCTTAATTTAATTTAATTTAAATAAATAAAAATTTAATTTATTTTTTCTCGATCCTCAGTTAAAGTCTAAAATGTAAATAGCAGCCATAGTGTGGTGGAGGAGAACAGTCTGATCAGACCTGTCTTTAGGAAATGTGGATATCAGATCTGGCTCTGACTTAGCTCTCTCTAAATTCAACACTTCCTAGCCAGATGCTAAATACATGTTTGCACCATTTTTGGCCCTGGTGATTTTCTCTGTGTAAAAGGACTTTTATAGAGAAATTTGCTGTTATTTGGCCTGAATTTTACTATCTTAAAAATTGGAATTAAGCAGAACTCTACCAATCTGTACAATGAGTTTTACACCAGTGTACAAACTCCTCATTGTCTTAAAAGTTATTATTAGTTAACAGAAGGGAATAAGACTCTGGCTCTTTTTAATAAGCAGAAATGTCACAGCCACAACTTCATGGCAGAATGTCCTCTATAGCAGGTAAACGTCTATCACTCTTTATAATACTGAGATATTTGGATAAACTGGAGCTACATTTGGTTTTATATCAAATTAGCAGAAAAAAAAAATTAAAAACCCCAAAACTGACCAAGACCACCTTGCTACTAAAAAAAAGTCTTCCAAGAGTGTATTGCCATAAACTTTTTATAATCTAATTTTTCTGTGAAATATATGATGATAAACAATTTTAGAACAATACACCCATTAGTTCAAAATTTATTAAATTAGTGATTCTAATTGCAGTCACAGAGATTAGACTTCATGCATGTTTAAATCAAAATGTAAGGATTTAAAAATGCTAATTAGAGATTAATGAATGCTCATGTAGTAATATCTTAGCTAATCTAAGAAAACTATTCAAATTAGATCAACATACAAGAAAAAAAGGAATAAACACAAAGGAAAAAATTCTCTGCCACAAAATCAGTTAGGTTCATTTCAAACGTAATTAGCTATGTTATTAGAATAATCAAAGTGATATTTGTACTCTACAGGGCTTGTTAGTAGCCATATAAAACTTTTTTAAAGGTGATTTTTATTTAGAGAAAATTATGTTATGCTTAAATATTTTTAAATTGTGCTAGGGTATTAATGACCTCTAACTCATTTCACTTGAACATTCTGCGTATGAACACACTTTAGATCAGTTTTTAGCTTAAAGTCCTTATATACACCTTTTCTTTAAAGAAACAGCATCTGCTGATGCAAATTGTGCTTATGTAGAGATTGTTTCTTTGAGTTTAAATACCTGTAAGAAAATCAGTTAAGAATTCAGCACTTCTTCATCAGAAAAATTGTTGAGAGAATTGTCTGTAATTTTCTGTATCAATCGTAAGCACAGTAACTTGGTTTGAAACTTTTTAGGTGTTCATAAATTTTTGTTTATCCTTGTTTGTTTCTTGTTCACTGGGCATGTTGGAGGCAGAAAGGGCTCACTTGCTAAAAAGGGGAAAAGAACTCTAGTCTATGAGTTGGCAAGCTGATTGAGAGGGCTGTAAATTAGTTTTGAAGGGTATAAGATGAGGCTCGATAGAGATGACCCTGGGGGCAGCTTACCAGTGTTGGGGGCAAAATCAGCAGCCCAGCTGAACCACCTGCACCCATGCACCCAGCATGGGTGACAAACAGGAGGAGCTGGAAGCCAGGGTGCAGCAGAAAAGCTACAATGTAGTTGCCATACTGCTCCCAAGGGAGAAAAAAAATTATAATTCTCTCAGCATCTTCTGCTTCGATTCATATTCTGACCTTAGATTTTGTTTTCAGAATTTCAAATGCTTAGGGACAGGGAGTGTGGGTTGTACAATTGTAGTCTGACAGCCAAGCAGTCACCAAACCGAAACCATGGGTTTTTCTCACTCCTCAAGTGTCACAGTGAAGGATTAAAGTATTATATCTGCTTCTAGTCCAGCAGTGTATTGTCATTATCATAATCTGCGTAGCTCTGTTAAAACAGGGTTTTGATACACAAGTATATGCTAAGTAAAGATACACAAGTATATGCTAAGTAAAGAACTATCAGTGTTGTAAATAACCATAGAAGTATTTTGAAAATACTTTTTTAATGCAAGTTCGAGGCAGTTTAATTGTACTTCAAATGTGGAAAACTTGTAATGTTTGAAACAGCTGATACTTGGCTGATTCATTTTCTCAATAGTTCATTCTTAACAGGAAGGAGCCTGGGATTTATGCTGTGTAATACCTATTGGGAATACTGATGTGTGATTTGCATAATCATTCACTCAGTCATCATTGTTCCATGCAGGTTCAGTAGAAAATGTTCCTTAATATCAGTTGAGTGAATTATAATACTTTGTTAAGAACATATGCAGGATAACAAAAAGTCGGGTCAAGTGCATCTTCCTTCACATACCAAATTTAAATGTTGTCCTTGAGCTGTCCCTCCCTGGGTCTTTGTTAAATTTCTGCGTGTTCTACTGTGCGTAGGTCATGTGTATGAAGCATGGTGAAGTGAGCTGTTGCAATGCAAAATAGGATTCTCCTTCACCAGTGGTTGGTTCTATGACCAATAAAAACACCTAATGGATGGAGCTTAATTGCATTATTCAAGGTAACTCTTCTTTCCACACATGCTAATCATGTTTCTAATGAAAATTTTATTATACCAGGTCTCTACATTTTAAAATGAACTCATTTGGATAACTTTTTAACCAGCAAGTGTTTTCAGTCACAGATCTCTAAAGGCTAAACCAGCCTGGAGAGACTGCTACTACTCCCAAATATAGGGTTGGGCTTGCTCAAAAGTTGACCTTCTTTTTAAATTTCCCTGTCATCTTGGGTGACACTTATTACACCTATATTGTAATAAAAGAATATGAATGCAAATGCTTTCGTTTTTGGGTTTTTTTTTTATTTTGGAAGAAAAATTTAAAAAAAATTGAAACAGCTATCTGAAGGTCAGTATCATTTTTCTTGTGCTTTAAAAGGCTCTCATCTTATTAAAAGTGGAGGTGATTTTGATTTTAGGATCCCAGAAGCTGGGATTTTGAAATGGTTAGCAGTGTAAAAATCTGGACTGGATGTGGCCAGATGAAAATTGCAGTGGTCTACTGCTTTTATTTGTCCCTCAGATTTTACATAAATCCTGTGTATGCTTCTGTTTGTACCCATACAACCTAACACTGTAACTCTGATGTCCTGACTTTCTGCAGTAAAGGTGTTGCATGGTTGTTCTTTTTTTTTTTCCTGCTTGAGAATGTGGTTCCTGGACCCCTTGGTAGTGATTGACACTCTGAGGACTCTAGAATTTCCAACAGTTGTCAGTGTCTCTCTTTTCTTCGTCTTCTTTACCAGTTCTGACTTCTTTAAAAATTCTTTATTCCAAGTTTGATGACATAACATAATTCAGGGAATGAAGTCCAAATTAGTTGCTGTCTGTCATGAGATGCTAACAAAATAGTGTGGACATAGCTTGGTCAGAGAGTTACAACATACCTATACAGACTTTTTTTTAACGGATTCCTCAAAGATGACACAAGGGTTTTCAAGATTAATATAATTCAGTTTAAAAGAATTATAGTACTTTTAAAATTGAGGCAACTCAGTGACTGGCCAGAGAGAACAGAAATTCAGAAATAAAATAATAATTTTTATGATTACGCTTGATTTCCGACTGTGCACCAACTTCTTGACCTGCAGTGAACTGAAAAATTTTCTTTTAGCCCATAGAAGATAATCAATTGCCTCTGAGACATAGTTGTGTATTTTCTAAGTGTTTCTATCTCTTCAGCTGTTGTGGGTAACACATAGTGCCATCTAAATATTCCTATGTATACTGCTATGTTCCCCAGAAACTGCCCTCTTCTTTCTAAGTGCTACATTGGAACTCATCTTCCGTCCTAAAGGAGTGCAATACAAGTTGAGGTAAAATGAAATAGTCAATAGCAAGAAAATCAACACAAATATTACCAGTCAATAGATATGTTGTGTTACAGGCATCTATTTACAGTGTTGGATTAATATATTCCAGATCCTGTTGTCCTCAGTGTGCTAAAGGCAGCTACAGGTATTTATTGAAAGTTTTACAAAGGTCTGTTCTTAATGTCAAATACTTGCCATTTGCCTTAGCAACTGCACTAGCCTTGCACAGGATGGAAGGAGAGGAATGAGTCAGTATGGCAGCTATACAAGCATTAAGATGTAAACTGCATTTCTTATTACACACCCGTTCAGTCATCTGGGTAAGTTTTGCTAATCTGTGATTGTCAAGGATCAGTCTGGTTCATTCTTCTCCTTGCTTACAGAAAAATGAGGCTCAATTTAAGCTAAATTGTTATTTTTTAGCAGATATTTTTTATCAATAATACTGCATGAATTGTTAGAAAATGCTGTTCACAGTTGATTACTTTATAGACTTGAGCAGTGGAAGATAAAACAGCCAGTCTAAAGTGAAAAAACACCAAAACAAAACATAAATTATTATAAAGAACATTTTATTAGATTGAGTTTTACTATGTATGATTTCAGTGAGCTGTTATAAATTCTTCTTAATTAGTTTTACCAGGTACAAGCAGTGTAATATTAAAGTGTCATAGTTAATGCACATAACATTTTCCAGCACCACAGGAGCTTCAGATTTTGTTTTCCTTGGAGAATGGGTGTCCATGTTTCTCGTTTCCTAAGTCTGTGTTTTTCAGTAAGAAATTTTTGGCAATGCTATTAATTGCTTTTCTACTGAAAGAGTACATAAAACCAGAATTGCTCTGTTCCTCAGAGTTAAATTTAAGCTTCCACAGCAAGTTTTAGTGCACTTGCATGATGTCAATCATCACAGACCCTTGTCTTGTGACAGACTGGTAAACCCAAGGTACAGCTCTAAACTGAGACTTCTTGCAGAGATAAAGATTGGTTTTGTAACACTGGGGTAAAATAGTCCTTGGAATTTCTTGTGTAAACATTTAAATGATAAGAAACATATCTTTGCTCTGTAAGTCTCAACTTAGAGTTCTTGTTTTGCAGTAACTTTTACAGCCTTCATTGATGCTATCAATACTATAGTATGTTTATCAAGGTAATAATTTGTAACAAAAGTGAGAAAAATGGCATGGCTTGCTTGGACTGCATTGTGGAATGCTCTTCCATAAAGATGTTACTGACATGAGAAAGACAGACATGAACTACAGGACAAGGAAAAGCTGTATGGGGCGCAGTTGAGTATATTAGAGTATGCTTTGTTCTGACACTAGACATTCCCAAGAGCATAAGGATAAAGATTCTGCCAAAATATTTATCACCTTTGGAGTTTCTAAATAGAGTTTGATACTTGAATTTATATTCTGAATGGTTTTCGTGGTTTATTCCAGCAGACAGCTGAACACCACACAACCATCTGCCTACATCCCCCTCAGTATGATGGGAAAAGAATTTGAAAAAAGATTGAATTAATGGGTCGAGATAAAGAGTTTAACAGGACAGAAAAGGAAGGGAAACTTATTAAAATGCTAAGAGAATATACAAGCCAAGTGATGCACAGTGCAATTGCTTACTACCCAGTGACTCATGCCCAGCCAGTCCCTAAGTAGCAGGCTGTATTCCCCTGCCAGCTCCCCCAGGTGTTTTTGAGCATGGCAATATATGGTCTAGAATATACCTTTGGCCAGTTGGGTTCAGCTGTCCTCTCTCAGTTTTTTGAGCACCCCCAACTCACTTGCTGGCAGTGCAGTATGAGAAACTGAGAAATTCTTGGCTTCGTATAACCACTGCTCAACAGCAGCTAAAACATCAGTTAGTTGTCAACATTCTTCTCATCCTGAATCCAAAACACAGCACTATACCAGTTACTAAGAAAAAAAATAAGTCTATCCCAGCCAAAACCAATACACAAATTTAGTAATCTGCTGTGTAAATGTTTGGCTGGGACCATGGTTGTATTGATGAGAATACTTTTTTCAGTAAAAGAAACCAGAAGCAAGCTTCAGAGATTAAGTAGCGAATATACTGTTTTGGTGTATGTAATGTCAGAATGAAGTAATGCACTACTAGAATGCTCAAAATATTTGCTTGGCTGCTTATGGTAATATCAACCCATCTGAAAGAATTTGCTCCATTTTCAGAGTTCTTTTATTTCTGTTACTTCTGTCACTTTTAGAAGAGTGTTAAACCATTAAACAGTAAATCTTCAAAGATCTGTAATATATTCTGTTTAAATTCATAAACTAACAGTAGTAAGAGCTGTGAAAATATAAAAAATACAAACGGCATTCCAGTGTTGAAGAAAAAAAGTGGAGTGTTTGACTTAAACTAACTTACATTAATAAGGACTCAAGAGTCTCTGATATTAATACTGTGTTAATTTAATGTCAAAGCAGAAATAAGAATAATTTACTATTGTCCTTTTTGCCCTCTATCTGCTACTTTCAGAATCCTATTTTGACTGGACTTTTGTGATGATTAAATTTTCCTCGAAGTAAAACACTGGACTGGTTCAGTATTCAAGTTAGTCTTCAATTCTTGTAGAAATTTATTTATTTTGTGTTGTCCATTATTATATGCTTAAATGTGTATTAAGCCAAATATAGACGGGGGGGGGAGAGTTAGAAGATTCAGGAATGAAGCAGTTAAGCTGAGCCTCCAGAGAAGGGAATATGGTAAGGGAAGGTGTTTTAGATTTTGCCTTTGTTTCTTAAACCAACCTTAATTTAACTGACAGGAACCCAGAGTTTCCCCAAATCAAGTCTGTGTTGCCAGTGATAGTATTTGATAATGAGTCTCCTTGTCTTTGTCTCAGTTCATGAGTTTTTCCTTGTCATGTTATTGCATCCTCCTATTCTGTTGAGGAAGAGTAGTGACTGAGCAGTTGGGTAGTTGTCTGGCAGCTGCCCAAGGTTAAGGCCCCAGAGTACTCACTATTGAAATGGTCTTCTGCTCTCTCCAACTCTTTATTATACATCCACGTTTACTGTAAAATGGATAAAGCCAATGTGGGGTTTTTGGCATTTGGTTTGTTGATTTTTATTTTAAGGTAGGGATTCTATTCAAATATATCTTAATTTTGCTTTCCATTCAGGTTCAATGAAGTGAAAACTGACTGAAGGACTATAAGCAAAGGCTAATATAGTGATTAAAAATAGCAACATATTATACTGAAGGGCAGATTCTAAAACCAATGCAGACCACTGGAAATTGAAATTTAAGACAACTTCATTAGATTTTTCTGTAAAGAACTAAACCATCACATGCAAAATGTAGCTTTGTAATGACCTTTGAGTCTAAATGACAAATGCAAATTATTCTGCAGGTGATTGTAAATGGGAATATGTTATGAAGGGGAAAAATTGGTCATGCCATTCATTAGTTTGGTGCTTGTAAGCAGCAAAATTCGCAGTAAGTGAAAATGCATGGCTTTATAGATGTGCAATGTAGGACGTTCCCAAAACCATGGCATTTAGAAAGATGAGAGCCGTTATATTCCGGCTTTTTTTTTTCTTCACTGAAGTGCTATAAAAGAAATTTGAAAATGCCTATTTTTCCTGCTCCTGAGGGAATAAACCATACAGGAAACATCCATGATGCTTCATGTTTGGTGGAGTCTCCTGTCACAGAAGGCAGCGGTTTTTTTTGTGGGTTGAGTGATGTGTTAGGAGCTCAAGTGCTATGTAACTCAGCTGTAACTGAGACAGTTTTCAGGGTTCTCTAAATTGTTCAGAACACATAAAATCATTAGTGTTGCAATATTTAGCTATTTGGCCATTTAGCTCGTTGTGTGCCTTTCTGTATCTGGGCTATGAATTCCGGTTTTTAGGATGCAATATAAACTCTATATAGGCAATAAAGCAACTTGAGTAGACATTCTAGCATCTTAGGTTGATACTGAATCATTACCAGTATGAAGCTCAGTACAGCCTCTGGTACTAATGAGGATATTGAAGTGAGATGTAAAAGCAGAATGTGTTGAAGTTTAACTTAAAAAAAAAAAAATAGATGCATGAACTGCAGTAGTAGAATTGATGTTCTTGTGTGCAAGAAGACAAGTACTAGACAAAATTTTGGCTTTTGGTTGGTTTGGTATTCATTTAGCAGAAGTGCTACCAAATGTTTCAGATGGTAAGATGAAGTTCTCACTTCATGAGAGAGAATATCACTGAGTCCAGCTCTGGCCTAAATCCCACCAAACCTGTAGTCAGCTGTAAAATGATGGATCATCTGGGAAACACTGCTGTTGGGGTAGAGGCAAAAAGAAGTCCATAACTATTTTGCACAACTCAGGGCTGTAATAGAAGCTGAAACCACTCAAGAAGACGTTTAAGGAGAGGGATCTGAGAACAACTCCACACCTTTGTTTTTTCCAGGGAACCAGGGGAATGATGATGTTTTTCATCTCTCCAGATAAGACTGGAGGGAGAGTTGCCTGGACTAACTTTTCCAAAGACTTGTAGGAAGAAGGAAAAATAGCTCCCAATAGTAAAGGTGAGAGCTCATAGGTCAAAATCAGTAGGGAAAAGTCTTGTGAAGTTTTATTGTAGGTTAATTTGCTGTTAAGAAGGAAGAATTATATGCTTGCTGTACTCTTGTCTCTCTCCCAGAAACAGTAGCTTACTTCTTGCTGACAGTAAATAGATTTCCTCCTTGGCTGGCCATTCTCCTTTAGCATAAGGAGTGCATAGTGTATAAGCAACTTCCACTGATTGTGGGCTTTTGAAAGGAGCACTCCAGATCTTTCCCTGTTATTCTCTGGTTACCAAGGGGAAGAAGCTGTATTACTCATATCCACCTCCACCAAAAGCAGTAGCAGAAAAAAGTTGACTGAAGCAGAGAACAGTGGCAAACATGACGAAGTTAGCATTCCAAGCTCAACAGTTGTAATTATCCTCTCCATCGGGGCTATGGAAGACAGGGTAAGACAATTTTCAGATCAACCACCTGTAGGAAAGTTGTTTATTTTTTGGAACTCTTTTTAACCAGAAGGTGAATTCTTTTTCATGTAAGATCTTACGGTTTTTAGAAAATGCTACAGTTTTGAGACTGGAAGTAGTTTCAAAGAATTTATGTAATATATTTCTACATTATGCAGCTTGAAAGCAAATTTAACAGTTCTAATTCATGCATTTTGCTTACTTACTAAGAGTCCTCAAACTCCGTATGCAATGAACCCTGCTGATCTGAAATACTGAAAAGGGAAATTATTCTTGATGTTTGCAGTAACAGTTTAAACAAGGAATTTAGTCACAAGGGATATAATTTTTCTTTTTTCAGTTTCCTAATTAATATTGCCTTGGCCTTTTAGAACTTTACTTTACAAATCATACCTAAAAAAAAGAGTTTTATCTGTATATATATTAGTAGTTTCTACACAAAAAGGAGTAAAAAGTACTTCTTGCACAAGCATGTATTTAACTTGCAGGGGTTTTATCTGTAAGTAACATTTCTTCTGGCATACCTGTCATGGGGTCATTACAGAAAAGGAGGAGTAGAACATTTCTTCAAAATACATCAGATACACTACAAAATCTATTTTGGGGCTAATTCTCTACATGTACAACTCTACTTCTGCATATTAAATTTTTAATGGTAGTGTGTTAAGATCCTTGTATGAGAATTAGCTATGGATTAGAAGTATTTTGACAAAATAACCTTTATTTTAAAAAGTTAACTCTGAAAATAGTAATTCATTAAATATATTCCTAGAGAGTAATTTTAAACTCCAAATCATCAGACTTGCAAATTTTTTTTAGCTAAAGATATGAGAATTTTATTAAACTGAATATATTTCTTCAGTCACATAGCAGCCATGGACGAAGTGGTTTTTGACAGTGTAAGTTGGAACAATTCTATTGACTGTATGAAGTACACCAAAAAACCCATATCTAAAAACTGATGTTGTGCTAGTGTAAAACTGTGGAACTGGTCAGCCTGATAAATTAATTTATTTGAGCAGCTTAGTGTGGATGACAAGGGTGATCAGCAATTGGAACAGGCTGCACAGGGAAGTGATGGAATCACTATCCCTGGAAAGGTTCAGAAATCTTGTAGATGTGGTGCTTAGGTAAATAATTTAGTGGTGGACCTGAAAGTGTTAGGTTGAGGGTTGTACTCAATCTTAGAGGTCTTTCCCATGCCCAATGATTCTATGATGGCAAGGCTGTGGATGTGGGTAATCCGGACACCACTGTCCATTCCATTCTTCTGGAGAAGACGGTTGCTCATGGCTTGGAGAGGTGTACTTTCCACTAGATAAAAAATTGGATGGCTGAGACTTGGGAGTGGTGGTGAAAGGAGCGATATCCAGTTGACAGCCAAATACAAGCAGGGCTCCCTAGGGCTCACTGTTGGGGTACAGTTCTGTTTAATGTCTTTATCAAGTATCTGGATTAGGGCATAAAGCCTAATCAAATTGGACAGGAATGTTGATCTGCTGGAGGGTAGAAAGTCTCTGCAGATGGGTCTGGACAGGCTGGACTGATGGGCTGAGGTCAATTGCATGGAGTTGACCAATTGCTGCATCCTTCATGTGGGTGACAACAACCCCAAGCCAGGGGAAGAGTGTCTGAAAAGCTGCTTTGTGTAAAAGCAGATGGGGCTTCAACAGCTGAACATGAGCCAGCTGTGCTCCCAGTTAGCCAAGGAGGGTTTTAGGGTTTGATTTTTTTTAACATTTCTGTGAATGCTTCATATGGAGAATGCTTTCATATAGAATAGATAGTGTGATCTCTGACTTATAAGTACATATTTTGGGTAAAAGTGTTTTCTGTTTACCTCTGTCATTCTAAACTTAATATAGAATACTCAGATCAAGAACAGAATATTATATTGGTTTTTCTGTTTGATGTAATTTGTTTATGTCGTGGAGGGGCACCATTTAAGGTGGGGAAATAGTAGAATAACAAGGATAAAAAGAATACATCTTGCTGAAGTCCCTTAAGTATACCTCTCTTACTGCATGAGGTGCACAAAACTTCTTGTAAATTGTTGTTTTCATGGTTCTCCAAGTTATTGCTTCAGTATGAAGTTCATTATCAGCCCATTTATAATAAGAGGATTGAAAACCAATAAATCTGAGATTTCCAGACTGGAATCCTTGTGAATTATCAGTAGTCTTTTGATCTTGCATTCCAAAATAGTACTGTATATTCTTTCTCACTACCTTCTCATTGATATGAAGCAGCAGAAAAAGCAGATTGGTCTGAAAATTTTTCAGAGGCCACAAGAAGGTTATTTGCAGAAATGTTTCTGTTACATTTCAAATATCTCTTTCCTTTTTCTCCTTTCTCTAGCTTTTTTCTCATAACATGATAATTTGTGATATGCATCTGGTACCTTTTTCTTTTCTTGAAAGTTATTGTAATTCTTCCATTTCTAACCTTCAATTTGTGTTTTATTGTGTCCTACTGAAATTATTTCCTATTGCACACATTCCCCAGTTCAGATAGTTTTATTATTGTGCCCTTTTCTATTCACTAAGGACACCTTTACATCCTGATGGAAGTTCTTCAAAACATAGCTGACCTAAATCTTAACAGGATATGTAGTATCATTTCCCAAGAAGATTTCTCTTTCATTGTGTGATCCTGGAAGATCATTCTTAAGTATCACAGATATGAAATCGTTATGAAATGAATTTCCCATGAAAGTAACCTCTCACTCAGGAGAGATTAAACATTTGCTTCGTATGTACCATCTCTTCTGAATGAGAATAATAGTACAGTGCACTGTGAAAATATATTGGGATATACTATTTTATGTTATACCAGGGTGGAAAAAGAACACTTAAACATTCTTTAAAATAGATGAAATAATTTCTACTTGTGTTAGTATTGATAAAGTGACATATTGTCTAAAAATAATACAAGGAACACTTGGAGATTATTTCACTTACAAAAATTCAAGATTCACAAGACTTTCCAATACCAATGTGCAGACAACAAAATTAACTTGCTTCTTTGTCTGTTCATTATAATAGAATTTAGTGCAGTGATCATGGGATCTGACTTTTGCTTTGCATCTGTGGTTTTTGTTCACAGAACTGAGTCCTTTCTCAAACTGGTCTGTATTCAAGTGTGACCCCAAACTGCTTTCTGAACACCACTTGTACCCTGTTTGAAAATTGAGTTAAAATTTTCTTTTGTTAGTGTTTCCTGTGATTACATTGACTCATTTCAAACTAACTTCTTTGCACTACCATTCCAAAGAGAAAGTCTTCCTATCCCTATGGCATGGGTTAGGATACAAGAGGAAATTTAGGTTACAAATACTCCATAATTGTAGGCAACTTGATTCGTGCTGCTTTGTATTGTGGTGATTACACAGGTTCAGGACACTGATTCCCATTGAACTCAGCTGAAACAGTGAATGCTTGAAGTCTAATGTATAAAGGTTCTGAAGGTCTCACATTGAGAGAAGGAAGGAACACACAAAACAGACTGTTCTTGCTGCCCTTTGAACTGTGTCACTGAGACTGGTTTCAGAGCTGGGTAGCCTTAGTCACCTGCTTTTTGTCTGTGGAAACAGAGATTGATTATGACTTGATTAAGTTACCTGACCTATCTTGCATGTAATCAGACTGATCTACTGGAATACTTTCTTCTTTCAAGAATTAACTGGTTCTTGTGCACTAAAATGAAAGTTCTATTCTGGAGTCCCCTTCTTTGTTCTCTATCTAAACTTCTTCCCTTTCAGACCTCATTCCAAGGTTTTATCTTTTTGCTTTATTGCCTCCTCTTGTTCCAGTCTAACTCAGTAATGACACAAGACAACTGATATTGAAAATAATTTATATTCACAAAGATCATGAGAGTTCTGGCATGTCTTTTCACTTCTGCTAGAAGACTTTAAGCCAAAATAAAGTTGGTTGCATTGGCCCATATCTTCTGGCAGATTGTGCAAGTTTTTCATACATCTTTGTTTCTTCCTACTTCTTCCATTTCATAACAGTTTTGCTGTGGCCATGACACGATTAAAATTGAAAAACTTTATCAGTGTTGCAACAGGGTACTGGTGTATGTATAAGAGCACAAAAATTAAGTTCATCTTATAACCATCACTCACCAAAGTGAACAGTTATGATGCAGTCACATTCCACAGAGCAAAGTGAATTTCTAGAACCAAGGGAACTCCAGGAGAGCACCAAGATGCTCTGTTGACAGAAGGAAAAGAGCCAACAAAACTTCAAACCTGAACATGAGGAGAACAGACTTCAGATTGCTCAGAGAACTAGTTAGTAAGGACTGCATGGAAAATGCTTTTGAAGGTATTGGGGTCCATCAGTGCTGGTCATTTTTCAAGCATCACCTCCTAAAGGCACAGCAGTAGGGAATTCCAAAATGTTGGAAGTCAAGTAGTTAAGACAGAAGGCCAGTTCGGCTCACCAGGGATCTTCTTTCGGAGCTGAGTCAGAAAAAGAAGTTTTATGTCTAGTGGAAACAAGATTGGGTGACACGGGAGGACTATGGTGATGCTGCTCACCTCTGTAGGGAGAAAATTCATGTGGCCAAAGATCATCTGGTGTTATTGAGGAACACCTGAAGGACAATGCAGTGGTCAGTCACAGCCAGCACAGCTTCATGAGGGGAAGGTCTTGTTTGTCAAACTTGATTTCCTTTTAGTATAAGTAGCCCACTTAGCCAACCAAGGGAAGCAAGTTATATGATAGTTTTGGATTTCCACAAAGTTTTTGATAATATCTTTCACAGTATCCATCTGGACAAAATGCCCAGCACACAACTGGATAAACACATCATGAGATATGTGAACAACTGGCTCACAGGTTGAGCACAAAGGGGAATTATAATGAATGAGGTGACATCCGACTGACAACCTGTCACTAGTGGGATTCCACAGGGCTCCGTCCTCGGCCCTGTGCTCTTCAACATCTTCATAAATGACTTGGACATAGGACTTGAAGGAATACTAAATAAGTTTGCCAATGACATTAAATTGGAAGAAGCTGTTGGCTCCCTCAAAGGCAGGGAGGGTCTGCAGAGAGACCTCAACAAATCAGAGGGCTGGGCAATCATCAGCCATATGAAGTTTAACAATAACAAGTGCCACATTCTGCACCTAGGATGAGTCATGCCTGGATGTCCACAGAGACTGGAGAATGAGAGGCTGGGGAGCAGTACTGCAGAAAGACAACTGAGCGTCTTGGTCAATGGCAAGTTGAATCTGAGCCAGCAGTGCCCTGGCAGCCAGGGGAGCCTACCCTGTCCTGAGGGGCATCACCAGCCGGGCAAGGGAGGGAATTGTCCCTCTCTGCTCTGCACTGGGGCAGCCTCACCTTGAGTGCTGCATAAAGAAGGATATAAAACTATTAGAAAGCATCCAGAGGAGAGCTAAACTGAAGGTGAAAGTCTTGAGGGGAAGCTGTATGAGGAGCAGCTGAGGTCACTTGGTCTGTTCAGCCTGGAGGAGACTGAGGGGAGACCTCACTGCAGTTACAGCTTCCTGGTGAGGGGAAGAGGAGGGGCAGACACTGATCTCTGCTCTGTAGTGACCAGTGATACAACACAATGGAATGGCATGAAGCTGTGTAAGGGGTGATTTACATTGGATATTAGGAATAAGTTTTTCACCCAGAGGATGTTTGGGCACTAGAACAGACTGCCGAGGGAAGTGGTTACAGCACTGACAGAGTTCAAGAAGTATTTGGACAATGACCTCAGACACAAGGTGTGAGGAACTTTCCTGTGCAGGACCAGGAGTTGGACTTGATGATACTTAGGAATTTCCTACTTAGGAAATTCTATGATTCTACAAAATAAAAAAAAACCAAAAAAGATAAAAAGGAAGATATCTTAACTGACCAAAGATCTAGACAAATTTTTATCAGATGTTCAATTAAGTGATATAGAAGAAGACAACACACATATTGTTGGAGTGAAAAGTTTTTATAAAGAGGGCTGAGTCGCTGTCACAGGTGTACTGATCAATACTATTCAATTAAAGAAATAAAATTAAAACCTCTCTGTACTCAAATGCAAATCAACAAAAATGGAAGAAAGGAGCATAAAGAAATTACTTAGTCATAAATGAAAAATGTTAAATCAATACCACAGAGGTGGTCCATGCCTATTTTTCTTTAAAGGAAAAATTCAGTTACCATGATACCTCTCAAAACCTCTGCTTTCTCAGAAATTGGATCTTACTTCTGATCAACAGTGGAGGTCTGGAAAAGTCTTTTTCATATGAATGGCAGTTTGGAAATCCTGCACAGATGGAATATTTACTCCAGTAGATGTTTTTTGCTATAACTCTAATTTTTTTACTGTATTTTGCATAACCATTGTAATTGCATCACAGCTGTGTGTATAAATAAGAATTTCAAGCAGTTTTAATGTTTTTCAGATGAATTTCAGAGAGCTATTTGCATCTCTGGCAGTACCTCTTTTCAGGCATAAACACTACTTTCTGAGCTGGAAAATAATAAAATCATATTCTGCTGTTACATTGAAAGCTATTAACAAAGCTGATTCTCTTACTGGTCAGAGTACTTTCCTTCTAGTCCCTCCATTGCTCGGGAAAGCACTCAAAATGTATGGATTGCCTTTAGACCATTTTACACCTGAATCATGATTGTCTGGGTTGACTCCTAGTGCCATTCCTCTCTTTTTACATTTTGTCATTGATGTAATAGAAGAAAATTAAAGTAATTATAATTAGACTGACAGTACAGCTGAAACTATGCCCTGGAGTATCTGCTCCTGTGCCCAGCCTCTGGCCAAATGCTTGTGTGAGTTACTAGTAAATTAACGAAAGCCACATTTGAGACATCCTGCCTGCAACACCTGCCTATAACTGTGTTCTGTTATGGAGAAATGAGGGACCACTAGTAGAAAAACTCATGCTGTAGATAATTTTGGGAGATCCACAAAAGAATCTTCTGGATCTTCTTTGCCCTTTCATGCTGTATGAATTTTAGGGTATGAATACCTGTGTTCTAAACATGCAAAAACAAAATGATAAAAGATTGTAATAAAACCTCCTTTGCAAGGTCTCATTACTCTGGAACTTTACTTGCTTTTAAGTGCCCTTAGCCAAATGGTCAAAGCAAAGTAAGGAGGAGTAAATTTTGTCTAGAATGAAGTTCATTGTTTTGGGTTGAGAAGAACTTTTTTGGGTTTAGGACTGGTGATAAAATCAAACTTAAAGCAAGGAGACTGAATAATGGAAGTGGAAATGACAACAGATGAAGCAGGAGGAAAAACCTGAAAATTTTAAGTGCTGAAAATAATTTGTGTGAGAAGACTGGGTAACTTTTCCTCTAGAATGTTATGCAAACTGACACACACTCAGCTTGATTGTAGAGACTTAGTCATACCTGTAATTCAATACTTACACTATGGGTAGAAACTGAGCCAGGTTTGAAAAAGAGTTGTGTACAAATTAGTCCTTGAAAATGAGCAAAGCCGTAGATCATGTGTTTGAAAGTACTGAGCAAATAGAAATCACATCCTAATGCTAAGTAAGTTTTCAAGTCCTAGCTATTATTATCCTAGTATTTATTTTTGAGGTAGAAAAGGTGTTTGATACAAGCTCCAGTGTATGAATGGCTTGCATGTAAACACTAGTATTTTGGTTATTGTGAGACACCTGTCCTGACTCTACTGTAAAAACTTAGATATAGAGTATGGCAAACTAAAACAATATTGAGGGACTTAAACAGGAAGATGGTATCTGAGTTGAAAATAAGAAAATTGAGGAATTTTTTGTTAAGGATAATTTGGAAATTAGCACAATTATCTAAGCATTTATTTTGATTCCACTTACTTTGAGATATTAATTATCTATTTTTAATTACTTTGTGGTTGTATTGCTGAATTCAGTTTGTGTCACACAAAGTGATAAAGTTAGTCAGGTACAGGCTTTGTGCTTGGTAAATCTGTCCAGGCTGATTCCGTGTCTTTCACATGCCTAGAAATTGTTTTGAGGGCACCTGTGATCTTGGGAATGGAGGAGTGGCTGACTTCAGTTTCCCTCATCCTCATCCCTCATTCCTTCTCTATGCCCTCTTTGGGACATAAAATTGATATTTTTCTAGTTGTTATTTCTAATTCTGAGAACTTCTTCTGTTCACTGCTGTCTTTCCAAGTTGGTGAAATAGCTTTGTGATGACTTTAGCCAGGTTACTCTGCAAAGCTGAATATTTGGTTAGAAACTCTGGACTTGTATGTGTTCATCTTATTCAAGCAGAGTAAACTTGACTAAAATTTTTTTTCTAATCATACCCTTCCTCTCCAATCTCTGTTGCCAAGTATATGGACTTAAAACACCAACTAGCCACTGAAAACCTGCAGGGAGAAGAGAAGCCAAATACCGCAGTCTTTGCTTCATTACTAGAATACCCACCACACTGACTACTCAGCCAAAGCTTTTCTTAGCTTTCCTTTTGCTTCCGTGTATGCCAGTACCTTCCCATTGGCCCTCACTTATCCTTCCAATTTTCACTCCAGTGAAGCATTGGCCTTTCAAATGCTCTTTGGGTTCTTCTTTGTAATAAATATATGGCTACCTGCACTTCTTTGAGCCTCTCTCCTTGCATTTGAGCTTAGTTGGGGTTCTTTAACCTGTCTGGAGACTTTCTGCTATGACTGCTCACTTTGTTGCAATTTGATAATTTGATTCAAAACTTGACTCACTTTTTTGATCTTTGTGCTTTAAGGAAGCTACCCCTGAAGATCAATCAGACTTCATGACCTCCTCTATCTTCTATGCAACTTATGAAATCTGCCAGCAGTTCACTGAATAGACTGAAAACAGTTCTGAAGTCTGAACATTGTCCTGCTGCTTGCTTCCCTGTCTTACCTCAAGATCTTTAATTCTTCCATCTACAGGTCGCAGCAGCATAGATTGTCAGCGACTATCATATCCCTAACCAGTTCTTGCTATGTAGTAGAGCACCTTCCTGGCTGGTCTATCCCCTAACTTTTGGGGAAAAAAATAACCTGACACACTTTTAAAACTTTCTGGATTAGGTGTGTTTCAGAGTGTTGGGTTTTTAGTAGGTATTAAAGTGGTAAAAGTCCTCTATGAGAATGAAGATTTGTGACTGGACCATCTTCCAGCTCTCTGGATGATGCTTAGTATATCTTGAATAATGCTCAGTCTGTTTTTTCTACTTTTTGGTAGCTGTCACGGTCATTCCTTAATAGATCTTTGACCTTTTTACAGATTTTGACCTTTTACAGATCCTGTTTCAGATTATCATTCTATAGGAGAGCTCCATGTATTCTTTTTTGTTCCTTTATGTAGAATGAAATAATTTTCCTTCTCTTTTTCCTGAAAATCATGTATCCATCTGTCTCACATCTGCATTCTTAAAAACTATCCCTTCTTGCTTTTCTGATTTGTTGCCCCATTTTTGTCAGGTATCACAGGTTCCTTGACAGCAGTCTGCTCTTTGAAGATGACTGGTTTTGTAGGAGCCAAAGCACTTTGGCAGCTTGAGAGCAATGGATTCACTGACAGGATATATCTATTCCCCCTGTAGCCTTTCTCCTTGATTTGATTGGAACTCTCCCACGGGTTGTTGTCCTCTTCACCTGAGTCCTCAGAGACATATAATCAACCTTGACCTCATGGTCCCTGAGCAGTGTTCTTCATTCTTATGTGGTTCTAACAATGGGCAACAAGGAGCTGTACTCAAGAGCTAGATGAGTTCCAGCAATCTCCACAAGGTTGAGGATCCACTCCCTGGGAAAGCACTAAACCTCCTTCAAAGAGCAAATTTGATTGGAAGGCAGGTTTGAGTGCAAGGTTGCACTTCATTCTGACAGCCATTTTTTAAAAAATATGTACACATTCCAATGAAGAGAAACCATTTATTTCACTCATTTTATTGAAAATAAACTCATTTTAAAAATCTAATTTCTTCTTGTAACCCTCCCTCAAATAGAGACTTTATTCTTTACCACTGTTCCCTTTAAGGATGGCCTCTTTCACATGATTGAAGAATTCTCTAAAAACTACTATATGAAAATAGCTTCTAGGGAGAGTTGAATTACTTCTTCAGGTGCTAGTAGTGCAGTCAAGAAGTTATCTTTGGTATTTCAGAGATTGTTGCTTCAGTTCAAGACTCATAAAATGTAATGGCTATTCTTTCTTGGAACCTTTCACTTTATTGCAACTTGTGTAACAGCATGAAATGTGTAGCTTATTTTCTGGCACTTTGGTAAATGTGCAGCTTGCCCTAGAAGTTTGGATTAAAAGGTAGTTTCAGGCCAAATGAATATGAAGGGCCAGTTTTTGTGATTCATATTGGCCCAGACTTCTGCTTGATGTTGGTAGATGCTTAGAGAGATAAAAGAACTGGAATTTAAGACCTGATGCTGCTTAGCCATCTGTATCAGAATATTTCCCTTTAAATAAGAGGCCCTTCAATCTATTTAGATTAGGTAGCAGAATAACTGAACTGAACTTCTCTGCCTGTGGAGCTTTGGATTCTCTGCTTTAGGAAAATGTCTGGTTCTTTAGCAGCTGAAGACTTGGTTTCCTATATTTAGGAATCAGCTTCAGGAATTTTAGCTCTGATCCTAAGAGGATAGATAGCTTAAGACATGATGAAAGGAAAGCAAGTAGGAAGTCTTTAAAGTGAAACTTTTAATGGGAAGGACTAGAATATTCAAACGCTCCATCCAGTAAATTATGTCCCTGGAGGTCAGTAGTGGGGCCAATACAGTTCATCCTCTTGTCAGTGACACGGACAGTGGGATCAAGGGCATCCTCAGCAAGTTCACGGACAGCACCAAATTCTCTGGGGCAGTCAACATGCTGGAGGAAAGGAACACCATCCAGAGGGACCTGGATAGGCTCATGAAACCTTGTGAAGTTCAACAAAGTGAAACTCAAGGTTCTACACCCGGGACATTCCCAGGCACACCTACAGGTTGGGCAGAGGTCCATGAAACCTTGTGAAGTTTAACCATCTGAAACTCAAGGTTCTACACCTGGGACATTCCCAGGCATACCTACAGCTTGGGCAGAGAAATGATTGAGAGCCATCCTACAGAGAAAGAGTTGGGTGTGCTGCTTGATCATGAACCAGCAGTGTGTGCTCACAGCCCAGACAGGGAGGTCTGGGACTAGATGATCTTTAAGGTCCATGCCAACCTCTTAACATTCTGTGATTCTATGATGCTCATTTTTCAGTAACTGAATCTTTCTCAGCCTTTTCTGAGCTGACTTAGAAGGGGACTGCTGACGTAAAGTGATTAAAAATCAGAAAATAAGATTTCAAAGCAAGTATTTAAAGAACCGCATTTATTATTCACCTCTTTTTTTCCTATAAGAGGAAATGAAGAACAACTATACTATGTTCTGAAATTTTACTCCTGTGTTTAGGATTGGGATTGGTCTCAATATCTTTAATAAATGTCCATCTATCCAGCTATACAGAACTATTCTGATCATCTCCACACACTGATTTATATTCCAGCTGCACAACATTCCTCCTACCAGCTTTATATGAATGTAAGAAAGCTGCTGTAGAAACACTTTTTCTTGTTCTTATGCTAAGCTATGCCTGTGAGCTGAACCAGATCCCCTCTAGATGGACAAGATCATTTCTGCAATCATGCTGGAAGAACCAGCCAGGCTTACCCATTGTTTATTTAAAAATATTGTGAGGAAGAATTATCACTAGACAGGCACTTGAAATCCGCAGACTTACAAATGGGAAGTGAGTGCCAGGACTGACTTATGTGAGAAAGGAACTGTCATTATGAGTCCTGCTAGCTGGAGGAGATGAAGGATGAGTTTAGTGTTCAGAATATTGATTCTTTATGTAGACAGAACAAAATTCCTGGCATTCTTCAGCATTTTCTTATAGAGTTGTGCAGGTTTTGACAGGGATAATTCTCTCTGTAATAGCTAGTATGGAGCCATGTTTTAGACTTGTGCTGAGCACTGTTGATAGCACAGGGATGTTTTTGCTACTGCTGGACAGTGCTTACAGAGTTAAGGCCTTTTCTGCTCCTCACACTGCCCCACAGTGAGGAGGCTGGCATTACATGGCAGCTCAGGAGGGGACACAGGACAGCTAACCCTGGCTAACCAAAAGGATATTCCATTCCATATGGCATTGTGTTCAGCATATACAGCTGGGGGAAGGAGAAGGTGGGGGGGGACACATGCAGAGTTCATGGTGTTTGTCTTCTGGAGTTACCATGATGTGTGATGGACCCCTGCTCTTCTGGGTATGACTGAACACCTCTCTGCTCTTGGGAAGTGGTAAATGAATTCATTGTTATGGTTTACTTGTGCTTGCAGATTTTGCTTTTCCTATTTACCTTTTGTCTCAATCTACAAATTTCACTTTTGCTCTTTCCGTGCTGGTTAAGGACTTTCTATGATAGTTAAGGACTTCAGGCTAGCAAGTTGCTTACTATGTCTGTAATTTTTTTTTCCTTCTAGTTGACTTAACTTTTCCTGGAAATATGACAAGGTTCATTCTCAGTTTTAAAGCACACTTATAGGCTACAAATTCTGCCCTAGAAGCTGTAGATCATCTTGCAGTCAGCCACAGAAGTGATATCTAAAATACCTGATATCCATTAGTATGCAGATAATAACTGGTCATTGGGGAATAAGTATCAAACTGACTAAGAAGAACTGCATCCATTTTTTATGGGCTAGGTAGTGTGTAGATCTCATTTTCAAGAAGTCCATTATACAGCATATCTATGGGACTATATGTTTCACAAAATAGTCTTAAGATGCTGTATGTTGGTTCTATAAAAATATTTTATATTTTTAAGAAATAATTTCAATGAAAGTTAGAAGGAAGCAGGCCTCTGTGTTATATGTATAGCTGGAAGTAATTTTCAGGTATTCAGGAAGTAGGAAAAAATGTGCTTTTAGAAATAAAAAATGCTTTTATATCTTATTTTGTTCGATTGGTGTGTTCCCAGAAGTCATAATGATATCTTGGTTATCTTTGATGAGGAAATTTTGATACATCATTTAAGAGGTTTGATTATTTTTATTTGAAGTTGTTTACAGTCTCTGAAACTCTAATAAAACATGTCTAAGATTATGTGACCATAATTTTGCAAATAAAAATTATTTGGATTTGACTGAATTTATTCTTCAGGTGTGAAAGGCACTTAATATGTCATAAACTATATGAATATGAATACCAATATCAATATGTTAAAGAGTATAGCTTATATTAGGTAGATTTAGCAAATAGGTTTGAAAAATGATACTTTTCTGTCTTTTTCTGTTATTCCAAGGAGTTTTGTGCAACTTTTCTTACAGAGAATGCTGTCTTGATTTTGAACATTTTCATTACAGTATCTATTAGCCTGTGGCTTGTCATTCATGGTTAGTAATTTGACCAGTCATTGTGACACTTATTGAAAGTAACAGGAATGAAGTACTTAAGCTTTATCTTGTACAGCTTCCCCATTGTAGGGGAAGATCAGTCAAACTGTAGGAATTCTGTTTGCTTATCTAATAAATGTGCCTGTTGCTTGCTAAGATTTTATCACTGGGTTAAATATACTAACACATTTGACAATTCACTCCTTGCTACAAGATCTGCACTTTGATCTTAAGCTTTTTAGTGGTGAATTTAAAATGGCTTGAGATTCAACCATGATTTTGAGTTACAAACTTCGTGAAAATCAAATATTAAAATGGACAGGATAGCTACATAATTTTTGAATAATTTGCTTCAGGTTTTGAAATAGAGGCTTCTCTTGATAGAGAGGTGGGATCCAGGATCCATGAATGATGGCAGGAGGGTTAAAAAAAAAGGGGACAGAATGGTCTTGTTTTCCAGAAAATGTAACTAGCTTGCACATTTTCTGGAAAACATGAAAGCATTACAGTCATGATATTAAAAACTTGTATTGAAACTTGTATTTTTCTCTTGAAAACAATGGTTATTCCAGGGAGGTGATGTAGCTTAATGAAGGGCTATATTGTCTAGACATACTATAGCTGGTGACATGGTGGCTAATTGGAATGACCCACAGGGAAACAGAGGATTAGATCCCACATTAGATTTCACTATGTCAGTCACAACTGATAAAGGAAAAGGTTCAGTTAGGTCTACTGGTAAGTCTTTGCATTTCCTAGGAATTAAAGGAAAAATTTTCAGCTTGAATGCTAAAAAATACCTGTTTCTTCATGTATTCCATTTGCAAGTTCAGAAAAATTATCTGATGCAAACATATGATTTCTCTTAAATGTTCTAAACAGACAAAAGACCCTGGGAATTTTCGGTTTCTACTTCATGCAAACACATCTTGGGGTACTCTTAATCATGCTGATATGTGGATTATCCTGGAAAATATATAAATAGCAATATAAAAATATACTATCAAATGAGGTACAAAATATGTCTCTAATGGGTAGCTAGTTTTCCTCTATATTAAAGTAAAAAATATATATATTCTTTTCTGCTTCTGAAGGAGAAAGAGAAGCAAAGAATGGTTCCAAAGGTTTCATGTCCCTGATCTGCCCCTCCTTTAGCTTTAGATAGAGGAGGAAGAGGGCTTGAATTCTCATGTTACAGCATTTGGGTGGAGGTATATGTTTTGGATTTTGTCTGTTTTTAAATAACCTAAGGGTTGAAGAATCACTGAGGAAACGAGTTAAAAATGAAAATTGCTAATGAGAAGTGATCATCCTTAGACCATGCAGGCGTGGCTGCAAGACTACATGAGTGTGAAAGCCTGAATGCAGAAAGAATAGAAAGTTTCCTCATTCTCACAGTATAAAGGAGTCAAATATATTTTGAGAAAATGAAGCCCAGTTGTATTATACTTTTGGCTTCATATATAGATGATAAAAGGACAGCCCATAGTTTAATTTGCAAGCTCGTCAAGACCAGAGAAGTAATTGAAGTGTGTGCATTAAAATAGACAGCTGGGCAATGAAAACAGACATCCTCCTGCAGGATATGAAATCTCCTATGAAAAGGAGATTTCTAATGCAATAGCTAGACAAAAACTGATAGTATTTATGGGGCAGGATCCCTCTAGGGATAAAATACTGTTAATGGAAAATACCTCTTGAAGAAATGTTGACTTTTTGGATGGGGGGAGGAAGTTAGATGATCCAAAACAATCTTAGTTACATATTGTCGTGGTCCATGCATTGAAGAAAGGACTCTTGATGACAAATTCAGAAGGCTAAAATGATTTATTAAAATGACTCCATAATTGTAATATTTTTCTATATCTGCTCAGCAGAGAGCAATCTCCATGCTCCTGCTGCTGCTTCGTCCAGGGAAGGTGTGCGAATAGTTTACAATATCAAAAAGATAAAGTAATTTCAGCTCCTTTCCTCATAGGTAGGAGGAGGCCAACCAATTCCATGTCCTTGAAGAACAGACACAGATATTTTGTTTACAGAAAGCTTATACAGAGTAAAAGACAGCAAAGGGATGTTCTCCCATGGGAAAATGATCAGAAGGCTTACACACAGAGAAACTTATAATATGTTCATAGCAACAGTTACAGACATATTTGGATCATGAAATAACCTTTTGTGATTGTAATTTCTGTTTTTTAAGTCTTCATAAGACTTCCTGTTATATCTGAAAGAATCTGTTGCCAGCCTATAGCATCCAGATGCTTTTCAAGTTGCAGGAGACACAAACATGCAAAAGGAATCTGTAGATTGCTTTTCATGGAAAAACAGTGTATTTAATTCAATTCTTAAGCTAGCATTCATATATCTATTTTATAAAAGTACTACAGAATTTGTTGATAGTATTTGCATTGTTTTCAAAGAGCAAACTTCTTTATTTTAAACTATAGATTGAAAAGTCTACTTCTGTTCAACACAGTGCTGTTGAAAGGCTTCTGAATTGTTATTTTAGGTCTTCTAAAGAACTCAAAAATCAAGGATGTTAGGTTTGTTTGGGAGCTCTTACTAAGTTTCTTGTTACTTTTTTGTCAAGGTCTAGGGATCAATCCAGGTGACATTAGACCTTCAAAGTCTCATTTAGGAGGACCAGGATATATAAAAACAACCTATAGACTTTGACTTGCAGATTAAAAATCACTTAGGTTTAAAAGAAATTTAATATTGAATATTTTCTAATTATAACTCAAATGGGACAGTTGGCATCAAGAACCAGTAGGGATGTGAATGGGAAGAGGAGAAGAGAAGGAAACATAAACCCACTAAGTTGCTGTCAGTCTTAGGAAAAAGAGCGCAGATTAATCAACTTGATTTCTAGGAGGATAAAAAATAGTAATTAATAGGTAAGATAATTACAGGCTAATCACCAAAAATGCAAGTAAACAGTAAGTGGAGGGATGCTGTATCTTAATTGAGTGCAAGTGCCTTGACGATTGAAGGGTATTTAATTTGCCTAAAGGAATATGGGACTCATGATGGAATGCAGAAGGAGGGCCTTTTTGGGCTTACGTAATAAATTTTGTAGAACATTTTAAGGGGGGAAAGGCACAGTCAAAAATGTAATGAGACATTTAGAGAAGGACCAAAGGTGGAGAAGGGGAGGAACAGGGGTGAGCTGGAGGAACAAGCACATGCAAATGGGGAGACAAGGAGGCAGGGTGAAGCAGGGGGGAAGAAAGGACTTCAGTGTACACAGATTTCTGGTCAATGGATTTGACTAAGCACTAGATCTGATCACCAGAATCTTTCATTTCTGCATGTTAAATGCCATTTCTGTTTTCCTCAGTAGAGTCCTGTGAGGTGTTTGTGTATTGAGGTCTAAATGCCTAACTGGAAAGAGTGTGAATGTTTCCCTAGGGAATTTCAGTGTTGCGGTGTGTACTTCATCAGATAATTTGAAGCCAAATTAGCTGCTGCATGGCATAACAGGTCTGGCAGCAAGTTATAGGAGAGAGTAGGTTTGGGTGCCAGACAGTGGAGACACCAGCAGTCTGACAGTAAGATATTTGGTTGTCCAGGTGGCTCTTTCACCTTCTGAGGCAGCCAGCCTGACAGTCATATTCTGAGAAAGCCATAGGTCTGGGACAACTACTGTGGAGTGGGCGAGGGATGTACAGAACAAGAGGGGGTCTGAGTGCCAAAAAGAAGTGTGTGTCTGCAAAACCCAAGGACTTCTACAGCCAGGGACTAATAACTAGGGACACCAGAGGATCTGGGGCTACTTACTGCATAAATTTGGCTTCTAAGAACAGGTGTAAGTATATGTACATAGAGAATATCAACTAGCAGCATCCACCCTGATCGGTAGATGAAAAACATAGTCAGGCTAATAATGTTCACAAAAAAAGATAAGAAGCTTGCATTGGTTCTCTTTTGTTCTACTAATCCATTCTTATTTCTCAAATTCCAATAAATTTTCAGTGACTTTAGTTAATTTGGAAAAGGTAATTTATCAGTGTGAAACTTTATTTACCAAATGAATTAGGTTGAGTGGATCATATGTGAGGTCGGTGTTTTGAAACTTTTTATTTCCCTCGTAGTTACAGCTTTTGCTCCAGGAAATGTTATGATCTCATCCTGACTTACATAAGAACAACATGAATCTCAGGTTTTAACTCCTCCCCAGCTTGGTCACAGAATCAGAATCTGCCAGAGCTCAAGTGTTTGGACAATGCTCTCAGGCACATGGTGTAAGTCATGGGTTGTGCTGTGCAGGGCCAGGAGAGAGATTTGATAATCACTGTTGGTCCCTTCCATCTCAGCATAGTCTCTGATTCTATCATTACTTTCATATGCTAAAGCACTTCTGGATGTAGTAGGGTAGTGTAGTAGTTTTGTGCCATGGCAAAGATGGAAGTAATATAGTAAATCTGTTTCAGAATCATTTCTACACCTAAAACTTCTGTTCACAACTTTGTGTTATTGAAAGAAACAGATGTTGAATTTTCTGAAGCATGACACTGAGAAAATAGACGTTATCTCAAAAATCTAAAAAAAAAAGTTTTATTAGAGTTTTTTTGTTTTGATTTTGTTTGGTTTGTTTGGTTTAATTTTTTTTTTTGTGGTTTTGTTTCTTTTTTTTTGTTAATTTTGCTTTTGTGTTTTGGTTCTTAGGATTTTGTGTGGGAGTGTAATGGTGTGTTTTCCAATTTTTCTGTTTTATAGTTTTTTTCATAAACTCATATTCATTCAAAAGTGAGCTCCAGTCCAGGAAAGGAGCACACACTGTGAAATAAAGTTACATTTTGGTATCAGTGAATGTTCATGCTAACAAAGTCAACAGCTGAAGAAATTGTTCAATGTGGGCAACTGGAGTTAATGCAATGTCTCACTAGAGCCTAGTTTACTTTTTCTGTGAATGAAGATCATATGAAAGATAATTGGGTTAGGGAGTACATTAGAAAGAGAAAACAAGCATTTTTTTCCCTATTCTGTAGCCTTAAAAATTTCAAACTCATTGTGAACTAGCCTACTGTTGAGCAGGATTCCTGAAAAACAAAGCATTTAAGCCCTAGAACTGGATGGCCACTGCCAGTATTTCTCCTCTAAAAAATAGCAAACACTTTTTTGAAGTGTTCTGAACTGCACTGAGAGTTCTTCACAAAAATAATGAAGAAATGCTTTCTGATTTGCTACAGATAACAGATGGTGTGAAAGAAGTCTGTCATACATAATGTTCAGCTGCCAAATCTCTTCTTATAAAAGGATTAAATAAATATCCTATGCAGATGATATTTTATGAAACAGATTATTCTCCCCAAAATAGAAATTTTTTAGAGCTTTCCAATTCCTGCAAGTATACAAGTGTAAATAAAGTAAGAAAAAAGGTTTGTACTCTGCTTTTATGGAGAGTCACAGGAGAGGCTATTTTTAAAGCATTTTAATTTTTTTCTGTACATTAAGGAGAAAATATGATTCAGTTTAAGATGTAACATTGGAACATCTGAATTAAACATATTTTTTTATTACTGACCACTTATTTTTTAATATATCTCACAAAAAATTGTTTAGATTTTTTCCCCCTTACTAGATTCTAATTAACTTCAATGCTTTTTAGCAGGAATTAAGAAGCTCATCAGGACAACCAAATTTCTCCAACTGGTGTTGCCACAGTTCATGATATACAATGTTTGTTCAGGAATGAGTTGTTTTTGGTTTTTCTTTTTTAGTATTTTTAAATTTTTTTTTCTGGGGGAGGGTAGTTTTTGTAAGGATTTTTTTGTTTGTTTAGTTGTTTTTTTTAATAGAAGAAGAAGAATTTTGGCTTAGATTGTTAATGGAAATTTGTCACCTAATTCTTGTTTGGTTTGGTGGTTCAGAATTTTCATTGTGATTGCTGAGATCAAGGCTTGTACAGTGGTGAGAATTATAGGTATATATACTCCCAGCAAAATTCTTTAATTGGAAGACAGCCTGAACTCTCAGTAGTTATCAGTGTGTCACCCTCCATTGCTTTCACAATATCTGCCTCTTGAGTTATAATTAGGAGGTTTTGTCAAACAGTACAAACAAAACTTTCAGGTTGTGGTTTTGATGTCTTTTATATTTTTTTTATTATTTAATATTAAAACATACAGACCAAGTGATTCCCAAGCTCTGTACTGCTGGTCTCAGGAAAAAAAAAACTCAGGTCTGGAGATATTTTCTAACTTATGTCTGTGGCCAGAAATTGTTGGATGAAGTCATAACATGCTTGGCAAACCCTTGGTATTTGACAAATAAAATGCCCTTTGCCAAGTGTGCTTAGCACAGTGAGCATCCTGTCCTGTTGAACAAGTTGTGGGTTTATGGTGAAAAGTTTCAGTACTCTTTAAGGTTTCAATCAGCTACAAAATCAGCAAGTCTTATTTTTTTCATTTTTTTTCACCCACATTTCTTAGGATAGAATTATCTGAAGGCAAAGGATAGCTCTTTGAGTTCTATCTTAGTACTTCTACTCTTCTCTGAAGTGAAGGCTTTGAGTCTTTGAGATGGAATTAAGTACCTGATGCTTTCAGCAGTCTGAAATGTCTCAATTGTCTGAATTGCCTGTTCTTATTCCTCTCCGGATCTCAAGGTTTATTCCAGGATGATATAAAATAGGGGATTTTTGTACTTGGTTTTTTTTGGCTAACTTCAACTTTAGGTCCAGATGTCTGTATAGTTGAGCTTTGTGAAGCCAAAACTCCTAATGTTTCAGCTAGCACTGTAGTCTTGTTAGATACACAAAGAAGTATTTTTATGTCAGGTTCCAAGTCAGTAAGCTGAAAGGTTTAGTCATGGTAGACAAGAAGCAGGAAGGCTTCTTTATCTTGAAATGAGGAATTGTTTGGTGAAACTTGCAGATTGCTCTTTAATAATTTTTCGACATCCACAACTAATCTGAAATTAAGTTGGAGGCTCAAATGTCTAAAAAGTCAGATTTTTCTTGTCCAGAAGTTAATTGTAACATTTTGAAAAGCACAAAAATCTAAAACATAGGGCTTTTTCACATCTTGATGGAATATTTTTCACTGATACATGCTTATTTATTAAATCCACCTCGTGGATCACTGTGTGCCTTTGGCAGTCCCTACTGGGCATAATTGCCACTAATGAAACAAACAAATGCTTACAGCTAACAATAGCAGTGCCAAAATCTGATCCTGCTTAACTGAGGGTATCCAATATGAGCACAGCTGGTTGCCGTAGATAGTACAGCACACATTCCAGAAAGGTACTGAAGCAAAAGGTGTGAAAACCTTTTTAACAGTTCTGGCTTGCATATTGTACAGAGAATAACTGCAGGATGTGATTATTAAAAAGGAGCTACCTATGCTTAAAAGACCAATCACTTTCCCACAAGAGTCAGAAAGCTGTATCACAGCATGTGATACATTATCAGTTTTTCAAAACTCTTGTAGTGAAATTATCTTAATGTTCGTATTCGGTGTATTTTTGATACTTCCTGCTATGGTGTGTGCATTCAAATGTAGTCTCTTAGGTGCTGAATGATGAAACACATCTTTTCAGTTCTGGACTAAATTATAATGCTCTTGATGGTTGAAGACACATCTTTGTGCTTTGAGAAGCAACGTCTTGGGTTGTCCCTTTAACTGAAGCTTCCTGTAATTTCATACCGCAGGTTTCTGCTTTGGTTATGTTGGCAAGTGGGCTGTGTTCCTCCATATTTGCCCTTTGAGTGTCCTTCCTCACAGAATTCTGTGCAGTTTATATTCCTTTTCCAAATTTAATAATCAGGTTTCAATATTTTGAGCAAGCTTCATTGGTATCTCCAGTGACACCAGTGGAACTTCTCATTAAGTAAAATAGCTCTTTTCTAATGGAGGAGATTAGAATTTCTCTGTGTGGGAGCAAAATCCAACAACAATGTCCTCAAATGTGTTAGGATTGGTTGATTTGTGTTTTTGTGGGGGTTTTGAGTGTGTGGGGGGTCATAGAAAATGACAATGAAGCTTGTGTTTATGTAAAAGGGAATACAGACTATCAAACCCACTGGTTTTTAACTTTTTTTTCAATAGCCTGAATCACTTTTTTATATTTTGTTGACTAAACCTACTTTAAGTGAGGGAGGACTGAGAAGTAGATATTGGATCACTTCTTTAGAAGAATGAAGTAGGAAAGATGTACAGAGCTATTTAAATTACTCAAGCTTCTAAACAAAATGCCAGTGACAATTCAGTCATAACTTCTTGATCAGTAAGTGGAAATGAGGAAGAAAGTCTCTGCCTTTCATTTAATATTTTATATTTGATCTGCATAGATATTGGTAAAGTAGAATTAAAAAAGGCATAGCAACCTTCATCTAATCAAAATATGTTGCTGTCGTATTTTATTAAAATCACAACTTCTAAAGTGTTAGAGAAATCTGTTAAACCACCAGTACAACTCCTAAGCCTTAGACTTTTAGTGGTTTGGATATTTTTAGCATTAAGAAAACAATATTTATAGATGGATTGAAGGAAAATATGAATTTAAAAAATCATTAGTTACATGGACACATCTGAGAGAGCAAGGAAATGTGCAGTGTCCTATTACTTAATAGATCCCATATGTTCCTCAGACAACATGTAGAGTATTTTTTAACACTTACATTTACATCTAACATTAACATTTTAGAGCCCTTATTCACAATTGTGATGCACCCATGCTTTTTGAAAGGTTTTGGCATGGGCAGTTTGGACTATGGGAAAACCTGTGAGACATTGACTATTGCAGATCTCACTAATAATTCTCAAGGTCTTACTTGGAGTTTTCTTTTTAACTTGCCATCATTTCCTCTGTTTGTTTACTCTTAAGGTTTTTTAGAGAAATAAAAACCTCCCTGTGTTATACCTCTAAAGAAATGCAATTTTGTGGATTTTGTTTTAAGCTCAACAAGACTTCTGGGTGTTTCGATGACCAGAAAATATATCACTGTAATTTTAAATTTTGGGACTTGCCACTACTTTCCTCCCTGTCAGTGGAATGGAGGAGAAAGAATCAGAAGGGCAAAAAGAAGAAAAATTCAGGGATTGAAATAACAACAGTTAAATATGTTAAGTCAAGCTGTGCATACAAGCAAAGACAAATATTCAGTGCTTTGTGTTGGCAGGCAGACACAGAGCCAGTTTTTGGCAGGGCCTCAGCATATGTAACAGTTACTGGGGGAGTCAAATGTGGTAACCATACACATTCTCACATCTTCCTTTCTTTGAGTTCTACTGCTGAGCATGATGCCATGAGGTATGGAAGTCATATGGTATTGGTCAGCTTGGGTCAGTTGTCCTGGTTGCGCTCCCTGGCAATTTCAGCACTTCCAGACCACTTGCTGAGGAGGCACAGTGTGTAGGGTGGCAGGTAGGGAATAGCCCTTGACATGTGCACACACTGCTCAGCAGTAGTAAAATCACTGGAGTTTTATCCATACTGGTTTTGTCACAAATTCCCTGCAGAACTCTACAGTGAAGGCTATGTATAGGCTACTATGAAGAAAACAAACTCCATCAAGCAGAATCTGGTATGTAGTCCAGAGATCAAAGTGTTCTCCCACTGCTAATTCATTCTTATCAACTAGAGTGGAGGGAGAGGGAGACACTTCTCAACAGTGATTACAGAAACCTGAATTGCTCTCTGAATTTGGGTGATTCCTGACATGGAAATCTGACACCCTGGGATTCCTAAGTTCAGTGTGTTGTGACATGGAGTTGATTAGATAGAATCATAGAATTACTTTTGTTGGAAGGGACTTTTGAAGGTCATCTAGCCCAATCACCCAGCAATGAATGCAGCCTGACTTTAAATGTGTCTGGGAATGGTGCATCTTCCACCTCCCTAGGCAACCTGTTCCAGTGTATCATCATGCTTATTGTACAAAATTTCTTCCTTAAATCTAGTCTAAACCATTACCTTTTGTCCTACTGCAAAACACCATGAAAAAGTTTGTCTCCATCTTTCTTACAAGCCCCCTTTAAGTACTGAAAGGGCATCATAAGATCTCCCGAGAGCCTTCTGTTCTCCAGGCTGAACAACCTCTTTCAGCCTGTCTTCATAGGAAAGTTCCTCCACTCCTCTGATCATCTTCATGGCCCTCCTCTGGATCTATTCTAAATGGTCTATGTCTATTTCTGTGCTAAAGACTTCAGAGCTGGACACAATACTCTAAGTGGGGTCTCACTGGACTGGAGTAGAAGGGCAGAATCACCTCCCTCAACCTGCTGGCTTTTGATTCAGACCAGGATGCAGATGGCTTCCTGAGCTACAAGTGCACATTGCCAGCTCACATACAGCTTTTCATTCACCTCTACCCCCAATTCCTTCTCAGCAGAGCTGCTCTCAAACCCTTCATTCCCCCCAGCCAACCGGGAGTTGCCCTGATCCAGGAGCAGCTTGTGCTTGTACTTGTTAAACTGCATGAGATTCCCATGGGCCCACTTCTCAAGCTTGTCCAGGTCCCTCTGGATGACGTCCCATCCCTCAATCATGTCAGTCACACCACTCAGCTTGGTGTCATCTACAAACTTGCTGAGGGTGCACTGATCCCACTCTCTATGACAATGATGAAGACATTAAATAGTACTGGTCCAAATATGGATTCCTGAGGAGCACCACTTGTCACTGATCTTCACCTACTCATTGAGCTGTTGACTACTACATTCTGGCTGCATCCATCCAGCCAATTCTGCATCCACTGAACAGTCCATTAATCAAACCCGTAACTTTCCAATTTATAAAGAAGGAGTTTGTGGGGGACAAACACCCACAACAAAGACCGTACAGAGGTCCAGATAGATGACATTTGCAGCTCTTCCCTTGTTCACTCTTGCAATTGTTCTTTCATTGGAAGCCACTAGTTAGGTAGGCAGGTTTTGTCCTTGGTGAAGCTCTGCTGGCTGTCTTGAACCACCTCCTTGTCCTCTACATGCCTCAGCACAGCTCCTAGGAGAATCTGTTCCATGATCTTCCCAGGCACAGAGGTGAGACTGACAGGTTCCCCCTTCCTAACCTTTTTAAAAATGAGTGAAATGTTTCTCTATTTCCAGTCACCAGGTTCTTCTCCTGACTGTCTTGACTTTTCAAATATCATGGAGAATAGCTTGACAGTTCCCTCAGGACTCTGGGACCTGATGAGATGAATCCTGTAGACTTTTATATGTTCAGGTTTTTCAGGTGCTCACATATCTGGTCTCTTGCAGTCGGAAGGAATTTACTTCTCCAGTCTACCAGTCTTCCAGTCCATCCACTCAAGAGGTGTGGGAAGTGAGGTTTCCTGTGAAGACTGAGATGAAAATGTTTTTGATACCTTAGCCTTCTCTTCATCTACTGTTACAAGTTTTCCAGTTGTGTGCATCAGAGAATGCTTTCTTCGACTATACTTTTCTGAGTGACATACCTATAGAAGCCCCTCTTATTCTTTGCATCCCTCGACAAGTTCAGCTTCATCCTCAAAAAACTGCACCAATGCATGACCACTGGAGCCCAGGCTGCCTCCAGTCTTGATGTCACTGATTAGCTCCCTTGTGCGGGCGACCATCATGTCCAGTATCACATCCCCTCTGGTAGAGCTGTCTATCGCTCCTTCAGTACTGCAGGAGTCACCTGGATGGCCTACAGTTTACCATGCTGTGCTGTCATAAAACTGTGTTTAGAACACCACCAGTATTATAAAATTTAACATTTTTGGACTAAATTAGTGAGGGTGTCATATTGAATTAACTTGTGGTTTAAATAGGCAAACAGAAAAATGAAAAAAAGTCTCAAAACATTACTCTTTTTTTCTACTATTTCTAGAAGGATATTGTAAAGTATTTTGTTTAGAGACGGGAAGATGAGCTTTAAAACAGTGTATAACCAGTCAACTACCATCTTGTAACAGTGAAGTTGCTGATAGCACAATGTTAAAGTGAGACACCAGGGAGTCTCCTGGAACTGTAATTGAAGATGATCTATTTCTTTTAGCTCACTTTCCCTTTTTTGTTTCCTTTCTTTTATTAGGTTATTAACTACTTGTTATAAATAGGATCTTTTTTACCACATTTATATAGAAGTTTATATAACAGAATATTTTTAAGTGCTTCTAATGGATTTTGAGTCTGCCTTCTGAATAATTTGATCTCTTAAAGCTGAAGAAAGAAATATTGATGAATACACATGACTTAACAATTTAAAATTCATTCTGTTCTTTTTTATCATCTAATTTTCATCTTAGCTGACTCAGTTAGTCAGATCTGCAAAGGATAGAATTTGTCCAAATTTGAAAGGAATTAGTTGTACTGTTCTATTCTTTGTTTTTTATTTTGAGGATGGGCCATAATTGCTTGGAAGGAAAAAAATCCTAAAACCTCACAAGCACAAGTTTCCACATAATTTTCAGTATTGGATGCAAAAACACATTCTCTGCTTGTTTGCTTCCATTGTTAACTTTGTATCACTGCTGCGTTTATGTACAATGATTGATTTGAGTCAGTGTTTTAACGTTTGATAAACAGGAAATGTTCTCACTCAGTGGATTCACTAATAAATATACTTTTCTTTTAGGTTCATCCTTCTATTGAATGAATAGCTGCCCTGAAGCTTGAACACTGTCACTCATCCCTGTGTAACCTGTGAATTCACACTTTGGTTTCCTGTTTTCTTGCATGCTGGGGTAGGCTAATTGGTGTGCTTTGAAGAGGTTGTTCTTGAAGATATAGACCAGTTCCTCCAGGGCCTGTTTGCCCTTTGGAACAGCACTGCACAACATCCATCCCTTCAGTCCCTGAGCAGGCTGAAAAATGCTTTACTGAAGACCAGAGTGCTTTCTGCTGCTGTTCTTCCTTGCTGTCCTCTGGATTTTAATCTGTACCAACAACTGGTCCCTGCAGCCAGATGGGCTGGTGACTGTGGGACACTCCCTACCTGCCCAGGGGGTGCACAACAGGGTATGTGGGTACCACAGTGGATAGCACTGTTTAACGTGGTGAAACCATGTTCTTGTTGAGGATTCCACAGGCTCCAGTCAACAAGCTAGTTCAGTGTAAGCATCATTTATTCAGTGGTTTTGATTTACCGAACAATATGAACCTTTGTAAATGACCCAGAATGTTATTGTAGAAACATACAACAGGAACAGTGTGTGTATGTAGAAGTTGTAACTCTTGTTAGCCTGAAATACACATGAATTATTTTTGTTTGTTTGACTGATATATATCAAACCAATTAAGAGATCTTTTTTTCTTCTTCACTGATGGATGCTGTCATTCTCAGCATCTTCTGGGCAATGTGACTGTGACACTGTAGTTAAAATAAACATAGGTTGTGAGGAGAAATCTTGTTGATTTCATATTTTTTTACAGTTTCATCCACTTTAATTCAGAAAAATTCTACAGTTCTGGACTCTATTTTTCTGTGTTTACCTTTGATACTGTCACTGATTTTGTATAAAATCAGATTTTTTTTTTATTTATTAAGAACTAGAGTAGGTTTGGTTTCTTTTCTTTTTAAACTTAAATGTAGGAGGATGTTCTTGTCTTGAAGGAAAAAAAAATTGTGAAACTAGCCATGGTTAGAAGATTTAGTTATCTGGGTAAGGGAAGATGAGACCTAAACAATATCAGGTAAGTGTAACCCAAGTAGTTTATGTAGAGGGATTATATGTGCCATTGCTCCAAGTGTCTCCTTAATATTTGATAGTGGACTCAGATGAAAATTGTTAGTGATCTTACAAAGAGAGAAAACAGGAGGTAGAGAAAGACAAAAATGTTAATAATAGCAATGCTGCTTATTATAAGACACATCCTGGAGGAAAAAGAAAAACAAACCTACAAACAAACAAACAAAAAAAAGTAACCACTGAACATATTTAGCAAAATAAAAAGTAACATGAAGCTGACTTATACTACGTCCTAGTGATACCATTGAGACATATTTTTGATAATACAACTTTTAATTTAACCTGTTTAAGGTATTCTAATCTTTTAGCACTCTCTACTATAATTCTGTCAGCTGAGACCTAAACTGCTTCCTGCTTCTCCCTGTATAAGTTCTGTGTGTATATATTAGAACACTAAAACATATGAAGAGCAGCATTACTTTTCTGATACCAAACTTTTCTCCTCACCCCTCCCCAGCCCTCCCAGAAATCTCAGCATTTCTGATTATTTATTTTTAAAGCAGTGTTTGGACTATGAGAGATCAAAAGGGTCTTCTGGAAAAGGAGTATAAAATGTGCAGTCTCTCTGCCAGGAGGGAAATTTGTGGCATATGAAAAAGATCAGATTTGTGATAACAAGCCTGCTGTGATGGCAGTGTTGTAATGTGCTGACCCTTGACTGGACAAAGGCTGCATTCCTAGCTAGCATCAGCTTCAAACCTTGCTTGTTCTTTTTCTTATATTGCCAGCTTTATGTTGTCAGGTGTAAATGAGAATAGTTTGCCTGCATAATGAGCAACAAAGTGTTAGGGGTTTGTACAGTATTATGCTCAGAACTGTTGCTGGGATGAGTTGCCTTTGTTTCCTTTTGTTGCCCATGTCTGTGGTAGCTTATAGCTGGGGAAGACGAAGATGCTTTCCTCTTCCTGCAGCTGAGGACTTGATGCTTGACTGAGTGACCTTAAGACCAGGCAGAGTGTCAGGAACTTAATTCTACTTAGAATTCAAGTCCATCATTTTTACCTTGTTGAATTTTCATTGACTAGGACTTTTGATCAAAATTCAAAAATGTTTTAGGCTTATAAGAGCAACAATTCAAGTAAAATATACAGCAAGTTCCACTTTCTATTTGGTCAAAGATGTCAGGTTTGAAACTCTGTGTAGTTTAGGTTGCTTGCAGGAAAGGTTTATGTTATAGTATTTATCTCTTTGGCATCATGTATTTATCTGCCCTTTGGGAGATGAAGATAGTACAACACTATGTAGATTTAATCTACTTTTCCTTACAAAAGCAGAATGTTTTTAAAGAGACATTAACTAAAACCCTGTTCAGACAAGTAACATGTTGTCCTTTTGCTAGTGGTACCACCAAAGCTGGAGGAATTAAGACTAGTTGCAAAAGAATTCAGTCAGTTGAATTTAAGCTAAATAAAAGCATGGATGTGTCCTTTAAATCTCATTCTATGCCACTAATTAAAATTCTGAGAAACCTTATGTTCTTAAGTATGGGGCATGATCTACAGGGGAAAAACAACCAACCACACAATAAAAATAAAAATAAAAAAAAAAAAGAAAAACACACCTGAAAAAACTCAGACAAACAAGCATACAAACAAAACAACAAAAAAAGCAACACTGGACTGTAGAAAAATTGGTTTTAATTTCTCAAGTAGTAGGAAACTAAATGCTAAATATTGCACATCAGTGTAGGAATTCTCAGAAAGAAAAGTGGTCTAAAGTAAACTGACATTTGCTTTAATGTCAGAGTAAGCTGTTTAATAAATGGGCAGATATGATGAGCACCATTGCCAAAATGTTTTCCATGTGCAAAAAGTCAAGAGGGATGATCCAAAATTCATGAAACATCTTTTAGTAATAACAGGACAGATGCAGAGGGATTACTTTAAAATTATTTGATTCACAGTGAAAACTAAATAAAAAATATTTCTTATTGTGCTATGCAAACCTGTATGGAGGTACAAAGAAGGAGAACATTGTCAGAAAGGTAATATTTTGTATGGGTGAAGAAATATTTTGTGAAACACTGCATCAGCTCTAAATCATCCAGGAAGATGTGGAATTCTGAACAGTCTGAAGGAGGATTCCAAGGGAAAGGAATGGTCTTATGCAACCTGAGTTATTCTGGTGAAAAGCAAGCAAGAATTTGGCAGGACAGCATTCGGCAGGGATTTATAGCCTCAGTTGAATTTGCCTTGGTATTTTTTGTTGCAGCGCTAGTAAGATAAACTGCAAGGATATGCTTTCAAAACAGAACTGCTTTTCAAATCATGTCTACCACTGTGACTTCATTGCTAATGCTAATAGTGGCTAACCCTCACTGGTGTGCTACCTGTTTTAAATCTGGGAAAAAATTTGTGAGTCCAATTCACTTCTCCAACTGGTTTTTATTCTTGGTATTTGAAAGTGCAGTCATCCTCCCTTTCCTGACCTCAAGAATCCTGATTGGCTTTAAGAAGAGGTAACATTTTCTTAAGAAAATATAAAAATCTTCACTGGGAAAGTGAAAGCTCTTTCAGTTCACAAAATTACATTTAAAGTGAAAATTTGGTTAATTAATAAGGTGATTATATTTAATTGATTTATTTTTTAATGTATGTGGCTGAATTAAATCTACTAAATAAGTTGTAAGTGCAGAATGCCACATTTAGGAGTAAATGCCACTAAGAAAAAGAAATTAGAACTATTTCCGAATCACAGGGAAAACTGGTTTACAGCAGTGTCTGCTGCTACTCTAGTACAGGTTGATTTGGAATTTTCATTATAACTTTTTGGTTCTGGGTTTTATAACTTTCAGATAATCTTTGCTAACCATGTTCAGATTGAAAGTCCCAATTAGCAATTAGATAATTTTTTCCTCATTCATGTTCCAAAGAGGTGTATCACTATCATGTGTATCCATATCTCATCCTTATTTCACACTTAATGGCTTTTAGAACAGCTTTTACAAGAGAAGCTCTGTAAAAACATCTAGCTAGAGACTTCTGTGTCTACTTTTTTTTCTTTCCTTGCAGAAATTATTCGTATCTATAAAATCATAACTGCTCCATGGGAAGCTATTTCTCCTGATGAGGATCTCCACAACATCCTGGATATTCTGAAATTTTTCTAGGCTGCTAGTAACTTGGTTTTGTTAAAACCTTCAAAAACATCCACTGATCCTGTAAGTCCTTAAATTCTAGAGATCATTCATAAATCATTCATTCTGACTTGTAGACCTCTATCCATCTGGGAATGGGTTAACAATTGCAAACATTCTCAACAGATATTAGGATAATGGACCTATTTGCAACTAGGCATGATCTGCTTCAATTTATGTTGCTTGGTGGCAGATTAGTTCCTCCCGAGTTCCTGCAGTTTAAGTAGGTAAGTTATGATTTCATTTGGATGGACTGAAATTGAGTTCCTCTTGTGGGTTTCAGTTTAGTGATAAGATTCCAGGGGCATAGTCAATAGATATTCTGACATTTGGCTGTCCTGCACTTGATGTAGCTGAACTCTAGTTTGGACTAATAAATTCAATATACTGCATAGGGTGACCTCACAGAGCTTTGCAGACAAAATTTATTAATCTATTAATGGATATTTACTCTTGGAGAAGACAACAGATGTCATATTTTATAGATCCTAATACAGGCCATACTCAGAAACAGTAGCTTTTTTCCAAATCCTTGCTATTAGACATTGTTGTCTTTTTGGACCTTGAGATTCATCCTGCTTTTCCTATTAAGTCACATTTAGTTGTTCTTTTTCCTGTCTAATAAACTTAATTTAATTTCAGGAAACAAATGCACTGATGCTTTCTTTCTATGCCAAAACAGAGACTTGTGCTTTTGGCAGCAATATTAATCAAAAAGTAATGCAACTTTCACTTTCATTAAGGTCTCCATATGCTGTTTTAGCACTACAAAAGGATCTTCAAACGTATTAATTGTCTCAAGGCTTCAGCCTGTTGTTAGCATACTGGAGCATGACCTAGCCAAAAGGATGAAGCTTTTCCTCTGTGACTTGATGCTGGGATCAGAATGCTAATTCTGTAACAGAGCAGCAACTTGTAGGAGAGCTCCCTAGACCAGAAGAGTAGTACCCTACTTAGCAACTGTTCCTCTGCAGGAAACATGGTGTTTCATTTTTAATCTTCCCAGTGCTCAGCTAGAAAAGATTTTCCAAACTCTCAGCAGTCACTGCAGCAATCCACTGTAATTTACATCCATCAAGAGTAGGAGCAGCTGTTTCTAGGAGAGTCCTATATCCTCAGTAGTGGTGAAGGATCTTGTAGGAATGAAGGAAAGCCTGCTTGCTAACCCACAGGATAGCTGTGTTCAAAGCTCTTCCCTCAGAGGCCGATTGAAAGCAGATCAGGGAGTTGAAGGCACGTGCGCGCGCGCGCGTGTGTGTGTGTTTGTGTGTGTCTGTGTGTCCGTGTGCGTACTGCTGAGACAGGCAGGGAAAGAACTAGGCCCTGGCCATGAGAGTTAGATGAATGAATGGAGAATGCAAAACTGTGGGATGTAACACAGGTTCCATAACACGGTGCAAGGATGGCAGAGACACTGCTGTGACAAATCAGCCGTGTAGGGAATGTCTGACCTTTCTAAGGAGATGGAGAAGAGTATTATGGGACCTTGTGGGAATGCTATCTTGCAAGAACAGTAGTAGGTAACTTTAGCAGTCATGTCATGAAAGACCAAGGTCACCCAGGTAATAGTGTCAGAAATACAGGATTTGAATATGGATGAAGCCAAACTGAGACTGATAGGGAGTAAAGCAGTTGGGGGCAGGTTGGTTGTTTGGGAGGAGACACGGGTAGAGAAATGGAAGGCTAAGAGTAGAGTGTGGGGTGGTGGTGATTGTACAAACATGAGAAAAAGGAGAGAAGTTTGGCTGCTACTTAGTACTCTTTTGCTGACAAAGCACCCAGTACCTGTCCACTTCTTAACAATCCTGGTCCTAACTATTTTTCATGTAAAATATTCTGTGCATGTGCTCAAAGATTTAAATGCCAGCAGCTGGAGGGGATGAATGGTTGAAAGGTCTATCACTGGAGAAATGGCTGTGGGTGGTGGGGCCTGTAGGTCTACCCACAGCAGATGGTTTATGTTTCCCTAGGGCTTTGCAGCTCTCAGTGTGAGTACATGTAATGTGCTAGCAGATGTCAAATTGAGCTCACTGGCAAGTAGAAGGAGACCTGCATATGGGAAGACTCAGGGTCTGAAGCAGTGGCTGCATAAGGCATCCAGAATCTCTAACCTGTGTTTTAGGGGGTTGTGGAATTTGTGCTGATATTTGTGACTGTTTTGGTTTAACCTTGGCAAGCAGCTAAGCCCACATAGTTGCTTGCTTACACCACTGCAGTGGGACAGAGAATTGAAAGTGTAAAATTGAAAAAACTCCTGGTCTGAGCTAGAGATAGTGAATTAATTCCTTATTTTCTTTTCATTATAAAACTACTTCTCATTGGCAGGCAGATATTCAGATATCTCCAGGGAAGCAGGGCTGCATCAAAATGAAGTTATGGGAAGATAAATGCCTTAACTCTGAATGTTGTGTCCCCTCCTCCTTCCCTGCAGCTTTTATTGCTGAGCATGATGCCATATGGTATGGAATGGCCACTTGGTCAGTCGGGGTCAGCTGTCCCTGATGTTGCCTCCTCCCAATGTCTTTTGCACCCCCTCACTGGTGAAGAACAGAAAAGGCCTTTGTACTGATAAACCCTGTTCAGCAATAACTAAAACTTCCCTACTCTGTCAACTATGATTTAACAGTAAACTCAAAACATAGCAATATATAAGATATTATGAAAAAAAAAAAAAAAACTCTATCCTGGCCAAAACCAGTACAGAGATATTATGAATTAAGATACGTTTGTGAAACCACGGAGTGAGAGCATGTATTTTTTTTGTAAATGGGCTTCAACACAAATCAGTCAAAGAGGAAAAAAAGCTTGGTGGTGTTTCTGTTATGGGTACCTGTTGCTGGTGTTTTAAGTAGGTGTCAGTAAAGACACTCTCTCTGTAGCTGTCTGTGTCAGCATTTTGACTGTGTTTAGCCATGTTGTTTTGGAACAGGTGTGCAGTCCTGTTGCTGGCTGGCAAGAGGACAAGAGCAGCCACACCCATGGGACAGGACCAGGAGAGGCTTCCTGGTCTGAGACTGTGTCCCACCGAAGGGCAGTAGCTGGGGTGGAGGAACCACAGATTTGCAGAATATTCTGAGTGGGAAGGGATCCACAAGGGTCATCAAGTTCGACTCTGAAGTATATGGCCCATACAGGGACTGGTTAACACAACTCTGGTGTTATTACCACCATGCTCTAACAAGCTCCTGGCACCCACCCAATTCTGTGTTTTTTTTTTTTTAACACCCATAAAAAGTGGGTCATTACAATTTCTTTTTTTTTTTTTTTTGATACATATGACCTGATGCTCCAGTCTTCCTATCTACTCTCTTTCAGAGAAACTTTTTGTCGCTTTGACACCAGTTATTAAAAAACCAGAAGTTTTATTGCATATTATGAAAGAACATCTTGCTTCCCATACTAGATTTAGTAATTGTGTCTGTAATGTTTCCAAACAAAACTTGCGTTACAGAACCAGCAACAGTAAAAGTTAAATTTCAGACCTGTTGAATTCAGAACAGTGAAAAGTGGTTTTGAAGCTGTTCCAGGAACTTTGAATAAGGGGCTCTTATCCATCAGTTAACCACTCCAGATTGTATTGCTGGGTGGCTCTCACTTCTGGGAAAGGCCATTCAGATGGAGCAAAATCCTTTTCACATACTTAAGTTTTATTATTTTTTTTTAAGCATGTGAACAAACCTTCCTTTTTGTTGCAGCTACACCAAGGCAAATGGTACTGAATTGCAAGTTTCTATTTAGTCTAGTAGTACCTATACAAACTGCAGTACTGATAATGCAACAATTTAAATAACGTAGCCATTCCCATCTTAAAGTTATTTTCTAAGACAGCCTCTTAACAAAGATGACTCTTTAACCCAAATTACACAAGTAGGAAACAAAACTTCTCTGTGGGTAAAATGTGTATGTTTGTTGTTATGAGAGTGCCTACTAGATGGAAGAAAGAAGTCTCCCAAGGAAATAGCTGTTCCAAATGCCTGCAGGGCTTTGCCTTAGTTATTCTTTACAGTTTCTCTGATTTCAAGACATGCTTGTAGACACCTTTACAAACTGGGCTCTTGAGGTTTCTTTCCCTTCTTATGTTCATGTGCCTTAAGGATAATGTTTCAAGGTACAAGATGGAATATTCTTTCAGAAGTGAGTTAATTCTAGTTAGCAAAGTGTTTGGCTCAGGTTTCGTGAGAATCTGTCTTTTTCTTTCAACTTTCTGCCCTTACAACCGAGTGAGATAATTCTGTTTTTATGTGACGAAATTATGGAATTTTGCTCCTGTGGGTTGTGGACTAGCTGATTAGTGGATGTGGACCAGCAGTTTTCTGGTCTTTGCTAAATACATCTGCACTATGTTGAAGCAGTGTTGCCTCTGGAAATTAAGATAGGAGTCTTTAGGAGGTGGGTTAAGCATATAAGTTTTAAATTAATGAGAACTAGTATTTTATTAATGTAATCCAAAAGATCTAGATGTATGAAATGGACTTCAGATTTTAAAGGAAAAAAAATTGTTTCTATATTCACGATAGACTTGAAAAAGTTATTGTTACTTAAAATGTAATCTTACTAGCCAGAGATGATAGTAACTGTAATCACGAGTTTTGTTGTCCTGAACTTCTTCAGAAAAATCTATATAAACATCAATTTGATAAGGCATTTGTGCATTAATTTTTATTTCTTTTTTTTTTTTCTTTTTTTTTTCCACTCTGATGTTCTTTATATCTAGGCTTAATCACATTAAGGTATATAGTCACGTTTTAATTATTAGATTTTAGGGGCCTAGAAGTTATACCCTTTGGGCATCATATATTTAGTAACTTGTTTGTAATTTGATGAAGGCCAAACTTCATTTATTTGCTGCTCCTGTGGTGGAGACTTTTTTTGGTGGAGTCTATTTCATGTTAGAAGGCAGGCTCTTTAATATGTACTAAAGAGGTATGTAACATTCATAAAAGCAGTATTTGAAATACTGTGAAGATCCAAAATCATTGCTTATACTGTTATCTTTTAGCAGCAACAACAGAAACTACCCAAAACAACCATTTAGTATCTGTATAAAATCACCGTTTCAGTTCATTACTGAATAGTGTATAATAATGGTTTCTTCATAGCTGACACTTATTGATTATGTTTCAAAACACACCCAGTAATATTCTGATGCAGCACTGGAATTCATTTGTCCTTGCAATTATTTTTATAGTATAGTCTCAAAAGTTTAATTCCAAAATTTGGTTTATTTAAATTTTGGGAGAGCTGGAGCTAAATTGGAGGTCCTGAAGTAAAAGGAACTGAGGCTTTACCAAAAACAGTGACAGAATGTGTTCACAGATCACCACTGGAAAACATTCCAGCCTTCGGCCATGTTCCTCTAGCTTAAATTAATAGGTTTGAATATAAGCATGAGCATCTTAGACATCAAAGCTCTCAGAGAAATGACTTTTCATGTTAATTAGAGGGGTGTGAAGGCCTTGTTACCTTTTGTCCTACGTCTGCTTATAATAGCCCTTAGATGGCTGTCCTGTATCTGTGTGGTTCCAATAAGAAAGTTTGTTATCACTGAGTTAATTAACGAAAGAAAGGCTTCATGCAGGAGAGTTGCAGAGCAGGTGGAACATGTGAAATTAGAACAAAATGGAGGGCAAAGTGAGTGGGGTGAAAAGGGGTAAGCAGAAAGAAAGAGAGGGAAAGAAAGAGAGAGAGAGAGAAAGAAAGAAAAGAAAGAAAGAAAAGAAAGAAAAGAAAGAAAGAAAGAAAGAAAGAAAGAAAGAAAGAAAGAAAGAAAGAAAGAAAGAAAGAAAGAAAGAAAGAAAGAAAGAAAGAAAGAAAGAAAGAAAGAAAGAAAGAAAGAAAGAAAGAAAGAAAGAAAGAAAGAAAGAAAGAAAGAAAGACAAAGGATTGTCTTAATGAAAGCAGTTCTGTTAAAAAAGGAGCTTTTACTGGTTGATGATTGTTGATATAAAATATAATTTTTTTTTGCGCCACCTCAGGTTTTGGAAGTTTTCTAGGTTAGAGAAATTTCTGGAGTTCTTTGTTCTGTCTTAATTAGTGCTGCTTTCTATCAAAAGCCTCCCTGCTTTGATTTGTCTAGCTACAAATGTTAATACGTCTCTATTGAGCTTTCAGGTTGAATTAATTTAAGCTAAGATTTCTTCCTAATGTACTTCTTCAGGAAGGTTTTGACTCAAGGTTATAGCTAAATTAACTTTCACTGAAGGACTTTGTTAACTTAACTTTCTGCTTCTAAGCATTATTGGCAAGTTAGTACCCCAAATGCTTCTCTAGGGCTCTGTCAGAGTGGATTCCCTGTTAGGAACTGGACCATAAGCACTTCTGCATAACTGCACAGAAGGCTGAGAGACGCTTAATGGCAAAACCAGTTATCTATTTTAATGGTCATATAAAGAGAACCTAACTACTATAGGCCTTCAGGGAGCTCATCTTATGATTAGAGAGAGAGATGAATACTGATGCAAGCTCAGTGGACACTGGAGGGGCAGTTGGGGGAAGGATGTATATCTGAATCACAAAATTATAAAAGCAGATTGCCTTTTTAACAAAAAAAATCATTGAAACAGCTTTTCATCAGAAAATGCCATGTTTCTAAAATTAACATATTTTAATGGAATTTTGTGAATATATTTACAGATTTTGTTTATGTATATATATCTGCACATATCTTATGTGTGTATAGAAACACCCAGAAAAACATATTTACTGATATATCTTTTCTAATATTGTAAAGGCAATATTAATATTTAATCTATATGGTCTGCACAATGATAACTATTCTATATAGTTATACATAAAAATGTGTATTGTCATAATGGCACTACTTTGAATCTATCATAATATGGCAGTAGAATATAGTAATTTTGAGATTTTGCAGTGAAACTTTTTGTAGAATCGTGTGGAGAAAATAATGCAACTGATTTTTTTTCTTTTTGTTTTACTTGGAACAGACAAATTTTCAAGTGGCTGAGGTTTTCTGCAAAATAACATTGTCCTTTCCAAGCACATGAGTTGTCTTTTCCAACTGAGTTTTGAGTAGTTCACCTTTATTGTCTGTGCTTGATTTGATGAATTATCCCCAGATGATTTAGAGGGGAGAGAATGTTAAGATTGTGTCCTGTCCTGAAAGATATTGAAAAAAATTTCTGAAATAAGTGACTTACAATTGAACCAGGGAAGAGAGCCAACCCCTGCTGAACCATGGAGCAAGCCCTGACATGATGGATGCAGGAGACTTTGAACTGCAGCATCACCCTAATCTTCACTCTTCCAGGATGGCTAAGGTGGGTGTAGGGGTCTTCCAGGTGGGTGTAGGAAGTCTGAGGATTCCTGGCTGCTCTGGGTATTGGAGCATTGCCAGGTGGGGCTGTGACAGCAACACCGTGGTTGCCCGTTCCAGCAAGGCTCTCTCGGACACACCTGATTGCCAGTTTGTGCATTAGCAGCCTTGATGATGACATTCTGCAGCGTAATCCCAGCACTCCAGGCTCTGTTGTATGCAGTGTGCTCCTGGGTTGCTCACACATGAATGCCACCACCTGCACAGTCTCATTACTCCTAAGATCCAAGTGTGAATGATTTTCAAACTTTCCACTGGCTCACAGTAAGCTTGCAGACCTCTTTAGTGTCTCATTCCTTGTGATGCCTTGCCTGAGCCTCCCTCAACTTCTTGAGAGGCCTCTGCTCCATGTCTACAACCATCTGCAGCCTTTCTGAGTTTCTTTGCTTCAACAGCTCCCATCTGGAATTCACTGTGGTGCTCTCACACCTTGCTGATGTGCAGCCTCATTTGTACTGCAGAAAGAGAGACTGAGCTTCCCCTGGGGTTCTGCTTCAAACCCAGCACGGTGTGTGTGTGAACGTGGATCACCTCTGGCCAGCGTGGGGGCACATTTGCTGTGCACTTGCAGTGTTTTCCTGATGATTAGAGAAATACAGGATGTAGCACAGAGAATACACAGCATCTCTAAATACACTCTGACCTTTCCTCCTCTCTCACAAATTGCATTGCTGTTTACACACTGAGTGCCCACCCACCATTCGGCTCAGGGGTCCCTCTAGTCCAGAGTTTCCTGTGCTGAAACCTGACACTGGGCAAGCCATGTAAGCTGAAGCCCTTGGTTTGTTTTATTTGGTGGAACAGATTTCCTTTGGTCTCCCTTCCATTAAATCTCCTGATGAGATTCTGGAGTACCATATGGCCAGGGTACAGCAGAGAAGATTACTGGTAGGACTTAGGGAGTCCTATGGAGAATGATTAGCAACTCAACATACACTCCTTGCTCCTGAGAGCCTTCAGGAAGCCAAGCAGGGCACTGCTGAAATCTATTTATATCTGGGAGCATGAGAGATCAGAATGGCAGCAGTGTCTCAGTTCATGGGCAGGGCATGGGAACAACAATATTCAACGAGGATTTGTTTCTGATGGGGAGTCATCTCCAGCTCTAGGAGTTGTATTACATTACAACTGTCTTGTTTGAAATATTCCTGTGGAGGACAAGGACCACGGGTAGAGAAGTCTCTGGAGAAGGGAAGATGTGGGCTGCAATGAGACCATAGCTGCTTGTACCTGTGTTGGAACTCCCACAGGCCGGGGGAGCCCTGTTTCCTCTCTCAGCAGCCTTTTGCCTTCAGACTGGGATCTCACTAGCATCACTGTAGCACTCAGTGGTTAACAGTGAATTTTCCATCTCTGTTGGGAAGAACAGAACAGCCCAGCTCTCTGTTGAAGAGTTTTATCCCACCATGCAGCAAGAGCCAGGACACCCAGCCTGTCCCACCATGGCTCAGCCTGGCTCAGCCTGACACAACTTGGCTTGGCTCAGTGCTCCAAAAGAATGACATTTTGCTAGTAGTAATAGCTTGCTTCTTTACACACTGTTAGTCAATCTTTATTTCATTTCTTTTAACCCATTAAAAGTGTAATTTCTTTGTTTGTTTTAAAAAAAATATTTGGCTGGCAGATTAGGTCTTAAAAGGCAGAGCATGTGGGCCAATTCTCTGATTGGTGTTTTAGGATGTTAATTAACATCCTAAAAAACAAGATGGGTGTTTTCGGATGTTAATTATAGACCAAGTTGCTCTCTGTGGATTAAAAATGTGCTACAAAGGGGATGGAAACTTTGAGGAAGCGTGTTTTTTCTCCCATGCTCATTGTGGTGTTAGGAATTTGGGTTAATGTTATTTGAATGTTAATTGGAGCAGGAGCTCAGTGCCCCCTCAGGAGCTGGCACACCTTGTCAGCCAATCAGGCAAAGAAGTGGTATTCCCAGGAACATCTGAGGGAGATTTAGATGGCTCCAAGGAGCGCAAGTGGTAGTCCATTTGCACAGGCAGGTGAGTAATGCAGAAAAAGCAGCCAGGTCAGTTGCTGGTTCTTACATTCCCCAAGAAAGCTCTGAGGTCTTGTCTAAGGTCATTGAAATAGATGCAGCAACTCAGACAGAGCTCACAAAAAACCCCCATAAAACCATTCAAACCTCTATGTAGCCATTCAGGCTTCAGGCTTCAGGGATTGTGCAGGGAATGCTCTCAGAGTATTGTAGCAGTGCTGGAAGTTTCATCAGATGTGACCAGGTGGACAGGCTGCTCAGTCTAGTGGAGATATGAAATGGAGTAGAAACGCTGAGAAGCATCAGAGAATCAGAGCGAGATAGACTGGTGGGATCATGCTTAGGCCTCCCTGAAGAAGGAGCAGCTACCAGAAACAATTCAAGATCAAGGGCATCCTCTGTTCATCCCCCAGCAAGGAGGAGGGCACCAGTTGTGGTGCAAGAAGTTGGGCCAAATGGGGCTCAACCAGTAGGAAAATCTGCTGCTTCCCATGGGTTAAGGATGTCACAAGGAAACTTCCAAGGTTGGTGCAGCCCACAGACTACTACCCATTACTGATCATCCATACAGAGGGTGGGGAAATGGCAACACACAGTCTGAGGGCCTTCAAAAGAGGTAGCAGGGCTTTAGGACCTTTGGTAAGGGAATCTTATGCTGCAAATTTATCAGGACAGCAGATGCCTGAAAACCCTTTCTAAGGAAGTTTCGTTGTGTAATAGTGCAAGGTTTGGCAACTTCAAATCTTCCTACCACAAAACTGGGTATCTATTTATTACTGAGGTCCTGCCAAAACACTATGTTAAGACAACTATTCTGTCATTATAGCCAAACTACTGTAGGTTTTGGACTCAAATTAGTTCCTTTGTTTGTGTTGTTGTTTTGTTTTGTTCTGGTGTTTTGTTGGGTTCTTTGTCAGTTCTTACTCTTTTACCAGTGGTAGACATGCCCTGAATATATAAGGCAAGCAAACACTTTTGACTCCTTTTGCCAGTGGAATTGTCTCAGTTCTCAGAAGTAGTATTAGTGGTTTTCTTTTTTATCAAAAAATGTAGTATCTCTCGCCAATGGTTGTTGTCACCAGCTGTTGAAAACCACCAGCTGCTCCTTTTCTATCACCAGCTGTTGCCTACAGGGATGTGAATCTTCAGAAATGTTCTTTTAATAAACTCTGAAATTACATGTCTTGTAATAATGCAACTTAATTTTTTGCTTATATGATTGTTTAAAATATACTGTTTGTAAAGAGGCATACAATGAGAATTGAGGCACAAGAAACTGTCTCCGTATCTGCAAAATACATGTATAAATAACTGTAACTCACCATTATGCTAGATTGTCCAAACAGTGGGCAGAGATGGCTGTTTCAATATAAATGATCTGTGTATAACTAGGCATGTAAGTGTGTTTTTGTATATTTATATTTAGACCAACCCTTCCTCCCCTCATTGAAAAAAGTGTTCCTCTGCATAGCAAAGATATTAGGGAAGAGAGAAAATTAAACTATAAGACTGAAAGCCAGTAGTACACTGCTTAAAACACCCAAGTAAGAACTTTCAGATTCGCCATTATGTGAAGACTTTTTAACGTCCTTTTCTCTGCTAATGGATACTAAAAGCAGAGAGGTGCTTAATGGAGATTTTTGTTCAAGAAGAAGTTATTTTTACTGGAGGTTAAGTTCTTTGAGAAAGTTGTTGCATATGTTGGAGTTTTTATTTTATTTTAACAGATACTTATAGAGCAATTTGAATCATGTCTGAAACCTACTTGAAAGTTGCTGCTGGTGTTCTGCAATTTTGCACAGTGCTTTCTGGAATTACACTGATTATATTCTCTAGAATGAAGCAACACAGAACTTTTGGAAAGTGCAGAAACTTTAAAACACTTTTTCATACCTAAAATGTTGCATTTCTGCACTGAAGTACTGAGGAATTTTGTTGAACCTCAGATATCAGCCAAGAAGAACCATGGCAGTGGAAGCACTAGCCAAGGCTGAGCCCATCAGAGACAGTGTAGGAAAAAACCCGATCTACTGTCAAAATATTAACAGCAGCAAAGAATGAGAATATATGAGAGAAACAGATCTGCAGACACCAAGGTTAGTGAAGAAGGAGGTGGAGGAAGTGCTGCAGGTATTGAAGCTGTGGTGAAGACCAACAGTCCCCCTGCAGCCATGGAGGTTCCATGGTGTAGCAGAGATCCACCTGAAGCTCATGGAGGACCCCAAAACAGAGCAGCTGGATGCTGAAGTGAGGTTGTGAGCCTGTGGAAAGCCCACACTGAAGCAGGGTTTTTGGCAGGACTTGTAACCCTGCAGGGGTGTAACCCTGCACTTTGGAGCAGCCTGTGCCTGAAGGACTGCACTCCATGGAAAGGACCCATTCTGCAGCCCATGGGAAGGACTCACATTTGAGATGTTCATAGAGGACTCACCCCATGGGTGAAGATCTACACACCAGAGCAGGAGAAGAGTGTGAGGAGTCCTTCCCTTGAGGAGGAAGGAGTGGCAGAGAGAGATCATATGCTGAACTGACCACAGCCCCCGCTCCCTGTCCTACTGTGCCACTAGGGGAAAACAAGGTAGGAAAATCAGTAATGGAATTAAGCCTGGAAAGGAGGAGGAATGGGAAGAATGTGGTTTTTTGGTGGTTTTTTTGTTGCTGTTGTTGTTTTATTTCTTCTTAGCCTATTCTAATTTGGTTGGCAATAAACTAAACTGATTTCCCCAAGCTGAGTATGTCCTGCCCATGACTGTAACTGATGAGTGATCCCTTCCTGTCTTTATCTTGATTTGCAAGCTTTTCATTATGTTTTCTCTTTCCTGTTCAGCTGAGGAGGGAAGCAAGTTACATCAAGATAAGCATCTTCCCTCTCTAATTCATCTGCTAAGCATGAAAATATCAACTGTATAACTCTAAGAAGAAGAGTCCTCAGAATAAAAATCCCTTTGTGAGGGTGAAATAACAGAAGTAAAATTCCATACACAGATTTTTTTCAAAATTAGCAAAGCAAACCTTGGTAATAGCATGTCCATATTAATTTGTTTATATCAGCAGAAAGACTTAGCATAGAATGGGATTTTTTTTTATTATGATGATTTTTATTGAAGATCAAACCACCATGTTCAAGTGCAAAAAACTTGCAGAAACCCCAGACTACAATGAAATCCACCCCCACAACTGGCTTGCATATTCTGAAGTGATCAGATGAACATTTGGTTTTTGCCTGAAATTTCTTTTGGGAGGTACTTGGAGTCCATATTGCATTGTAACCAATCATTTGGCAGTGAGCATGGCCACTGGTCTCTCAGCTGAGCACTTTCCTGATCCTGTCTCTTTGTCAACAGTGAATCTAAGATCTCCAAAAGATTGTGCCAACTGAGTAGTAGAGTGGTCTGGAGAGAAAATAAGATGTTGAACTACAGTTTGCCTGAGCAAGTAGAAGATTTTGTTTGTGAAGCTGGGAATAGGTGTTCTATCTGTCTTCCTTTTCATTAAAAAAAAAAAAAAATGCCATGCGTCTTGGGTACCCTGTAAATTAATATTTATGAAGAGCCTAAAGGGCTATGCTGAGAAAGGGATGTATGTGAAGCAGTTCTAACAAATGTCTGCACCAAGTGCATGTAGGATTGTTGCTGGGTTTTATTTTTCTTGGAAGAGAACTCAGTGTTTAAACCAAAAAGGATACTCTAGAGAGTGTGTGAGTTATCAGAAAGCTTCAAAGGTTCCTCTATAGCAGTTCTGACCCCAAGCTGAAGTGCTTGTAAATGTTTTTATTTCAGAAAAGTTGTATATTTAAGCCAGGCAAATTCATCTTCAGAAATTTGGCACTTCTCTGTCTTTCCTGGGGGTCTTTAGTTTTCCAATGCTTTCCAAGTATTCTTGCTGGGTCAGGGACACTAAAAAAGCCAGGGTGTGTCTTTTAAAACTTAATGGACAGGCAAGGCGGGATACTTCTTTACTCTCTGTCCACAAGCTGAAAATATCAAAATTTCAGCCTGTATTTCAAAAATTTCACTTTATTTTATACAATTACTGTTTTTATACACATGAACTTCATGCAAAATATATCACATGCCAGGCTCTTTGCAGGCATGCAAACAGCACTTTGCAAGCTCTTTTTGCATGGCAGGAAAAAAACTATAATGGACACAAGTTGATACAAGAGATTTTGATTGTCTATAAAGACATTTTCACCCTAAGTACAGTCAAGGAGTGGGAGAGACTGTTCAGTCTCCATCTTTTCAAGACCAGACTGGATCAAACCCTAAGCAATCAGTCAGACCTCAGAGCTGGCCTTGCTGTCTCTGGGCAGTTGGACAAGGGAGCTCCTGAGTTCCTCCAGCCTGAATTTGTGATCCATGAAATTATATGGAATTAAGTTCTTTGCTGTTTAGTCTTTTTTTTTTTTTTTTCCTTTTTCGTTTGGAATAGGTGAAATGTGGATAATTTGAAGGGGAGGGTAATATGTTTTATTCTGGTTTTCTTTATTTTTTTACCTTGCCAGAAAGAAGGTGATGTTTCAGTGGGACACAGTTAGCTTTACACCAACCTCTTTGGCCTGTATCCTCTGATTTTTCTAAAGAAAATATCACGTCACTCTTAAGGCTTTTGTACTCCTTTATGATTAGATTTTCATTAACATAGTTCCTTGTGATGAAAATCTGTAGTGCTACTCCTGGCCATTGCTTCATCAGAGGAATTTAGGTGGAGTGGAGGTAGCAGGTGTCACATAGGAGGCCAGAATATTTCCGCTAAATCCTGAGAGAAGGAACAGGAAAAAACCCACTATTTTAAGAAGTATGTGCATGGAATAATTTGTATTCCTACATACATCCACTGTCTCCCTTCTTCTGGTTATCTTTCCCAGTGCAGAGAGAGCCTAGAGCTCACAAAGGACTTAATAGCAGCTGGTAGTGCAGGCGTAATTTAGACCGACCTATTCTGCATCCTGGGACTGGAAATACAACAGTACAGTGAGATTTAGATCATCTCCCCATTTTATAGCAGGCCTGATGCACCTGTCTGGCATATTGCAGCTCATACTACACTGCAAAACATAAAATCAAGACCGTCTGGAAAGAGCCTCAGTGACTCATCCTTCATTTGTTGAGTGACGTTAAAATAAGCATCATGTAATGGAATATGTGGTCAGGGATGAATGTCAGTCATGCACACTGCAGTGAATAAGCACTTGTTTTCATGTGAAAAGATAGCATAGACCCAACTATTCTTTTCCGTGCCTGAACACTTGCATTAAACATGTATAGCTGAGGATATATTTGACCTTTATCCAAGTGACTGTGAAGTTAAATTAAAATAGAGGACTGTTCTATAAGGACAGAGCTCACATCCAAATCATGATGTGGTCATACCTACATTACTTTTATTTTCCACCTCACTTCCAAAGGCTAACTTTGTACAGTTGTTGTACAAATAGTGTGTACAAGTAGTTGTGGTATTTTTTTTCAAAATTGTTAGACCAAGATAAAACTTAGGGTCCTCTAAAGACTTTTTCATTGTTTGGTGAATAGCAAGGAAGTTGGACTTTAGCTCTGGACTGAAGTAAAGTACCGTGGTGGTGCATTCCCCTCTTTCCTTGAGCTGCACTATTATGTCAGAAATGCTCATTAGGCCTCAGTCTTGACAAACAGCATCTGGCCTAAGCTCCTCTTGAGCTCGGGAGAAGCACTGTTTGCTGCCAGGAACTTCTCCTGTCTAATGAGATCCTGCTTTCTAACGAACAATCTTGGAAACTTATTTTTCTTGCCCAAATAACAACCCAAGTGGAACAACATTTTTGTTATCGAACTTTCAAAGAAAGTTACTGACCTGGTTTGAGGCCAGGATGGAAAATTACTCTGACTAAAGCCAACTCTGTTGTGGCCCTATCAACAGTGCTCCTAAGTGCAACCTTTTGAGCTCTGCTGGACTGCAGCAGGCTGTGACCAGCAAGGCCCCTCTGAGTGGGACGCCTCTCAGAGACAGGGAACTCCCAGCCCAGTTTGCTGTACTTGGAGGTTTGCTGTTGAATGCTGACTTAGGAGATTTGTACACACTCCTTTAGTCTGTATGTGTGTGAATGTGAATATGACATCGCAAATATATTATGAATGTTACTGTCTTACATTGTTAAATATATTAGATTTGTAAGCAAGTTAGGACTGTAAGTCAGGTATTGCTGAGCTATAGTCAATTCTACAGAATCTTTGGTTAAATTGTGTCAATTCAGCTATTACTTTAGTGCTGATAAGTATAGGTGCTGCTTAAACATTTTGGTCTAAATTGTTTGTCAAGTTCAGGTCAAAGTTTGGCAAAAGGTTCCACTCTGAACTTTGTGACTCAATGGGTAGGTCTCCCTTACTCTTTTTATCATTAACCCTTTCCATCCCAGCCTCTATGTAGATAATTTAGTTTTAGATTTATTGATTTCAGATTTAAGTCTGATTTTTCCCTGTGTGCTTTAACCATCTAGTAAGTAATAGAGTGCACCTTGCCAACAAAATGTTTCATTCATTTGCTTTTATAGTAAACCTGCTTTTGCCAATACCTTTGCTGCCATTTCTTTGAGCAGACCAAAACACTCATTCATGGCAGGTACAAATACAGCTCTGACAGTTCCTAACAGTGTTTCTTGTTTCCAAATCACAGATAGTTCTGAATCTAGGAATGAACCAGGATTCAGTTCAAGCTGCTGCCTGCCTATATGTTTTTTAAAGATCGTATAAATAAATTTTATCTCTCTATGCACTGCAGCTATGACTACAGAGAGGGTCTCGCACTGATCTGGTCATTATTAGATTAGTTGTATCTGACTTTGGCACTACTGATGATGTTTGTGTAGATTTTAGAGTAATTTAGAAAACTCTTCTTGTACCTTCATGTTATTGCTGTACTAGCTTCTGTTGAAGTCTCTTACAGGTTGCTCAGGCAAGAAAGCCTTCCTTCATTATTCCTTAAGCAAGGACTTACACTCTAGTCTGCAAGGAGAGGAGAAATTAAATTAACTGTCAGGTTCTTAGCTACCTCCCTTTCCACAAGGGTATTTTTGTATGTGCAATTACTATTATCTTCTTAAGTAACAGTGTTGTGTTTTCTACATAATATTGTGAAGACTGAGGATTGAAATGTGCAAATAGCTCTTGTTCCACGAGTTTCAACCATCTGGTTGCTTTAAAGAAAACAGGAAAGGGAAGTGCCTTAGGGGGTGAAAAATTATAATTAAAATATTTTAGAAATAAAATATTAACACTTCAAAATTCAACTTTTATCTTTTCATCAGAGTTAAGACATCTGGACTTGGAAGGCCTTTATTTTCTGCCTGCATCTGAGCTAAACATCCTCTGTTTTTGTAGTGAGCAGTAAATAACCTAGTACAGCACAGCTGAAAATTCACAGCAATGATTTTATCCTCCATGCAGTCGGCAGGTTTTATTAATTTTCTGTCTCTTCCACAACTTGCTGCAGTGATTCTGCAAAATCATTACAGTCATAGCACAAAACAAAAAAAACTACATCATTTTTAAATCTCTATACATTGGGTACTAACTTTATCTTACTGCAACATTAAAATGCATACCAACAACAAAGAAATTCATGCTTGGTTGAACAAAATACTGAAAGACAGTACATTGATGTTTGATGTCTACAATACACTCTGTTTTCTGTGGTTTTTATCATGAAGTTATGTCTCTGAAAGCATTTTTTGCCCCACAGCAAAAGAAGCCAAATGATGAATAACTTGATTGGCTCTTGAGATTTAGGATAAAACAATATATGCACATGAATAATATTTCTTAGTTTATGCCAACATTTGCTAAAATTAATGCGGAAAAGCTTTGGTCTGAAACATCTAGTGCACGAAAAACCAGCCAGTATCCTAAGGTTTTGTAAATCACTACCTAGATGGATTTGCAGCATCTCAGGACCATGTATAGCTTTTACATGTAGAAAATTAATTTCTATGTATATGGTAGTATTGACCATTGCTGGATTCCAAGAGCCCACCAGAGTCATTCTAACATTCCCCTTCTCAGCTGGACAGGGAAGAGAAAATATAATGAAAGGCTTATGGACCAAAATAAGGGCAGAGAGAGATTACTCACTTATTACTCACAGGCAAAACAGACTCTGCTTGGGAGAAATTGTTGCATTTATTAGCATTCAGGTCAGAGAAGGATAATTAAAAATAAACCCAAATCTTAATACACCTTTCCCCCACCCTTCTCTTCTTCCTGGGCCTAGCTGTATTCCTGCTTCTTGACATCCTCCTCTTCAGTGGCTCAGGGAACAGGGAATGGGGTTTCAGTTCAGTTCATGGCACGTTGTCTCTTCCTCTACTTCCCCTTCACGAGGAGGAGGACTCACACTCTTCTCCTGCTCCAGTGTGGGGTCCTCCATAATCTGCAGGTGGATATCAGTATCTCCCCCATGGACTCCATGGGCTACAGGGGCACAGCCTGCTTCGTCATGATCTTCACCAAGGACTGCAGGAGCATGTGTGCTCCACGGCCTGGACCACCTCTTCCCCTCCTTCTGCACTGACCTTGGTGTCTGCAGAGTTGTTCCTCTGACATATTCTGAATCCTCGCTTCTCTGGCTGCGATTGCTCCTGAGCAGTAATTTTCCCCTCCTTAAAGCTATTATTACAGAGGTGCTGCCTCAGTCTCTGCTGGGCTCAACCTTGGCCAGTCTTGGAGCCGGCTGGCACTGGCTCCATCAGACTTGGGGAAAGATTCCAGCAGCTTCCCACAGAAACTGCCCCGGTAACCCCTCCTCTACCAAAGCCTTATCTCACAAACCCAATGCTCTTTGTCCATCTCCAGAGCATATGGAGAAAACTAAAACTAAAATATCCTTCTGTTGTATGTTAATGGACTAATTTGCTACATCTTTATTTCCTATCAATCTATTAGCACATTTCATATTGGTACAACTTTGTCTGTCAGGTTTCAGTTAAATATGTTGTTTGACAGCACCATTTTCAGCATATGTATCTTGTATTTAAACGTTATCCGGACATATACTTTAAAGTTGCTAATTAAAGTAATTTCTGTATAATTCTGTACATCCAAAATAATCCAAATGTAGGAAATTATCAATGTGAAACAGAAGCTATATTCAAAAACTGTTAGTTTCATTTATAAGGACCCCTATATGAATTTATTATTAAATAAGGCATATAATATTTGACCAGGTGCAGACATCAGCTAAATAAGAAAGCATACAGGATTTTTTTTTTAGGTACCTCAAGTTTGTTTCTGTTTTTTTTTACCTACTACTTTCCTCCTTTGTAAACTGAAGGAAAAAAAATATGCAAAAAATGACAAGGACATAAAGAATACTACATTATTTCAAGGTGTTACACAGAGTGAAGAAGTTTTCTTCAGTGGTGATAAGTATGGGTCTGAACATGAGCTAGAATTGCAGATAAAGAAACAGTTATTCCCTGGGTATACATATTTCTTCCATCTGGTGCATTATTCTATGAACTCACTTCATTTGGCTTTGAAATGCTAGTTAACAGCTGGTCTAAAGGTTTTCATATTTGTTTTGTACACGTTCATAATTCATGCGATTTTTAATATTCTCCATAACATTTAACTGGTTATTTTATTTCAGTTTCATCATTTTGATTTTCCAAAACAAATATAGTTTAGTTTCTAAATAACTTATTTCTTTATAAGACAAATGTGTGATGGAAGAAGACTTATGTCAGGAACTATTAAAAAAAAATCCCCTTGATCTAGAGACTGAAGTTGGAACAAAAGTAGAACTAACAGATAAGTCATTTACTCCAACCCCCTGCACTGAGTAGGGACATATTCAACTAGATCAGGTTGCTCACATCCCAACCAACCTGAATTTGAATGTTTTCAGGGATCTGGCATCTGCCACCTCCCTGGGCAATCTGTTCCAGCATCTCATCCCTCTCACAGAAGAGAAGTCCTTCCTAATGTCTATTCTAAATCTCTTCTCTTTTACTTTAACACCATTGTCCTTTGTCCTCTTGCTACCTCCTGTGTAAAAAGTCACTCTCCCCCTTTTCATAAGCCCCCTTGAAGTATTGGCAGGCTGCAATAAGGTCTCCCCAGAGCCTTCTCTTTTCCAGGCTGAACAGCCCCACCTCTTTCATCCCTTTGGCAAAACCACTGATGGAGGAATTAAACAGTATATGCTCCAGCATTGAGCCTGAGTCGCTGGCTACTCATCCAACAACCTTTTCTTATGCTGTGCAGTCCATCCATCCAGACTGCATTTCCAGTGCATGGCTATGAGATTGCTGTGGAGCACTGCCTTGAAAGCCTTGCTGAAGTTTAGATAAGCACCAATCACTCTTTCTGCTTTTTCTGTTCTTGTGAATTATCTGTTCTGTCTAAATATTAAATTTAGAACTTTATTCAAATTGCTCACACTTACACTTAAGAAGCTGAAGTTATAGCTGATTCCTAATTAATTAAGTGGAATTGTCAAAAGTAAAAAGTTGTCAACTGATATAAGTTGGTACAGACCAGAAAATCATCGGATAAAAAAGGTGAAAGGATTTCTGTACATAAAATATATACACTTTTTTGTCATAATACTTAAATGAAATTTCTATAGTTGTCTGAACTGAATGAAAAGGAATCAAGATCCAAAACATGGCTCTGCCAGTTAATACATGGCTAGGCCTCATGCATTCTATCAGAAAAATTTGTGTGTACAGTCAGGTATATGAAAATATACTTTTTTTTTCTTTTACATTAGTTCTCAGGCATACAAGACAGGATTATTTTAAATTCAGGAAATAATGTTTTATATGAAGTATGTCTCAATGCCAAACACTAATGTCCTTTTCAATACCTTTAGAGAAATGCAAGATTGTTCACTTTGTGTATTATGTCTTAAAAGTTTGGAATTTTTTTAACCCTACTGCTTTACATGACGTTTGCCATTTCATAATTGTCAATAAATTACACAGATCAATCAAAGATCTATCAACTTTTATAAATATTTCAGATTTTGTAGAAATAGCTAGTAATAATAATTACTCTTTATGTAGGGTGACAAGGCAGCATTCAAAAATCTGAACTGCATAATAATTGGCAATTTATATACCACATATGTGTGATACTTAACACTGTGGTGGCATACATAATATATGGATGGGTATCAAGTTCACTTTTCCTCTAAAGAGGTTTTTTTCTTCTTTCCTGTGTCTTTATTAAAACAGCAGGTCTTTATTTGCATATTATTTCATAGACCTTTATGTTTATTTATAATTTAACAGTTTTGATGCTTTTCATTTTTGGCATTTTATTCTTCGGCTCACCATCCTTTCTCACTTAAGAGTGCTGTAGCCCCTGCCCCACCCCACTGATACAGCTCTGAAGTACCTAAATGTGCAGCACAGTTTCATTGTCAATGAAAGCTTAGTATTAAGTAAATTATGTACATTACAATCTTCACCTGAAAAGAAGTAAATTAATTCTGTTTCAGTAGCAAGTCAGTACTGTAGATACTCCAGTTTTTGTCAGAACTTCAGACACGGGATCTTATCTAAGAGAGAGGAAGAATGTTGAACATATACATGGTTGGGAATATGCCTATTTTCTCAGCCCCTAATACTTTCAAAATTTCTTGAAATTTCCTATTTAGGTTTAAAGAAATATGTATTCTTGTTTCCTGGTGGGATTTATTTCTCTTGTTAGGAAAGGTTCAGTTTTCTATTAACATTGTGTACTCACATAACTTGTTTCTTTGTTACACAGGTCTCTGTGCTGCTGAAATCTTAATGTTCTTGCAGCAGAAAGTGTTGATGAAACATTTTGTTTGGGCTGTTTTACAGAACAAAGGCTACCCTTTGTTGCTGCCGAGCACTGATTTCTGCCGTGCTTTTTTTTTTGTATCATGGCAATGTTTTCTAGCAATTATGCAGATTAGTGGTACTGGCCTACCAGTAGACAGCGGAAAAGACATTTGAGAGATATAAATGCTACGTCTGGCCCCACGCGCAAAATCTTTGGACTTGGGTTTTACTTTTAGTACTCATTCATTTCCCTTCCCTCTTTGAAAACAAACTACATTTGTAGCAGCAACAGTAGCAGTGCTAGAAAGGTACAATCTCTCAGAGATGAGGGCAGTCTCCTCTCTACTGCGATTTACTCTTTTGGGTAATTCTTCACTCCCTCAGACCCTGAGGCTGCCATTAAGTACAGTAAGGTGTACTGAGAGTAGACCTCACCTGTAAAGGCAGAGGAGGAAAATGACTACTAATGTATTTAATTGTTCTTCCTTCATCAGTGGATCTCCTACCTTTATTAGCAGCAAATGTGAGTTTTCCTTGGTCCTGTTTTGTAGGCAGTGTTCTCATAAGAGCCTTTTGTTTCCCATCATGTTCCACACTTAGTTTGCTTCCAGTGATCTTTTTCTTGATCCTGATTAGGTTTGTATGGTATTACCATGCAATCACAGAGTGTTTACACAATGCAGGATTTTCTTTCTCTGACTGAGAAGAGGATAATGTATTATATCTTGTAACTGCTTACAGCCAGAGGTGGTTAGCTTCTCTTCTGTTCTTGAGTTTGCACTGTAGTTTTATTTCATAAAAGTACTTCCATGTTAAATTCTGCTCTCCTAACAGTGTTAAAGAAAAAAGGATGTTATAAAAATCAGAAGTATTAGAGCAAGTAGAAAAATGTACCAGTGTGCTTCAGAAATAGAGACCAAGACTGAAGACAAGAAAATCTCTCTCATATTGAATAATTGTTGTATTGCTGAGTGGCAAAATCTACTTAAGATCCCTTCCAATATGTTGCAGTCTGTAGCTCCCAGGCCTGTTGATTCATTCACTGACAGAAATCCAGCATGTAAGCTGTCTCTATATGGGAAATTCAATAGCTTTTTTCTTTTTTTAGGAATGGGGACAGTGCAGTTTATACAGAACCACATGCAGCTTCACAGTGTACTTGAGGCTCTAAACAAACAATTCAGAATCTCAGAATCTCAAAACAGTTTTAAACGCTTTATTGGCAGGTACTGTGAAAAGCTAAAACTGTAGGGAACTGCAAGTTTCAAGCAGAAAAATGGACATAATGAATCCTCACTGGATGTAAGATCCTAAAATTTGAATCTCAGCTCTGCTCCTTCTTGTGCTATTATTTTTGACTAGTAGAAGAATTTCACTCCAATTGCTTTCTAAAATGAGAGGGTTTGACAAGCTACTTTTTCAAAATATTCCTTTGGTTGCTGTATATCCTTGTCATTACACAGAACTGATGTCGGATGGGCTTATTCTGGTTTTACTTGAACTATCTTAACTTTAGAAGTAAGTCACTGATAATTTTTGCCGTTTTTTTTATAATTTTAAAAATATATTGAAAGCATGATAATTTCATAGATCTCAAGCTGCAACATTTCTGCTTTTGTCTTTTTTTAAATTTTATCTCCCATATCATAATTCTTCACTATCTTCTTTCTACTGTATTTTTTACCTTTACTAATACAGCTTGAAATACATTAGCACATTAAATAATATAGTACTTCTTTAACTGCACCTGACACTCAAAAGCAAATAAGGAAATTAGGGTAGATTACATAGGCCCAAATAATATTTTGGGTAGATAAGACGTACTAATGTCTTATCTTTGTTCCTTAAGTAGAATTCAGAAAGATTGTCACTCCAAGGTGTGATGTAACTGGTGTGTCCCAGTGAAGATAATGTCAGATATAAATTATTGCCCTTCCTATTTCTATTAATGAATTAAGAGAATGCTATGAATTTTATTAAAGTCAGATTGAATAAGTTAGAACCTTAGTTACATCAACAGCAAGGTTCAATTTCACAAAGTTAATAGAATTTCTTTCTGCAGATTTTACAGAACACAGCATCCTTGGTTCTTTCTGCATGGTGGTTTGGGAAAAAACATAACAGCAAAATACAACGTAGTTTCATCAGTGTTTCTAGAAAAACTACCTCCTCCCAACAATATTTTGAGAACCAAAATAGACTTGCTTTAATCTGTTGTTATATAAAAGGATGTTTGTGGTCCTATACAAAGAATATTCTTGTTCTCTTATAGAGGAAATGATGTCTCTACTCCGTAGCAAATTTGAATTTCATGTTTTTTCAGTGAAGTGCTGTTCAAGGTGATTAAGAATGTATAATCTTTCTCAATATGATGTATAAACTCATTCTGCTTTCACTTCATGCCTTGCCTTTATGCTTACACACAGTAGTGGAACATTAACCTCTGTTTTAATTCTGCAGTGTTAACACGTAGCTCTTTGTAGTGAAGATGGTAAAGAAAATCAAATCATATGCCTCAGGGATTCAGACACCGGCCTGCATAGGGGTCAGAAGATTCCCCAAAAGCAAACAAGGACAAACGCTGGATGAATCTTTAAGGTGTGCCATTTCTTTGTCTGAAGCACCAGTACCTGCTGTACCTTGAAATAAGATACTAGATTAACTGGCAGCAATCAGGCACATTCAAAAGGTTTTAAACTAAAATTTAATCACTGCCTGTTCACTTCAGAGAAAAACAATTGTCGTCTTCCCCTCTCTTTCCCCTGCAATGAGAGGTTGATTTGCTAATCTTCCAATCAAGTACAGGATGTGGTGGTTGAAATGTCAATAAGAGGCTTGTATTTCTGAAGACATGGTGAGATTTAAAAATTTAGTAAGGGAAGTTTTGAAACTGACTTCCACATTAAATAAAAAATGGGCAAATTTCTGGTAGCCACAGATCTGAATTGGATTTCTGACACCTTCTACGATGCAGAATATAAAATTAAATAAATGGAAGAAGGAAGGTTAAAGGTTTGTAACAAAAATTTCTCATTGACCTCTGTGGTATTTGGTATAAAGCAGGACGCTGTGTTTTGGAAAATACCTAGAAATCTTTTTTTTTTTGGTAGAATATTGGAGGTTTATATACAATTTCAAAGGGGATGCACACAAATATTTGATAACTGTAACTTCCATAACATTTTAACTTCTATAACCTTCTATAACTCCCTATTTATATATATATATATACATATATATGTATAGATACACTATCTAGAACTCACAATATACTAGTTTTGCAATAGACTTTCTTCTTTGCTTAGCAATCATGCTAGGCAGTCTTAAATTAGTGAATGTGGAGTGTTCTTATCGCACAAGCAATGGCCACAGCTGATCTTCATAAAACTCATCTCACTTATAAAAACAGTTATTAATTCCCTCTCATGTGTAGATTCAGCCCTCATGTTTATCTTGTAAATCTGAAACTGAAGGGTTTTTTTAGTTTTCATAACACCTCTATGAAATGAAGTGGTTTTTCTTTTTCTGTTCATCCTTTTAAAACAATTTTCCTTTAAATTTAGGCATCAGGTTTAACACAAAATATATTTTTTCTTTGAGTTCTTAGTGTTGCATAGAACTTTTTTTGAAGTCCAACTCCAATTAAATATTTCGGTTCTGGACACAACTTCTTAAGGGACACAGTTAAGAATGCTAGTGATGTCTAGGCAGTAATGTTTGTAAGAGTTTGAACACAAGCATGTTTGGCTATAAGGTAAATCAATGTCTGCTGTTATAGGAAACCAGGCTACCTCAACGGCATTATTTTCCTAAAATAAATGTTACACATAATGAAATTTCCTTAATTCTCTTGTAAAATAGTGAAAGCACTGACGTGATTATGTTATTCTCAGTAATGAACAGCTGTTTCAGGCACATTTATAAAATCAGGACATAAAATAATATTTAATAAGTTAGCATAGCTGTTTATTTTTTTGTCTGTTTATCACTTCAGTTCTGTTTTAAATAGTGATAATTTAAATGTAAAAAACTACCTTTATTTGAGACATATATCTCTGTAAACTTATGCCATATTAATTGGGAGTGTTTGGTTTTTTTTGCTTCCTTTTTTTCCTGGATGAAAATATTACTATGAATGAGAGAGAGAGTGGACTCTCCAAAGCTCTGGAACATATTTGTCTTAATTTATTTTTTGTAGACATCAATATTTCTAACTTCTACGTGAAATCATAGGTACCTTGTCCATTGTTGGGTTTGTCGCTTTTTTTCCCCAAGTACTCCCAAAAATTTCATTGGTAACATTTTGATATTGTGAACACATGCTAACTAGCAGGAAGCTGTGTTATAAATTATTGGTCTCTTTGGAATCTGGCAGCCCATTTTCCTACCTAATAAAATTAGAGAGCTGTTCTGACAGCCATCAATGGACTGCATTGGACTGTGCCAAGAAATTTGAGAAATACATCCTCTACTGAAGGTTCTGGGGAGGTGAAAGAGTTAGAAGGATTAAAGATAGCCTTCGTATTTTTATATTTGAATTCTATTCATGAGTAATAATGGGAATCATAATGGCTACTTACTGTCTGGACGGTGGCCTCATTTACATCAGTATCTCTTTGCTGGCTGCAGTGTCCCATTTATGTGAATGTGTAAATGGAAACTCTTAAAAAATAACAGTAGGAGTGGCAGGCCCAATGTAGATACATAATGAATATTTTCCTACTCTTATCTTAGACTGGTATAGAATATCATTGAACATTTTTTTGCTGTTACAGAATGATGCCATAAAAAATATTGGTATTGTGATCATCTGCAGAGAGTAATGCAGCTGTAATGACATCCCTTCTTGAAAATAACTTTTGCCATCTAGCTCTTGCTGTGCCAGCTAGCTCCTGTCTACACTGCTAAGAATGTGCTAGGAGGGAATTTAACAGTTTGTATACTTTTCTGCTGGTGTTGACATATGGTTAATAGATTTATTGAAATTTACTATGAAGATTTGTATACCTAAAAACATGTTTGAGACTAACAGAGATTGTTGCTTAGCAGCATCCTTGGAGTGAGGCCATGGCAACTCTCCTGCTTTTGGCTATTTAAGGGGGAAAGACTAATGTAAGGGGCACTCAAACTGTTCACAGTTTGGTAATCCTTCCTGTTCACAGGAAGGATTACCATGCTGTCCATATGAGATTTTATCCTGTCTTCCCTGCAAATCAGCTGGGACTTAGAGAGAGTAGGCTTCACATTGCTTCCCACATTTAATTCACCTAGCAACATAGCAAAATCTGCTGAGGAAACAAACTAGATTTAACAGCTATTGAATCAGGGAACAGAGCTGTCATGCTCTGAATGAGATAGCTACCTGCAATCACCAACAAGAGATTACAGGAAAAGTACAGGCTAAATATAGACTCTGTAGGGGTAATGGTGTTTCAGCCAATAGCTTGGGCTGTCCTTGTCACGTGCAAGTGTGAAAAAATTTAATTGTCATGGTGTCTATTTAGCAGAATGAAAAGCTAAGTAAAAATTTTGTTTTACTGGGCTGGGAAGAGCACCAAGACACTTTGATGGCTTTTCTACCTGCCCAGTGTGGAAAAAGGGATGGAAATTCTCTATGTGGAATATTTAAATCTGGAGTATGATCTAAGCTGCTTTTGGTTAATTTGAAAACCTAAGGAGTTACTACTTAGTTCTTTTTCTTTTCCCTTTTTTTTTGGCTAGAGCTTGTATTTTAACTTGGATCTTTATGTACATAGATGACAACTTGTTGGGAGGCCACACACCAAGAAGAACATTATGCTGTGCTTGCTGGAGCTGGAAACTTTCTACCAAATTTGCTCTGAAAAAAACATTTGCAAAATGAATTGCGTCCCAAGTGATATAAATCAGCATAAACCAATTTAAATTAATAGAATTCACCGGTCATTTGTACTTGATCTGGTCCACTGGGTTAAATATTTGGAACAGCATTTTCTGGATTTGTGACCTTGCTCTGGCAGTTGACAAAGTGGGTGTGCACCGGCATGAATCTATGTGCACATTTAGTGGCAGGTGACTGAGGGAAATGGTGGATTGCTGTCTCTGGACTGAGTCTCTGGCTTGCAGGAAACTCTGCTGTCACAGTGATTGCCCAGATGAGATGCTACACATTTATAAACATATAAATCTGTGCTTTGCTCTCTTCAGTGTTTAGTTTGCAGAATGTCAAAGTTGTGCAGTGCAACTATAGAACAGGTACTTGGATGTGCCTACTGAATTTATATGGGGAAAGATTGTTCTTGAAGAAAATTACAATTACATTTAATGAAACCGGCTATTGTTACAAGCATTAAATATTGGCATGGGAGCGATGAAGAGAGAAGATATTTTTCAGTATGTATTTTTTTTCTGCAATTGATCTGTTTACAGCTTTTTTATCTTAAGGTGCTCTCGCATCATCTGCATTATTAATTGGTATTACAAAACTGTGTCTTACGTTTCTGTGCAGTTCAACATGTAGCATTGTGTATCTTGTGTAAATCTAGTAGTATAAATTAGTTGAAGAAACACTCATTTTGAGAGCATTGAGAATTTTCTTGGTGTATACCAGACTGAAGACTTACATACCACTTTAACATTTCTTCCAGTAGTCATGTGAAGTCTTCCTGCTTTCCAAGTGAATGCTAAAGTGAACAATAAAAACTTTAAAAAAAAATTCCAATGTTATAAATCACCATTTTTCTTAAAGGAAAAAGAAAAAACCTTTTTCTAAACCAAGCATCCTTACCTATCTTCTAAGCAGTATTTGCTAATTATACAAACATGTTCATCTAATGTATGTATTCATACTTTTTTGCTTTTATGTAATACCTCTTCTCTCATGATCCAGCTTTGCATATCGTATTGTTTTATATTTTGATTGGGTTCTTCTCTTTGTTAGTTTTAAACAAATCCCAAAAATTCTGACAGGGTACAGATAGTTACTTTGATCCTAATATTCCTACATACTGTTAACTGCCACCTTCCTTCTAAAAGTTTGGGCTGAAGGGAATAATTTCTGATGTTGAAGCTTCAGGGGAAAAGAATTTGATCAATATGATGCTGAAAACTGGCATTGATACAGCAAATGGTTAGACTGCTATATGCATTGGAAGTGGATTTTGGGTAAGAAGATTCTGGAGAATAAGACTCAGCAGATGTGATACTAGCAGACCTATATAAATTTCATCTGGCATTTCTGTTGTCAGTGTGAAGTCCACTTAAGCGCACAATTTCATGGTTCGCCAGTTACCGTCCTTGGCTGAATTTATTTTCAGTGCTGGTGAAAAAATTGTTGGTTTGCCAGTTGCTGCTCAGAAGTTATAACTCTTGAAAGAAGATGCATATTCCATCAGGATATTAAATTTTTAATTCCGTGTTTGTGTTTATTGATGGAAGGTAAATAATATGCAGATAGTGCACATCTATGAGATAATTTGTTACGTGACAGTAAATTGTAAAGCTTTTCTTACTTTGTTTTTCCTAATATAAACTGCAAAGGATGAACATTTTTCCCATTAAATTCCTTTGTGTATATATTATGTATAAGAAAAATGCTAAATGATTCTTAAATAGCCCATACAGATAAAAAAAATTGAGATCCACTTATTTAATAACAATATTTAATTATTGTGTCCATTGACCTAATGTGATATTATAGTGCCTCTTTTTTATCTTGCTGGCTCTACGAGAAACTCCTGTAGATACAATATGGGATTTTACTATCCTTTAATAAAAGTTTTGTCTTGTGAACGTAGCAGAGGATCAAGAGCTGTCTCATTATATGTTTAGACAATTTTTACTTGCTGTGGAAAGTAGCTTATGGAAAATCTGATTCCTTAGCTTTGGGCTGAAGAGAATTTTTCCCCTTCATTTTGAAAATGTAGTGGACATGATCTTCAGGAAACTAATTAGTGACAGTATTGTTTTAATATGTTATTTAACAATTGTCCTGAAGTTCTCATTCTAGTATTATTATCTCTAAGCCTTACAGTTTAGGCAAAGAAAAGGAGAAGAAAAGATGCAGGGAAAGGAGGAGATTAAAAGAGAAAACTTGTCTACTATAGAAGATCTCTCTCATTCCCTCCTTCCATCCCTCCCTCCCTTCCTTCCTCCCTGCATTCCTCCCTCCCTCCCACTCTCCCTCCCTATATTCCTCCTGTCCGTCTCCTTCTCCCCCACTTCCCAGCTGATAGCTGTGAATTAGTCTGAAGGGACAAGAGCTCCCACAGAAACTACATTGAGGGAAAGTGTCACAGGCCTTGAAGTTCCATAATTTACTTGGCTCAGGTGCTGAAAAAACTGCAGATTTTTTTATATGTGAACAATGATACAATACTTGAGTAAAGATCCACTGTCCTTGAACATTTTATATCTCATCCTAAAGAGATGCAGTTGAGTTTGGACCAGCTTTCTCCCATGCATCACAGAACTTTATTTCTATTCTATACTTAGTATGCTCTTTGTGCACTCTAATATGAGTTTATTTTAATTCTGCTTTTTGTTCTTTATATTATCCTTGGAGAAGGATGATTTGAGCTTGTCATAGTTATGTTCACATTTCAAACCCTTTATGGAAGGATATCAGTATGACTAACAACACTATTATATGTAAGGATTTAAAACACCCATAAGGGCTTGGGTGGTCCTGAATTCTTAGAAAAAACCTATTCATGTTTCACTCAAAAGGAATTGTGATTAAGTATAATACTTACACTAGAGGCACAGCTAAATTAATCTTGAAAAAAATCCCAAACCACTGTGTAGTTTCACCTTCGAAGCTACATGTATTAAATTGTATAATGCTTTTGATGGTTAGCCAAAGGATCACCTGGACACAAGTCAAAATGTCAACTTTCAGAACTCTCTTTATCTATACTGCAATCATACCAGACCAGTCCTTCTTTAAATATTTTAGTTCTCTGTTTTAAGTATTTACAGACTGTAAGACACTTATGTCTAATACTTGCCAGACCAGATAAGTATCAGAATTTCAAGACCAGAATTTTCTGGCTTACTTGGAATTTGGCTAGCCCAATTTTTTATTAAAAAAGAAATACCGGGACCACATCTCAAAATTATATAAAGAAGTTCATTGGCTCCTGTGATTGTATTATATTCTCTATTGTTTCACTTTACAGCTGGCTCAGGGAATTTTCCATCAAGTGTTAAATAGTATCCTTATTCACTTGTATAGCCAAATTAGACTGAGTCATAACTTAAACTCATGGAGTTGCAGAGAAAATAGCCAGGCAAATTAAGCCTTGATGAAACTTCAGCAGTTATTTTCTCTGTGGTTTAGTTTAATTTTCACCAGTTCCCTTTCCAGAAATGGAAAGTCACTTGAGACTTCTAAAATGTGAGGCAGTGTAAGTGATTGACTCTTGTGCCTTACATATTCATATAAATCATAACTTTATCAATTGCTCAGTTTATGTGAAGCTCAGAAATAGAGGTGTGGTGCAGGGTGTGTCTCTTTCAGTTTTTGATGGGGAAGTAGAGAGTAGCAGGGTGAGGGCCCAAGAAACATGAAGAGGAAAGAGACACTTCCAAATTTTTATGCTAGTGGGATTCCATTCCACATATCTTCCTCCACTTTTTGCTGCATCATTGATCTGAGAAATATAATTTTATCTGGCATACCTTCTGACCAGACATTCTTCTCATAACTTTGTCACCTTTTGAGCAACTTTCTGCTGCTGACTGTTAGTGCTCCAGTTCTTGTAAGCGTACACTTGGACACTTCATCTCTTTGCTAAGGACTGATGGGTTTAAATTGTTTTGCTCATTTCTTTGAGAAATATTTATTTTGATCGGCATAGTTTTCAAACTAATATCTAGGTATCTATCTATACCAAGAAATGAAGATATCAAGACTGAAGCTACTTAGTTCCCCTTGCAGTACTTTGAGTCGGTTTTGGTTTGTATTTATGTTATTTTGTGGTGTTGTTTTTTTCTTTGTTTCTTCATTTGTTTTCTTTTTTTTTTTTTTTTCATAAAGAGAAATAAAATTATGATGAGAACTGAGGTTCCTGTTAGAGCTGCTAAATGTAGACAAGGGACAAGATGACCTTTTTTCCTGATTACCACTACACAAAGGAGGACTGACAGTTTTGCAGACCCATAACTTGTGCTTTCTACAGCAAATTGTGCCAAACAAGCTTATTCAAGGGACTATGAGCCACTGGACCTTCAGAAATTCAGGTAAATCAAAGAAGCTTAGGATAATCCAGAGAAAACCTTACCAAAGCTCTGCTACCTTTGAAGATTGTCTATCATTGAGCCAGAAGGATTTGATAAAATAGAAGCTTTATTTTCTGGATTTTTTTCTGAGTCATTAATCAAAGTCATAGTTAGGTTAAGCAACTATAATTTTGATTTTTTTTTTTTTTTAAGTTTGATGTTAAAGCTATTAAAGTTTGTTGGGGTTTTTTGGGTTTTTTTTATTTTCCATTTGTATGTCAGGGACAGCAAGAAGAAAAACCTGTAAAGAATGGAAGCTTTCATCTGATGTGAACCTCTGTTTCTTCTGTTAAAACTTGAATACAAGAAAATTAACTTACTTTTTCCTCCACATTTTGATAGTCAGATTGGATGATGAGTAGCTTTTGTAGATTACACTTGAATTAATTGAACCTTTGAAATGTAAATTTGAAAGCAAACCTGTATATTATTTAGAAACACAGATTCTGTTTTAAAAGTAAGAATATCTTTTAAGAAGGTTGAAATATGTCAGGGTTTAACAGAATGTGAGAAATAACAATGTGTCAAAATGTATGCTAGGGAAAATAAGCATTCCAATTGTACTACAAATGAGCTATTGCCATTTCTCTTGATGACTGAGTTATATAGAAGGCTTACTGCATTTTTTTTAAATTCATACGATTTACTTTAATAGCTTATTCTGATAGGTGATTGAGTTTCTGGGGTCTTTTAAAATAAAGAATATAAATTGTATGCCTAAACAATTTTTAAGGTTCTAAATCAAACCTTTATGTCAAGGTGTTTTATGTCAAGAAAGGTCAGTGTAACAACGCCTTTACAGTCTTAAATTTATAGATGTTTAATTACAGGAGTAGGTGCAAGAGTGAAATTATACACACACACACATATATACATATATATATATGTACATATGTATGTGCACTTCCCTTACAGTAGACACTCCTTCTTCTTAGGATCCTGACTGTTCTTGAATCTAGAATGAAAGACTGCAAAAATAACAGTGCTTTAATATAATTACTTGGATTGAATTCCTTCTTTACAAGAAGTTAGGTCTGCAACCAAAATGAATAGGTTTGTACTGCGAACTCTTCAGCCTCTGGAAACTTAAAAAGAGATACAAGATTAAATTTCATATGCATTTTCTGCTTTTACTAAAGATTATACTCATGCTCTGGCCTTTTGTTCACTGTGTAGGAGCACCTATCAAATTGCATAGTAAGTCTAACCAATTTGGTCGTCTAATTCAGAAATTAAATGTGCTACTTGTTCTTGGCATGACAGACGTGTACCTGCAATGTATTCACACCTTCATCATTTCCTGACAAATCTAGGCTAAAAAACATATTGAAAGGAAAACAGGTGACACCCGCAAGATCAGTTGTGTGACTTCCAAGTCCAAGGCATTGTTCCCTGCTCTTTGATTAGCTGTTGTTTTTATATGTACGGCTTCCTGGAAGTCCTAATGGATGAATGGATGGCTGTCCACATCAAGTTACATATTCACTCTTCCTGGTTAATTCCCCGTTATGGAGCATGAACTCTGCATGATGCAATCCTCAGAGCTGATTTCCCTCAGTGTCCAGACTGAAGGACCTGTTGGAGCACCCTCTAACTTCAATGCCCCTACCTTTCCTTCCCAAAGCTAATGGAGATTGTGGGCATTGGATTCTTCTCTTACTGCACAGTGGTAAAGCAGCCAGCTCCAAATGTATCTCTTGATTGCACTGTGATTTTTTTTTCTTTTTTTCCTTACAGGAGTGAGACCCAGATGTTTATCAGCCCCAGAAATTTTCTGCTGATAATATTCTCATCACAAGAAAAAGGATATCAAGGCATATGTTTCTGCTGGTTGAAGAAAAGGCACCTCATATGTTCTAGTAGAATGTTAACAGCTGAGTTAACACAGTCATTAATTCTTCTTCTATCCTTGGTCCTTGCTCTTTCCTTCCACTGCTGGTTTGGATCTCATCCTTTCTGCTTTTCAGTTAAGTTTTTCTGCTCGAAAAAGCTTGAGTGCCACTGCTGCAATCATGATACTTTGAACAGAAGGAGAAAAAGTAAAGGTTTGGAGGTTAATGTGATATAGCATAATGTAGAGGTTTTCCCCTGGTGAAAATAAGATAGACCTGCTTTATGTATACCCTCAGTAGGAAATTTTACATGATTATGGCTTAAATCAGAAGTTACAGAAAGCAATGTAGGTTATTAAAAAGGAGGATAAAGTATTGGCTAACACAACTATTCAGGCTGAAAGAGGAAATATCAAGCAAAAGGAAATCATTAGTGTTTCTCAAAGGCTAGCATTGGGAGTAATTTTCTTAAATGTTTTCATTAATGACCCTTACATTAATAACAGGGAAACATTTTCAGCATAATCTGCTGACAAAATGAAGTTGGAGGACCCAAAAGCAGACTAATATATTACAGAGAGAATGTATGCTATCAGATTCAGTGTCACTAATTTTTTGCTTTCATTGCTCTTATTCCTGTTGTCATTTAGGCTTTTTCCACTGAGATTTCTTAATCTGGAAATAAATGGCTAAGGGTAGGTCTTAGTATGCTGGTGCAGCTATAAACTGCTATTGTGATGCATTTGCAAAAAGGGCAGAATGCAATTAGAATTTATGTTACATTAAAAAAAAAAACAAAGAAAAAGAAAGGAAAAGAGACAATTTGTGCTATTAAGATCTCGATGAAACAAATTATGAAACATTATGTTCAGGAACAAAGAGGAAAGACAAACTAGAGCTCAAGCAGCTGCAAGTGCAGAACACTGTCAAGAAAATGGTGAACCAGCAAACCCCCTTCAACTGAAAAGGCTTGATTTGTTTACTTTAGCAAAGCAAAGGCTGAGAAAAGTTGTGAGTGAAACTCACACACCTATCATGTGTAAATACTGTGAAGAAAAGATTTAGCTGTCTAAAGAGCCATGCTGACACAAATAAGTGGGTATTGATTTACTCTGAATAAATATAATTCATAAACTGGAAGATTCCTAGTTTTTTGAGCAAACAAATTCTGGAATGTTCTTCCACACAAAATTGTTAGGAAGGAAGCTGCTGTGGTTTTGGTTTTTTTTTTTTTCCTTCTTTTTGTTAGTTTTTGTTTTTTAGTTTTGGTTTTTCTTTTCTTTTTTACTTTATTTGGAGGTGTCTTACATTATGAAAGGGATTTAAATCACACAGCATGTTCCATAGGAAGGGACTTTGCTTAGGAGCCTGAGGCATCTGTTCTAAGTCAGTGATTTTATGATGGTCTTGCTCTTAGTTTCAGCAGTGTGAATAGACCAAAGAACAGCTGTTTATGAAGTTTTAGACAAGATTAAGAAAGGAATTTTAATAGGAATATTTAAGTGTTTTAAATATCTGGGAAGAGCCTTAGCAAATAGAAATTCAGTGTATGTAATAGCTTCCCAGGTACACAGGTTGACAGTTTCAGAAATACACACACCAATTCTGCAAAGAGGGTAGTAGAACCCTCAGTTATTTACACCGCAATTGGAAACATTTTAATTTTGACATTTTGCTCTGTACAGCAGCAGTGAATCATAGAACCTTACAGTACCCTTTCAGTTACAAAATTAAAGAAATTAAAATATTTCCAACTTTGAAGCTTCATTGTTAAGAATTGTATGTGTGTTCTCTAATTGTGCATGGCATACGGCTAGCTACTTATCCCTGCCAGGCAGTGTTCTGCCTCTAAGAATAAATGCTCTTGTTACTGATCCATACCCTGGGCATATCAGGCTTTGTGTCACTACACATTGGGTTATCTCTGTCCTACAGGGTCCTTGAGGACTCTTAAGTTCATAGGATTTAAGAATGCTGTACAGCATGGAGAAGTAATCCAGCTGATAGTGAGGCTGGAATGCCTGAGACATAAAGCAGTGGTGTTTTGAACCTACGTCTTCGATCACGTGGGCTTTTCCTCAAAGCAGGAGAATGCAATGCTTTTGGTCAAAAGGAGAAACAATAGGAAATGTCAGACACAGAGATTGTTTGAAGCCAGAGGTCAGAGGTTATATGTGACTGGATATTGAAAGGGATGGAGATAACTGTTGGCTGTGTATTTTGTTGTACTTTCCTTCTGTAGGCCCCAAGGAACAATCTGAATAAAGAAATTAAGCTTCTGCAGCCACGTGTGGGATTCTTCTCGGTGACTTCATTGGCTCTTTCCTTCCATTATCAGTGTTGATCTTTTTGTGTCTCTCTAGGCAGGCTTTCTTCCCTCCAGCTCATAGCACTGTGCTCCTTACTACTTGCATTTTGTAACTTTTGCTCTTTCTTCCTATGGTATCATTATTTTTTCTATTCCCTTTGCCCATCTTTAAAGACATCATAGAACGGGCTGAAACTGAGAAGCATTGTAGAAGGTATAAGCATATCAGGAAGTTTTCTTTAAGGTCTTTGCCCCACAGACAGGAATTTCACAGATGTGTTCATACTGATAGGTGTAGAGTTCCAGCAAAGACCCACTTCACTGGACAAAGATGATTCCAGTTACAAGTCAGCTTAGTCACAGATCCATTGGTTATATAATGTTCTGAGCATCTATAACTTCTTGGATTACTTTAGTGGCAGCACTGGGATAGTTTCCTAATGACAGAGGATTCTTCAGCATGCAGAGGTAACATTTTGATCAGTCTTTCACACTATTTGTTTTTCCAGTGATATTGTAGGCAATTTATTGTGTAGATGGAGGAAAAAATATGAAGGTATGGAGACTTAATGATGCTTTGCAAAAAAGAAACCTCTTTCAGGAGACAATTTTTTTACCCCCCTATTTCACCGCCACCCCCTCCCTTTTTTTTAAAGAACTTTGGTTCTGCTCTATTCTTGAACCAAGGGAAATTTCACTGCTGTAATACAGCAGCTACAATGTACTCCTGTGTTTCAGTTTTTAATTTTGAATATCATAGTGATTTCAAAATATAGAAATGGAGTAAGACAGAGTATGTATGAAAAAGGGAATAGAATAAGCTAATAGAAAAGCTTGTACTCCTCACTTTTTAAGCAACAAAAAATAAAAGACTGGATGCAGAGGCAGATGGTGCTCCAAGAGTTGAAGCAGGAATTGTATCTTATCTCTCAGGTACCTCTTGCTAGAAAGGAACTACTGTCTTTTGATCTTGCCATATCCTAGTAGTCCTCCTTTGCATCCTTCTCCTGCACTTCAGGAGTTTGTAGCAGTCATTCAAACAGCCTTTTATGCTCATTTTTAATTTTAGTATATCATTACTTAAAAGAGGCTATAGCTTCTTTACCCTGCTCCATGTCAGGGAAGGCTGCTCAGTGCAAAGCTTACATTCTAGAGTATACATTCTTTAAGATTTAATTCTAATGACTTGTGTTTCAGTCCTTAGTATTATTGGTGAAAATTATTATCACTTGTGATTATGTGATGTAGAATCCCAGCATATAAACTGTCATCCATTAACTGTGATTTCCCTTATTTCATACTTGGAGGAGGAATGGGAATAGATGGAAAAACATCCTTATCTGCAGCATTGGCATATTTTTTTAGAGTGCAGCAGTGTTAACTGGGGAGACTAAGAATTAAGAACTTTATTTTCCATGTGTTTATTTCATCCTGGCACAGTCAAGAATTTTGCTGCAGCTAGTCTGGGTGCAGAGGAGCCTCTTCTGAGGTTCAGCCTTGGATAGCTAAAGGCACTGTATCTTAAAGCTTCCAGCCTGCCTCAGGGGACAAGGGAGCTGCATCATCCTTTTATTCCTTTCTCTCTCTCTCTCTTACCTTCTGGTACTTTTCATCTCCCTGGTGATAGAGTCAGACTAAATAAAATTTGTTTGCATAAGCATGACTACTTCTTAAATGAGATGGTCATTAAAGCCTCATGTTTAGGCATGAGGCCCCTGAAGTTTCCCTGAGTTTATCTGCTTTATAGCAAAGTTAAAAATGAAGAATCGAGTAATACCCAGGAGTCCATTCGATGGACTCCATTTTCTTGGCCATGTCTGAGGATTGCCTGTCTTGTTCATTCTGGAATAATTCAGCTTTCTCTTAGGAAAACTAATTTCTCTTGATCTCAAATNTATATATAAACAGAAATTTGCACATTGCACTGTCAGCATTACAAACATCTGTTTCAGACTTGGTGACACTCATATGGCTGCTAAATAGTGCATTTTAATTTTTTTTTTTTAAAGAAAAGGTATTAAGAGGACAAATCATTAGTTGATACAGCTCCAACTGTATTCAGCTACTGCATGATTGAGATTGAAGTGCATTTATTATCAAGTTGTCTCATTATGTTTCCAATTTGTTTTGGAGTTCTTACACTAAAATAGATCTTAAGACATCTGTTACTTGCTGTTCTACCAATATAGTTTTGACTTCTGTTAACTGTTACATGGTGTAGAATTTCTTTTGTTAGTTATCAACAACTGNTGGTCAGAGCATGGTGTTAATAATGCCAAGTTTGTGGGTTTAATCCCTGTATGGGCCACTCACTTAGGAGTTGGACTCGATCCATGTGAGTCTTTTCCAACTCAGAATATTCTGTAACTTCTGTAACTTCGTACTCAAAGTAGTAAATTTCTGTTAGCTTAGTGGTTCAAAATTTCTCAAACTNTTTTTTTTAAAGAAAAGGTATTAAGAGGACAAATCATTAGTTGATACAGCTCCAACTGTATTCAGCTACTGCATGATTGAGATTGAAGTGCATTTATTATCAAGTTGTCTCATTATGTTTCCAATTTGTTTTGGAGTTCTTACACTAAAATAGATCTTAAGACATCTGTTACTTGCTGTTCTACCAATATAGTTTTGACTTCTGTTAACTGTTACATGGTGTAGAATTTCTTTTGTTAGTTATCAACAACTGTAAAGATGTAAAATGGTTTTGTAATGTTGGAGGCGATAGTTAGAAAAATAAACATTTCAGTTAAAAATTCTGTGACAATACAATTTTGTATCTCTTAAGATTTTTTTTTGAGCTGTGATGTAATTGAGTAGAAATGGATTCATCATATTTTTATTCAAAAAAGCATCTTTTTTACCAGGATCTCATAATAACTCATACAGTATTTTTTTTAATAAATCAACATTACTTTTCCACTATCTATTCAATGTTTTATTTAAGAATCAAACAAAAGATTTCAAAATCCCAGTGGACTGAACCATCAGGACAAACACGGCCAAAATACATAAATACATGCATACATGGAGAAGCATCAAAACAGGCTGGTTAGGCAGCTATGTATATCTTCAGCAAGGAATGTTGCAGCTGAAGCTCCTGCTGGGGAAATTTTGCAAAAGCAGTTGTGGTGTGTATGTCATCAACAAAAACTGGTCAAAACCTCAGAGAAAATTTTCAGAATTTATCAAATAATGTGAAACATTGTTTGTCTTAGGATCTTACATTCAGGCTTAATTCAGCTTTAAACTGAGTGTCTTGGATGTTGAAAGCAGTACAGCCATATTGTTGCAGTAACCCGTGTCCTTGAATTATCTTGAATACCAGCATTTCCATAAGAATATGGCCTCCTGGACCTGGACAGCACTGCTGGGCTGCAAACCACTGCACACCTAATGTGTGTGTGGACTGATGTGTTTGGGCATAATAAACTTTGTTTCCTGCATTCAGGCCTAAAAGTATTCACAAAGACAAAAAGCTTCTTGCTTTGTATTTTAACTCTTTGTTTTTAAATTTAAATTTAAATTCCTAGTATCTCAGAGGAGCAATCTTGGTTGCTCTTGCTTGGTAGGTCTTGCCAGTAGTTCAATAAGAATTGTTCAGAATAAAGGTTAATATGGTCAATTATTTTTCATTCCTCTAAAGGGTAGGTAGTATTTTCTCTACTACACCAAGTTCTTCCCTCAATTTATAAAAAAAAAAAGCTTATTTTAACTTTATTTTAAAATTTATATAACATCACTATTATTCTTGAATAAGAGGTGTTCAAAAACATATTATGGTGAAGTACAAACAAAAGTCAGAACACCTTAGGACAAAGATTTAATATTTATTTTATTTTGTTTGTCCTTTCTGTTTTAGGAATAATAATCTACTCTAAAATGTGAGGAAAGTCAAGACACAACCCATCCTTTTTTCTTTGCATAATATGGTTGCTTTGTTCTGAGTTATGCATGAGCTATTCTTTTTTGTCTGTTTCTAATATGAATAAATATTTCATGTGAAGATTTAATATCTCATTTTATTCAAATTCAAAGAAGTTAAAAATCCAGTGTCTGTGTAGATATATATATTTTTAACTTTTAGGTTCCTGTCACTTAAGCTGCTGGATTGTCACTGAAAACGGCATTGTACAAAGGACAGGAAAGATTCAGATGTGCAATTTAGCAGCAAACTACTGAAAAAAGTAGTCAGTGACATACCAAATTTGAGGTATATTATATATGAACATATTTTCTCTATTATTTAGTATGAAAATTCTTATGCAAATGGACTACTAGAGATTTACTGTTAAAAAAAGGTCTAAAACTGTTACAAGGTTCTTATTCTTTAAACTTTCAACTAGTGTTTTCTTCTAGCAACCATTAAAAAAATTTAAAAAAAAATGCTTATATCTTTCTTTTTAAGATTATACCACAGATATCAGACTTCTGGAATGTGTTGTTTTTATGACTTTTACAGGGATTTACTACAGTATCAAATTAATTAGGAATTCTGACATTTTGGTTAGTGGCTCTGTACATCTGTTTTGCTCTGCAGTGTGTAAGGAAAGGAGCACACTTATGGGTGTTTAAGTTCCATGGGATATAATTTGAGCAGCCTGGCCTTTGAGCTAGAGTCCAGAATACTGCACTAAGCCCTTGGTTTCAGAGTGAAAGACACCTCAAAATGTTATGTATAACAGCTGTGGATGCTTGTGCAGCAGTTTGTACAGTCTTCATACCACCTTTGGAAGAGAGCAGAGGTACATGTCTGAAGTGGTGGTTTGCTGCTATCTTCAACAGGGATGGACTGTATATAGGCCTGGAAAACTGGGAGCACAGTTTACTATCCTCTTCAGGTGGAGAAGATGAAAAATTGTGTCTGTCTTTATGGCATCATATAAGAAAGTGATTGGTCTTTATGCCCTGCTGCAGAGCAGAAAACCTGAGGCAGACAAGACTTGTGTATGCTATTGTTTTACTGTCCTTGATTCCTCATGCCTTCCTTTATTTTGCACTAATTATTAGTTATGCTGAAAAGACGGTCCCAGGTTACAACTCCATTTCTCTAAAAATCTGTTTCCAGCTCTCTACAGAATTTCATAGTACCTCTTCCAACAAAATCCCCCCAATTTTTCCAAAATGTGCTATTTTTTCCACAAAGTTAAATGTAGCATATAAGATTGTTGTTAATGCATTTACGTCTTACAAATATGTATTACTAATTTCTGCAAGGAAAAAAATTGTATGTCTGGGTAAATGTTAAATACCAAAGTGGATGATTCAGGGCTTCAGAAACCACCCAGAATCCTAGGCTAAAATGCTCAGAAAAGGCCAAAGGAAACAATGAGTTTAACTTGATATATAAAGCATACACTTGTATGTGTTTCTGGACTAGGTTACAAGGTGGCATTCAAAGTGTTAATATATAATGATACTTCCTGCTGTACAACCTGTCATTTAAATGCTGAAATACAGTGCAAGACCTGCAGAAGTGCATATGGGAGCATCATGAATAGAAAATGAATCTATTTTGATCCTTGATGGATGTTTCAATGAATAACAAATGAGTTTGCAGTGATTGGACGCAGAGAGTGTTAGTGGTGTGTTGGGTTTTTTTTTTAACTAGCATAATAAAGGAATTATCTTAAAGTGATGGTATGTGGCAGGCTGTGTTTAACTGCCTCAGTACTGACTGTTGGGCTGTCACCTCTTCTTTAATTGTGTTTTGTGCTATTTTATAAAGGAAAAAACACATTCTTTTATGCTCTTACTTCATTATTATTTTTTTATTTGATAGAAAGGAACTAACTTATATTTGAAATATACGTTGATATGAAATATACGTTATATGAAATATATGTTGAATATATCTTAAGTATGCATGCATTAAACTATTTTCCAAAGGTCTCAATTCCATCAAACCTTATTAGATCTTAAATTATACATTCTGACCTTTTGTTTTCAAAATACTAGGGAGTAATTCTCTTGCCATCAACCCTTTGAATAAAAAAAAAAAAAAAACAAACAAGAGGCTGCTTGTTTTGGTCTTAGAATGGAGAGAGAGAGAGAGAGAGAGTAATGAGGCAGAATTTTATTCTCAGACCTCCAAGTGTTTCATTAATATAGCAAAAATATAGCTCGGAGCACTGTTTGAAGGTCCTATGTCTGGCAGCCAGGTATTTTAGTGCAGCACAGAAATCTGTGATTGTAGTGTAGTAATTCTTATCAGAAACTGTAGCTTGTTTTGTTGTTGTTGTTCTCTCTTTAATACCACATAGAATGACTTGGCTTGTACATGTGTTTGCTGTCAGATTGAGAGATACAAATCCTGGCTTCCAGAATTTGCTAAGTGATTATGGATGCTGGTTAATGTAACAAATTGATGCTTTTAAAATTATTTTTGCAAATAGTTCACCTCAACTTTGTTTGTTTCACTTTCTAAGGAATGTTCCTCCCAAGCAGTTTACTGTTGCATTTTCACAACCACTATGTCGTGGTTAAGCCATGACACTATAAATCAAGAGATGTTTGGCTTGCTTGCTGTTCTCTGGAGGTATGTAACAAGAAATAGCCTTTGGCTAACCAGTTGCATGCTATTTTTTCATAATGGATGCACACTTATTTTGTTTTATTGTTGAAGAGAAAAAAAAGACCATGTACCTAGAACTGAACATGTGATTGAGTTTTTTAAAATTAGCAGCAGCAGTGGAGAATGCCATCCTGTTTTCTTCTATCTGTGTTCTTTATATATGTACATAGTATTTGGAAATTAAATGCTATCTGATTAAATTCATCAGTGATTTGTGATGAATTAATTATCTTTGACACAGATCTAGTGTTAGTTTCAAAATAATCGTTTGCACTAAGGGACAGTTTTTGTAAGTCAAAGGTTTTACAGAATTGGTTTGGTCATTTGCTGTCCAGGTGCAAAATTCAGCTGCAGCAACATCACTTAATTTCCAAGCAACCGAGAGGAAAACATCTGCTAGTTATGAATATGTTCTGAATTGGTAATCATGGCAAAATAATGCTGTGTCTGTTCAGCTGAAGAGCAAGTCAGAAGGCTAAAGGCATGTCACTCATGTTCACTGTTGACTTACGACTGCCTGTATATTCAAGTTACCCATTCCGCCTCAGTAAGACACAGTATATAAAATAATTAAAAATATTTAAATGTAAATGTTGGAAGATGTAACAAAAGTACATGGATATATATTATGCACTCTTTTTATGAGTTTATTAATTATCTTGCATGAAATTACCTTTTCCTGCAATTAGATAATGTAGTACAATGTGTTTTGCATATATATAAAATGCTCATGACCTTTTCAGAAGAGTCAGTTCTACATTATTAGACCTGCTGAATTTTACTATTTCAAATACAGAGACTAATTACCATCTTTATGGTATTTAGCTGTATTTCCAGTGCAGTCAATGTACTTACACCAAACCAAATTTTTTTTGAAAGCAAAATCACTTCCAGTGAGTATAGAAGCAGGTGGCATCAAGATTCACACACTGAACTCTTAGACATCTCCTCTGTCATGAGGAGACAGTCGACATAATGCCAGTATCCTGAGCTCCCCTCACTCTCCCACATGTTCTGACATACTGCACAAGTATAGCATATGCTGCTTAGCTTGGGTTTTGTCTGTTTCTTCTTTGTACAGGAGGTATGTACAGACTCAGTGTAGCTTTGGTCACAGTCTGGGACTATAATTTATGTACTTATCTTGAATGCAAATAAAGAGTAAATCTAATTTAAAGTTAGTCCTGATCACCTTTTCTGTTTTGAACTTTGAAGCATCTTCATCAGGAAAAAGGATATGAGAAAAAAGCCAGGAAGACTTTTGGAGCAGTGCTTGTATAAAATGCCTGTTCTTCATCTTTGTTGCCATTATTTCACCCAAACATAAGATCACAAGAGATTTGTTCATTGTTTTCCACTCAGGGAGATCTGACATTTGATGTTACTCTGGTATCTGACACCTCAAGTTCTTCTGCTTTCTTCTATGGTTTAACTACCAGGATTTGCTGTGTCCCTTCTTCTATGCTAACACACAGGTTTCTTACTTTGCTGCTCAGAGGCCAGAATCTGTACAAGAAAACGGTATTTTTCTATATAAAATAAATGTCAACACACTTGGCTATGGCACAGTCTGAAGGAATCTGAGTTTTCTGTAGTGAGTGTCAGTCTTGATACCTGGAGAGAATGAAGACGACCTGTTCTTAGGTTTCATGCAGATTCTGGAGGTGTTGAATGTGGGTGTTGTCAAAAGGCAGCCCCCTGGGTAGCTGTCTGCACTACACAGTGTCTGGCCACGATCCACACACAGCCTTTCTCCCAGCAGAACCCCACAACATCCATCAGCCACATGGGTTGGTCTTGGAAAGAAAGAATTCTGGATGGACCTGGCCAGGCTCTGGCAGCTGGGCAGAAATGATTCCCAGCTCCTGGAGTCTACTGGACCACAACCCTAGATTCACTCTGCTAAATTCTGCACCTGGTCACTCAGGGTTACAGTTATGATTCAAGTTGCTGTCACCATTTACAGCTCAATAACAAATACTTACATTCCTGTGGATGTGTATTCTATAATGTCAGGAAAACGGAAAAGCATTTGATGCAGTGAAATGAAAAAAGATAATGCGATACAATAAAATGGTTGCATTGAAATTCTATATAAAAGACAAAATTATGTGACTTAAGTTGGCACATTTCATGAAATAAGCAGCAGCTCTGGTACATCCTAAGGCATGCAAGATAAGGGATAGCCAGATGCTCACAAGATTCAAGATATTTTAAATTTATTGTAGTGCTTTTGTGTTTATAGTACAGGTTTTGCATACATCTGATGTTAAATAGAAGGACAGTACTCATGTAATTTAAGTGACAGCTGAGTGATTGTTTATTTAACCATTTTTGAACAGCTTCCAAGTTTTGAGAGAAAGAATTATGTATTTCTGAAGGATTATATAACTGTACAAGCTGTTGGTACTCAGTTAATTAATACCTTAGAGATGTGGCCCTAACATCTGATAAATTAAATTTGTGATGTTAGTATGAAGGGGAGTGTATTGCATCAGCCTCTGACAATGGATAATTATCAATAGTGGAGATATTTGCTGTAGCTATTCAACAAATACAGCCTTTGTGCATGATCAAGAGTTCGACATTTCTTGCATGGATGCACATCTATCTCTGTGTGCCTTCTTTGTATATAGCTGCTGAAATTTGGTTTGGGTATTTCAAAGTCATTAAGTGCTTTTTTAGCTACAGATTTTATCTATTTTGTTCCGGTTGTCTGAGCCTGAGTGACTGATTTAACAGGCCAGTATGAAACTTGCTGTAATTTCTGAGTATATAACTCAAAACTAACTTTGGATAACTACTTGTGTGTTTAAGTTTAAAACTCACTGATCTGAGCATTCATGTCAGTCAGCTTCTAATCAAATGTTCACAAGAAGCAAATCTCAGAGTTGGGAAACATGGTCAAGTGAAAAATTTTCAGATTAGATGAGTATTCCTTGTGTCCCAGTTTTTTTCTGCTGTCCACTGTTTGTTGAGGCGTGCTGCTTTAACCCAATTCACTCCTCCCATTTTCACATAGCTTCAGTGTTGCTTTCTCACACTGAGTGAATTATTTACTCTGAATTTGTTTCACGCTTTTTCCAAAATAATTCTTCCAAGCAAAAAAACAGGGTTTGCAGCTCAGAGAAATGAAGGGCTGCATCAGGTCTACAGTTATTTCCTCCTAAAGTCCCTAGTGACTAGCACAAGGGTGGAACTTGGATAAAGACAAGTTTTTGGAGCATGTGAGGGAATATCTGTGCAGGTTACCTGTCCAGTGCTTCCAGACTGCTCCTGGCTTTCTATGGGGCCCACAAGCATTTTGTGTAAAGGCCACTGGCTCCTCTAAGTTAGAGCAACATTCTGTCCACAAAGGCTTCTGGAATTAATGCACATGAGTAGCTATGCAGATATGTCTGGACAAGATAATACATAATTTTGTAAGTTTGTTAAATGAATTTTGTTTAAATACACTTTAAAGTTTATTTTATTTGCCTTGTAATATGTTTACTATTGCCAGCAGCTAAACCCACATGGCTTTTCACTCCTTCCCTTCTCTTGTGGGATAGGGAGAATGTATAAGGATGGCAAGAAGGCTTACAATCATAGAAAAAACAATTTAATAAATGAAGTAAAATCTGCACATGCAAACAAAGCAAAGCAAAGCAAAGCAAAGCAAAGCAAAACAAAGCAGGAATTCATTCAATACTTTCTATCAGCACGCAAATGCCCAGCCACCATCTGGGAGGCAGAGCCTCAACATCCGTAAAGCTAGTTTGAGGAGACAAAAATCATAACGACCATCTCTCCTTCCTCTTTTCCTTGATATTTGATTGCTGAGCATGACATGACAAGGAGTATGATCTGGGTCAGTCTGGGTCAGCTGTTCTGGCTGTGTACCCTCTCAACCTCAGCTCAGCCTCAGCCTCTTCTCTGAGTGGACAGAGTGGGAAACAGAAAAATCCCGGACAATGTGCAAGCACTTCTCAGCAGTGGCTGAAACACTGGTGTTTTATTGAGGGTGGTGTAGTCACGGGTCCAAGGCATGGCACCATATGGGCCACTATGTTAAAAATTTGACTCCGTACCAGCCAGACCCAGTTCACCTTGAATGACCAGATTTTCATCAACAGAGTCTCCTGAACCTTTGTGGTAAATGATTATATTTTATGCGAGGACTTTGAAATACAATCAGTTCTGGCAGGTAGATAGAAAGGGTGAACTGCTTTAGTGCAAGTGGTACTACTCTAACCCATGTTTTGGGATTATTATCAGGTATGTAGTATTTGGATAAGAGGAAGCATTTGCTGAAAGCAAGCAAATGTTCTTCACACACTTTCTACAGAACTAAGGTCAGAAAAGCATTGGATATGCTGACTTTTATTAGTCATCAAACAGAATTTAAAGAGGTCGTAAAAGTAACAGTAGGTATAAAAAGAAGTTTATTTTGTACCTCTTTCCGCCTTGGAGCTGCACACATCATTAAAAAAAAATATTCTTTGTAAAGCCCATAGCTGTTGTAGATAAAATGTCTGCATTTTCTTCACTGAGTGACAGAAGTATTAGAGGAAAGATACATTCAGTTAAAATTCACCATGCAGAACAGAAACTGGCACCAGTGTTTCTTGGGGATTGTTCTTTTGTATATGGAAGTTTTAACTGAAGTCTAAATTTTATTTTGGGTAATATTTGGATGAGGTTAACTTAGAAATCTTCTTTCACATGAAATGAAAACTCTTATAGTCAATTTTGCAAGTAGTCATGGGAAAGCCGCAAAAAATGGGACTATTGTTGACCTGTAGGGAGATGACAAAGATGAATGGCTGAATGAATATGCTGTGAATTTACTTTCTGTCAACAGGTAATTCATGTGAAACATTGCCATTTTGAAGCTTGTAGAATTTTTTTCTTGGCACATAGAGAGACTTAAAAGTTTCACTTCATCTTGTTGACTGGATAGAGTTTTTAGTGGCTTGTTTTAGCTGAATAATTTCAGTTTTATATGGACAGTCTAAAGCACAGATTGATAATTTTATATCTCCTTAAAAAGAATTATTAAATTTAATTGTAAGCATTCATAAAGAAAGAAGTTAAAAAGTTGGGTTATTTTTCCTAAATTCCTGGAAAGAGGTTTTGGATGGAAAGGTGATACCTAGACACTCAGGCATCATTTAAAAATGTGAACTACAATATGAAACATTGCTAGTGATTGCTGTGATTGTAGGTACAGTGTAATGTGATGTAAATATAAAATATACATTTCCTGTGCTTGTCAATTCAATTTTTTGCATAGATCAGGTGTACAGGTCACATACATATTGGACATAAAAATACCTACTCTAAATAGAATCCTGAACTCAAGATATATATTGCATCTTTCCAAATACACTTCATAGCGTTTGAAAGTTGAAGAAAAAATCATCTGTTTTATGCTTAGTGCCATCTGCTTACACAATTCAGAGTTCAGGAAGAGGAGACAACTTTGAAAAGTTTGTAATAACAAAAATAATAATGAAATTATTATTAATTATACATGAAAAAACAGATATGGAGATACTCTAAAACCAGAATACAGTTCAACCAGAATATGATATTTCACTAGAAGGGAATTTTCAGAGACAAAATAAAGAAGACAGACAGATACATCTTGCTTCCTATCTTTTTTCTCTCTAAGGCTAATGTGGTCCTGACTAAAAGATAAAAATTAAAGAGAGATTAAGTGAAGTGGAGGTACCAAGAAGGGCTAACAGTAAAATAAAATTAAAAAAAAAAAAAAAAGGGGAGAAAGCCACATGCAACAAGAGAAATAATGCATTTTATTTTATTTATAACATGCAAATAGGTTGTGTGTGTATACTTAGGAGCAGCTGCTGCAACTAGGTTTGTGTCTAAACTCCAGCAACAAGTGCTCCTTCCACAGAATATTTTGCATTAGATTTGCATTCAAAACAAGAGTTGGCCTTTGGCTAGGATGTTTCCTGTGCCTTTTACTTTAAAAGTGCATACTAAAATATTAAATGGAAAATATTCCACATTTTTTTCATTCAGTTGTACAATAATTGTTGTTTGTTAACCCAATATGAACATGAATACCTATCTTGTTGAGTTCAGATGTTTTATGAACTCAGTTTGGGGACTCTTTTTCAAGATATTCCTGATTATTGTACGTTTAATTTTCAATCACAAATCACTAGATTTTGCAAGGTTTCTGGATTTTTACAGAAGCTTTTCACCCAGACTGGCAGTGTTTAAAATTTTATCATTACTATCCAGACTATGATACAAGAGATCTGGCCCTTTACCTGCTCTGGCATATATAGTTGCCTGGTTCATGTTATAACCCAGAGTAGTACAGAGTGTTTACTTTTTGCACAAAAGATGTTGTCTACAGAAATATGAAGGATAGGAAGGGATTTTCATTTTTATGCTAATGTTGTGAGCTGCAGGTGATGGGAAATTTGCTTAGATGCTTAGAATAGAAGGTCAGTTAAGGAGTCCCCCCAAAATCTTGACTTCTACTGTAATGTTTTAAATCCTTTTGACAGTATGCCCTTTTATTTTGGCATGAGACAACTCTCATCTGTCCTTATTCAATGCAAAATATTTGAGCCAAATGTTGTGAGTAATTAGCAGTTAATCTGCAACTGTTATTCTAATTTTTAATCATGAGTGGCTCTGCTACCCTCTCTTAAAGCTCATTTACTGGATGCTGCAAGTGGAATTGATATTGACCTAGTCTACCTGGAGACAGCTGAACTTTTAACCTTCTTAAAAATGAATCTTGGGAGCTTCTTGTCTTCTTGTCTTATTTCTTTATTTAACTTGTTACTCAGAGAAACAGAAGATAGTAATAGTAATAATGATTAAAAAATAGACTCAAATGAGAGTTTAAATCTATGCATAATTCAGTATCAATTACTCATTTCAATGTTCTTAAGACCTTTGGTGAAAAAAAAATGTTTCTAGGCATCAGAAATTGTTGCTGAATTTGAAACAAAGTATAGACTGCAAATGAGCAAGAGGCGCAATAAAAATGAAACTGGAATTTTTGAGCAGACTGTTAAGTTAGTGGAACAACAGTATGAAAACACATATGTGTATCTCCAAAAAGAAATGTCAAAGTTGGGAAAATCACTTCAGCATCAGAACAGAAAGTGACTCAAAATAATGTATGAACATTTTATATTATTTAAATATCAAATAAAATATACTAAAAATATATTAATGAGTGCTTTAATATTCAGTAATGTTCTATAATATAAATGTGAAATCTCTTTGGACTTTGCTATCTTTGTGCTTCCACACTATTGAAAATTAAGGTATGAAGTTCCTTTTGAACTATCATGTAGAGTTTGAGATGTCATTCTACTACATCTCCACTACTTGTTTACTGAATTATTTAAATTCTATCTTTCTGAATAACTATTTTTTCTTGTTAATTTCTCAAACCTTTAATGATATCTGGAATCTGTGTGTGCATAGAAGAGTTGGAATAAATGAGTAAAAGTTTAAAACCTCAAGGGACAATTGTTTTAAGATGGATGATATTTCTGAACCAACTTCCTTTCCTGGATTTGCTAAGCAAAGAAAATGTTTTCTCCTATCAGAAAAACTTAATAGTAGTTCTTTTTTTTTTCCTGACACAGAGATAGGAATGCAGTAAAATCAATATGACTGGTCAGGAAAAAAAATTTAATTTGACCATTTAAGATGAGAAAAAACCCTATGTTTATGTTGTGCACACAAAATATTCCTGTGAATTTCTTTACCATCCTGCTCTTGGATGTTTAAATGACAGTTATGGAAAAAAACACAGAGAAAGCAAAACAAAAACCCAACAGCAACAACAATAACAACAACAACAACCAAAAACAAGCAAAGGGAAATTAAGCACTGCAAATGGAGACAGAGGCCAAGATTCCATGTCCATCTGGGCCCAAGTCACCCAGGTGAACATGGAAGAAACACATCTTAAATCAAAGGTTCTACATAAACTTAAAGAAAATATCAAAAATTTTTGAGGGGATTTTTTAAAGATATTTTTGTACGTGTACCACATACAACCATCTTCCTTCTATCAAATGATATTAAATACATATATGGACATTGTTTTCCCATTCTTAACCCCCTGTTATTGGGAATTATTCTACAAATCCAAAGCTGTTCTTCATTAATGCTCCTGGGCAAACATAGAGTATGATTCTGAAGTAATTAGTAGTTTTATGGATAATTAGAATACTGTCTCTGTTCATTAACATTTCAAATCTCATTTAAATGTAAATTGTAATATTCTTCTCCTGTGCAAGAGTGGGTAGTTAGTGTCATTCATGAGTAATAAGTAATTTGTTCCTCATTAGCCACAGGAATAGATAAAGATATAAGTCAACTGTGGATAGCAGATGTAGTTAAAAATGGTTACCTGTCTGGAAGAAGAATTTAAAACAAGCAGTCATTGTTTTTCTGTAATTTTGCATTTTTAATTTGGTCCTAATTCTTAATTCAGAACATTTTCTATTAATTGGCTCTTTACATTATTCATAATGAGGGTGTGAAAGTACAAAAATATTTTCTCTGAATGACTTATGAGATACAGTGTGAAATTTTAAAATAGTATTTTCATATTGGTTCAGATGAACTGCATTTATAATGTAGAGCTCTACTTCCAGATATTTTTTCAAAGCACTAGAAGAAGTTCTCAGAAATAATGAAGACTGGCTATATATTATTCTTATTAAAAAAACCCCAAATCTAATCACCCTATTTTG
>VXAX01001738.1:298693-442581 GCA_013399835.1 Leptocoma aspasia | reverse complement strand
TTTTTTTTTTTTTTTTGGTTTAGCAGTTTTCTTTAGAAAACCTTTTAGGTGTTCAAAATATCCTTAAAAGCCTGTTAAGAGACCTTAATATCTTGGTTGGAAAGATTACCAAACTGCAGGAACTCTTTGTGCAGTGAAAATTTAAAATATCTAACATATTTTAACTGTAACAGACAGCCACCAGGCTCTGCAGATACCAGAAATATCTGCTTAGGGGCCTAGAGCAGAAAAAACCTCAGGCATATTCAGTTAGGCTTATTAGCATGTGAAGGAGAAACCACATTTCAACATTCAGTTACTTAGAGTTATTGCCTTTAAGAGGAATTAGACAAAGCTTCCTTTTCCTTTATGATGTATAATAAGGCTTATATTTTTCTCCACAACACAAATGCTTTTGCTAAAAAAAAATATTATTGGATCTTTGTTTCCTCCTTTTTGCCTGAAGATACTGGCAAGGTCTTTGAAGGACAGAAACATTAACATCACATGAGGATACTGTCTGAGTCTCAGCCTCTAGAGAAAGGATGTAGATTCATAATTGCCATGCATTTAACACTACAGTTAAGCAATACACAGGTTTAGTTTGAAATAATTGGTATGCTTCCTGCTGAGTTCCAAGATCTTTGGAATTCAGCAGAAAGGTATGTAGCTCATCTGAGTTCACTATGTATTAATTTCCCCCAGTGTTATTTGTAGGAAACATAGAATCTAATTGTGGTTTCTGTTTGTGAGGTAATTGCCTTGAAGACCACGGTGGGCACACAGCTATACTGAAACATGAGTAAAAGCAACATGGAAAGGGAGAGTTTGGTGAAACAGCTTCGTTCATCGGCATCTCTGAACCTAGAACAACTGGCAATTCTCTTGCCACAGAAATTCATGGTACTACTTTATGGTGCTCAAGTCATGGTGACATTTTAGTGATCTAAGGTTTGAGGTGTATTAGCTTTGACACGTGTTGTTGAAATCAGTGGAAGCTTAAAAATTTATATCTAAAATAAAATATTTGTGAGGAGGGCTTCAAAGCTATTGCAGCTGTGAGGAAGCTGGAAAGATGTTTTCCAATAGATATTATAGATGTATTCTAATAGATTATCTTGCAAAAATGGTGTAATTCTTGCTAAATAGTTACAGGAGCAGAAGTATATGCTTTGCAATGCTGCATAAGAGGCGCACTTTACAAATGCAATCAGTAGTAACTGTTTTAAGAGGGAAATAACTTTTGGAAATGCTTAATGAACCAATGCAATTTCTTAAAGTTATAAATATTGCATTTCTCAGTCCTATGGGATTTTTTCTGTTGAGGATATAAACTTGATTATAAGACATAATGCCTCCGACAACACAAGCCCTGAGGCACTAAGCGTTTTAAGGAAAGGATACCAAAGTAGATCTGAGTAGAAAGGCAGACTGAGACATAAAATAGGTTTGCTTTTCTTGACTGCCTTTTGCTTCATTGAATTCATCTCCATTTTTGCAGAGTGATGGTGAAAAGAGCATAATGAACTATCAGATCAAAAAAGCTAAATATAAATTGTTGGAAAAGATGAATGACAAAAGGAACCAACAACCCAAACAAAGCTACCGCAATGTATCAGTCTTAAAAGCAGAACCCTGACCTCCTTTAGAGAGTGCATTGATGTGCAGAGGGAGGGGAAGAAAGGCAGAGCCTCATCACAAACGGTGAGTGATCCACTGCATACTGATTTTCATAAGCTGGCCTCTGTCTCTTCTATGAGAAATGATTTTGTTTTCTCTTTAATTCCTAGTGAATACCTAGTTTGCTTTTTTTCTGGCACAGTCTAGTACTTAGCAAACTTAATACAGAAGAAGCTGTAGTTAGGTCTCTACTGTGCTCTGATGCAATGCTTTTTGAAGGCATCAGAAAAATGGTGAAACTTCTGGAATTTTTTTTTGGGCCACTTGTCTTATTATACACTTATTGTTTTGCTAGAGAGAGTGTGAATGTACGTAGAACAAATTTTATTTAAACTAGAGTAAAAGGCCAGAAGGACCCATGTGGGAAATGGAAAAGTCCAAAATTCTGTAATTCCGCAAATATTTCATTTTGGGGAATTCTTCAAAATGAGCCAATCTGCCATAAGTTTGTGATGCTCATATGATAAATTGAGTATTTGAGTAGCAATGAAACGAATGTTGTATTATATCTGAATATATGTATGTATCACTTGGGGAATTAGAGAACTCTGGAATAGGAGCATTTTCAGAAAAATCAGGCCAGCTTTAAGCTTTAAAACTGAATTTTACTAAATTCTCTCACAAACAGTATACTTCCTGCTCATGGCCATTCTTACATAATATTAGCCATCATTGCTATATATGAAACATGTAGTTTTTAAGATATATGTTCTAAATTATCTTTGAATATACAATTCCATGTTTAATAATGACTGCAGTTGTTACTTACTTTCAGAGACCTGAATGATCAGGCTTAAGAGTTCTTTGATGAGACAAGTTGGAAATGAAATAGGCTTGCCTCTTTCATCTGTCATATGCCAGATGTTTTTATGCTATTGCTCCTCCTGAGAAGGGGACTCTGCTTACCTGCTTGTTTGGTTTGTTTCTGGCCTGCCAATTGTTGTTCCAGGATGTTCAGCTGGACTTCTGCCACTTTTAACTCCCTCTGCTTGTCTGTTTTTTTCCTGATAATTTTTATTACTTGAGTGCCTCCTACCTGCAACTGCATCTACCTGCCTTTGTCCCTTTTGCTCACAAACTTTACTAAAATTTTGTCTGGCTATGCAATCACAGTGTTGCAAAATGCATGCATGTATTTAGGTTTAAGCCACATTTATATTAGTTATGTCCTGATTGGTAATTCATAATTAATAGGTGACAAAGTCTTTAGCAATGTATGAATTGAATACAGCTTTTCCATGAGCAGAAATAAAAGTTCTCTTTAATTGAAGAATATTTGAACACTTTGAGTTTTTGCAAAAATATTAGATTTGAACTTTCTACCATCTTATCTGTTGGTCTTAAGGTGGTAGAAGAGCTCAGTATAAAAAGCCCATGTATACTGTTTCAAAGTATCAAGAGTATTTCCTTAAAGTAATTAAGGTGGAGGGTTTATATTACTTGTAAAATAGCTCAGTTTTGTTCTAGTTTTCTTACATTTCTAAAGCTAATTTGTTAATATTAGAAATGTCTGTGTGGTTTTCCTAATGCAAACATTATATCATATCCTTTTCCTAGCAGTGTTGAGAATAGCCATATACCCAGTTAACTGTGTTGCATTTCAGATGTTCACAGGTAGCAAATAAATAAATAAATAAATATCTAATTCTATGCATCTGGAATGTCTTCAACAACATCTGCATGTGATATCAACCTTTCAATCATATAAAAGCACCCCTGAAGGTGTGTGTTGGTGGGTTTGGTTATTTAATTCTTTGTCCTAGCAGAATTAAGGACCAAGATTTTGGAGTACCGTGGTTTTGTTTTACTTGTCTTTGTTCAGGGTGATATGTGTCTGTGGATATCCTCACACATTTGCACTAGACAGTTTGGAGGCTGGAATTATATGATAAATTGCAGAATCACCCAAGACAATTACTTCAACAGCTCCTGACTAAGCAGCTATTCCTTCTCTGTCATTGTTTTTCAGTTAGAAACTCTTTGGTTGCACAAACAGCTCAAAGCAAAATTTAGATTTCTTATGAGGGTTTTTATATGGATATAAAGCAGTTGCTCTCTTTTTCTTTAAATTGAACTCTAGGCTTTGTCGCCATTTTAGTCTAGGCTTATTTTAATGCTCTGAAATTGTTTGTTCTTATTGTGATGAAGGACTGCTTTTGTTATAGTACCAATGCTGCCTGGCCTTTAGTTGTTTAGCATTTAGGAATATTTTAGCTTTATTTAGGATATCCTAAATATTTAATATCCTAAATATTTAGGAATGTTTAGCTTTAGTTGTTCCAGCATTTAGGAATATTAAGGAGTAATAATAAGATAGAAGGTTAGAGAAAACTCTGTTTGGCAAATTAAATGTTATTACTTCCTCAGCATAAATCGCCAGGTATGTAAAAATTACTTTTTGAGACTAAAATAAAATATAAACATTATTAACTTGTAGCATAGAAACTTAGGCAGAAGAAAACATTAATATTAAAGATATTTGCCATCAGCTGATGGTCTCTGAAAAATACTGAGCTAGCTCCTCAATGCTGTCCTTGGGTGCAACTGCATCAGCTTCCATAGTCTGCAAGTGATGTGTACTTGTGAGGGGGCAACTGCATATGTCTTGTTTTCTGTTCCATGGTTTTGAACCATGGTACAGAAAACAAGACATACCATGCAGCTGCCCCCTCACTTTTGTCTCAGGGCCTTTACTGCCTCTTATGAAGGTTTCACATGGAGATATGGAATTGAGGGCAATTGTTCGGTAGAAAACAAGTATTTCAAACAAGCTATTTCTCGGTGTCTGTTTCAGAAGAGCTTAAACTGATGTTTAACGGCACTTGAAGATCTAATATTTCAGTTTCTTAAGAAAAAAAGCCAGTCTTACCTTTTAAAAAAGCCATACTTAAGATAAATTTAAGCTATTGGTATAGTTAATGTGATTATGGTGTTGTTTTTCCATCATAGCATTTTGTTTTTTCTGGAAACTTCCATATATACTTCCTTAACACCTGTCAATTTATTACCTTTAACACACAAGAAAATCCATTTTCATGTTTCAAAATCTCAGCAGATTTTTCATAAAATTTAAGTGCTGGTTTTGGCTTTAGAAATCAAACCTTTTTATGACTTGTCTAATTATGTTTTTTAAAAGCTGAGTTTCAAAACTACAGTGAACAACACTGAATGTTTAGTTCAATTCAAAGGCTAATAAAGTCAGGAAAATAGCTAAGCAGTGAATCTCAGATGCATTATTTGCTTTATATACTGTGTAGTAATTACATGGTCAAACCTGTCAGACAAAAGATTTTTTTTGTTATGCTACAGCAATGAACTGTTGCAAATGGATTGAATATTGATGAATTGTATCCAGTGATATATTTTTAAATTGCTGTCTCTTATGCCATGGAATATGCTGTCTTTTACCTCATGATGACAAAGATTTTGTTTTTGGAGACTGGGCTGCTGAAGCTTTTGCTAAGGGCAATGATATAATGTCTGTAATGCTGAGAACTGTTTCTGAGCTCACTTTGAGAAGAACCTGTGAATCTGCTAGGCAGCACTTTGTCAGAGGTAGTCCTATCCACTGTGAATTTCTGAGCTGAATAATAATGGCTGAACCCAAGTCTAAAGAGATAGGTTTTTTTGCTCTGATTGCAGGTGGCAGCCATAACCAGAACAACTGACAAAGAGTAAAGATTCAGTCCCTTTAGGGCTGTCATTCCATGCAATAAATTTGTTTTACAGTACAATACCTTTTGTAATGCTTTGTCCCCTTCTTGCTGGAGATAGAAGCCTTTTAGCATATTTTCTGCAAAGAACAGGGAGATCCTTCTAGAACATGACCAACTCTTAATTCTGGCAGTTCTTTTAGCTGCCTACTGATATCAGGAAGGATAAAAAGATTTGATTCTCCCTTAGAAGAAGTTGTTGACTGAAGCCCTCCAGGAGATTGTCAGATATAATTTATGCTCCTTGGATAAGAATAGGGTTGTTATTATAAAATGATCTTAACAAACTGTATTTGCTTTGCATGGACAAGCTTTGGTGGCAGGGGCTATATGGGTGCCTTCTCTGAGAAGCTGCCAGAAATTTCCTCCATGTCTGGCAGAGCCAATGCCTGGCAGCTCCAAAGACAGACGTGCCACTGGTAAAGGCTGGGCCAAGTGGAAATCTGTGATAACAGATTTAAGAAGAAAGACAAAAAGAAAAAAAGTTATTGAGCAGTTGCACTTGTAGTCAGAGAAGAGTGGGGTGAGAACATGTGAGAGGAAAAACTATGCAGCCACCCCTATGCATGGCACAAGGATGTCTCCAGACATTCCTTGAATATCTCAAGTGATGGAGACTCCACAACCTCTCTGGGCAATCTGTTCAGTGCTCATCTGCATGGTTAGGGAGTTCATCCTCTTGTTCAGCTGGCACTTCTTGTGCATCAGTTTCTGCCCATTGATTCTTGTACTATGGCTCAGTACAACCAAAACAAAAAAATACAGGAAAAAAAAAAAGGTGAAAAATGAAAAAGAGTTGCATTGCATTTTTTTGCATTAAGTTGAACAGAGGTACTGATTCACAGCATTCAACTATTGAAGAAGTCTAAAAATATTCTATTGTCTGGGATCAAATACAGTATATTAACAATACTATTATGATATTAGCAGCATATTACCATTAATAGCATCAGATAATGTATTATTGTACCTTTATTAGCATGTATACTTGATATGTAACATTTTTCCCACTTTTTTTTTAAGATTTAGGGGCATCTAAGCACTGAAAAGTTTAACTGTAGCCATAACTTCCCTTTCTTTTATCAGGAATGTGTGTTTGACTGTGCCATTGATAAAACTTGCTTTTCAAAGTCAAAACAGATATCCTTTTTCAAAAAAATTCTTAATTAAACTTAATTTGTATACATATATTTTTTTTTAAATCTTCTTCCTCTTTTAATTTTTTTTTTAAATTTTAGGCTGGAACTACATCTTTTTTGTGGTATGATTGTAATACAATGGGCTAGATTTTTTTTTTTTTTTTTGATTCTGCTGAGTTCATCAGTTGTCACATGCATAGGAAAAAAAAAATCTCATAGAGGTTTAGGATGATGAGGTATCAAAGCTGGAATTCTCAAAAAAAAAAAAACCCAAACCACACAGGAAACACCCCGATATTTTGTGTCTCTTAATGTTTGCTTTGTTTTTCATATTTCAGTTCATGTCACAGTAGACAACAAATGATAATCCTGTTATGTAGATCATATGATTTATTACTGCATGAGAATGCTTGTGTAGTTTTGCATAAGAAACGATCAGATAAAAATGACAGATTGCTATCTGTAGTACACAGTGTAATGTTTTCACTCGAATATCTGAGCAACCTGGTCTAGTGGGAAGCATTCCTGTCCATGGCAGGGACTTGGAACTAGACGATCTTTCAGGTCCCTTCCAAACCAAACCATTCTATGGTTCTATGATAATTTCTTATGAAACCTTGAAAAAATGAATAGTGGTTTCATTCCCTGCACACATTTGACTCTTCCTCAGTCTCCACAATTGTGAACTGAAGAGTATCATGATTGATCTTGGCCTTAGTAATTTCCTAAACATCAGCTGACCCTGCTTATACTAACATTCTTTACCTTTCCATTTTTTGTTTCACCGGTGTGTAATTTTTTAGGTCCTTGTACAGTAATAAAGCAGTTTGGAATAGGTATAGCACTTCTGATTTTTTGGTTGGAAATATAGATTGAGTTTGTAGTCCCTGTAGCAGAAGCCTCTGTTTGTTCAACGGTGTTAAATCAGAGGAGAAAGCTTCCTCTTGAATTGTAGATTGCCTAAGAACTGCAAAACAAAATTAATAAAGAGATGCAAACAGTGACTCAAGATCATAGCAGCACTGAAAAAATAAAAAGTAAAGGACAGAGTAAAAAGATAGATTTATAGTCTGAAACAATAAACCATCACGACTCTTGTTTCTCATGGAATGACCCATTCTAGTACTCTCACTTCCAACATTATTTGTTTAATATAAATTCTGGAGAAGCTATTTAGAAAAGTAAAAGAAAAATGAAATTATATGTGAATTCTGCAGTTTCCAGAGAACTTCCTCTCTGAATTGGCTATGATATTAAAAAAAAAATCACAAAATAGAGTTTCACTGTATAAACTATTTCTTATTCTTGCACCCCTACCTTTTTTAGAGTTCCTTTCTTTCTCATCCATCTACTTATATTAAAAAAAACTGACTTTGTTTAAGATTGCTGTTTGTCTCCTTGTTTTTCAATGAAGTAAGTTTAATTAAACAAAGATATTTAGCTGCTAGCTGTTTTTATGGATTCTTCTCCAGTAGCTTTTGCTTTCTTTTGATATTTTTCTCATATGACTTGATTCTCAAGCTGTGACACATGCCTGTGAATCTTCTCAGGACTCATTTGAATGGAAAAATAGAAAACAACTTCTAGCTTGAGGGTTAAATTATTGTAAGCAGAATAACTTTGCTTTAATTGTATTCAACACGATTTTGTACTTTCACAGCTTGACCAAGATTCAGTTACAAGAGACAAGGCTTGTAATGCATTTGAAACAAAATTGTTTTCTTGTTCAAAATGTTAAAATAAAAAAGTCACAGCATAATTAATACTAAACATTCTCTGGGGTAATGTTATTTTTCTCCAATCAAATGCATAAACAAGTTTCTAGTTAACAGAGCAAGTTATTTTTATTACAGTAAAGTATTTGCTATTGACCCCTCTGGTTTAATCTGGCAAGCTTCAGTGGATAATGAGACTATTTCTGTATCTTTTTTTCTTGCAAATAGAAAGAACATTTCAGACAATTCATACATACCTAGCTGGATTTTTCTCCTGCCAGAGAACAGGCAGTGTGGTCAGAAAGGCGTAAACCTGTTTGCTCAAGTTTGGAAGCGTAATAGGACTCATGTATTCAGCATGCACCAATAACGTTTTTCCAGGTTCACTTTGGGAAGTGTTCACCTTAACAGTGTATTCAGGCAGGTTCCCAGGCCTGTGTTTCCCCAGCATAATAAGGGACCATTTTGCAAGTGCCTGCATCCCCCACTTCTAACAAAACAGGGTTTACAGCAGCGGTGGGCCTGCTTTTCCAAGAACTGGGAAGCAAGGCTGGAATATGCTTCTAATCTAATTCCAAGTTGTCTATAGTTGTCTTGATACAGCACTCTACAGAGTGCCAGCAGGCGAGCCTCATAGTTCCAGAGAATCAGAGATTGTGGACTTCATTTTTAAGAGACTCTGAGAGCAAGGTAAATTTTTTCCATAGTTAAAATCAGTTGTCTTTTCTCTTACACTTAAAGCAAATTTTCAGGCTATGACAATGCTAAAGGCTACTGGAAACTGGCAAAGTGTTTTCCAGTATAATTAATTGCTTATTGTATCTTAGGTATATAAAAGGAGGTATTCTACTTATTTTTTCTAGTGTTTTCATTCTATTTTGCACTAGAACAGGTCAGTGAGCATTCAGAAGCAGATACATTCTCCACGCTCAGCTAGATCCTGAGCAAAAATTTTAGGAGGTATTTGGGGGGGTCCTAGAGATAGAACCATGGCTTTGTGATAGCACTGTCTGTTCTGGTATCATTCACTGATGTATAAGTAGAGCACAAGATCATTTTATGAACAGTTTCTTTAATTTTTATAAAAAGTATTTTTTTATATGAAAGATAATAGATATTATTTCAAAACCATGAAGTTATTTTACTTTTCTTCTTTGGTGTGGGGTAAGAGCTGAAAATCATGTGAAATTATGTTTTACATTTACATTTAATTCCCAATTTGTAGTAAATATGAATTAGAAATTATTTATACTTTAGAACAGAAACAAATATTTCCAAAATTTCTGGGATATGAAAATGCTGAAAACAGCNAGGTAGCTAGTATATTTAGAAGTTAATGGTTTCCTGTGGAAAGTTTTGATTTCGTTGCATTAGTGCATTTCATTGGAACATCACTCACTGCATATGAAATTTATTATTATTATTATTATTATTGTTATTATTAATGCATTTGATGCACTTATGTTTCAATAACACGATGTTAGAAGCAAGGCATGATCTCTTATCACATTTAACATGACTCTAAATCACTGAATTGTCTTATCGTTTTTGTTCCTAGATTTGATGTATCAAAATTAAAATACAGTCTGAGACAGTTCTGTTACTAACTCAAAGATAAATTTTTTAGCAGATACAAAACAACAAAAAAAAACCTGGCCTATGTTTTTGGGAAGCGTGCCGACCCTCGTGTGTTGTTTTGTTGTCCTATTTAGTTATGGAGTAACAAAACTATCAAAGGAGTGGAGCCCAGAAATAGTGATGCATTCCACTTTACACTAAAGAAATGACCCTTTCAGATTCACTACTGTCACTTAGAAAATAAGTGGACTGTGTGTACTTTCTATGGAATGTGCCATTTGGCCTTACTGATTGCCACTGGGAGTGTTCATTAATCTACCTGCCTGACCTCACCCTTTTCATGAAATAGGTCTCTAGTATTGTTGCTTTTGCTAATGCTTATTCTTGTGCTTTCAATTTTATGGTGATGATGGATGTTATATGTATGTGTGTATAGTGCTCTGTCTGATAGAGGGTTGCTACTTTGCCACGCAAATGACAGGCTCTTGTCCTTTTTTGACTGGGAATCTGTTGCAATCATCAGTGTGACAGTCTCTAAAAGCATCAGTGAATGAATCAGAAATTCAGTGATCTCAGCTGGAAATAATTTGATCTGGGAAAATTTCAGATAGTATGCAGATACCTGCTTCATCTTGCAGGGTATATGATCTAATAAGCAGTTATGCACCTGGATAACTTTATAGATGTGCCTAGTTTATTTTAATAGGACTGTCTATCTGAATAAATAACTCTTGCATGGAAGAATTTGCAGAATAAGGCTTTTGATTTACGTATCATAAAATTTCTTGAGTTGGATGGAACCCACAGGGATCATCAAGTCCAACTCCTGGCAGTGCACAGGATACCCCAAGTGTCACACCATGTGCCTGAGAGCATTGCCCAGATACTTCTTGAGCTCTGTCAGTCTTGGTGCTGTGACCACTTCCCTAGGGAGCCCGTTCCAGTGCCCAACCACCTTATGGATGAAGAACCTTTCTCTAAAATCCAACTTAAACCTCCCCTGACACAACTCCAGGCCATTCCCTTGGGTCCTGTCACTGGTCACCACAGAGAAGAGATCAGTGTCTCCCCATCTTCTTCTTCCACCCTTGAGGAGGCTGAAGCGAGGTCTCCCCTCAGTCTTCACCAGGCTGAACAGGCCAAGTGCCCTCAGCCACTCCTCAAATGGCTTCCCCTCCAGACCCTTCACCACTTTTGTAGCTCTCCTTTGGATGCTTTTTCAAAGCTTCATGTTCTTCTAATATTGTAGTGCCCAAAAATGCACAAAGTACAGAGCAGAGCAGGACAATCCCCTCCCTTGCCCGGCTGGCAATGCTGTGCATAAAATTTAGCCCTGCAGAATCCCTCTAGTGACTGGTCACCAGCCGTGTTTATCCAGCTGTGTGCTGGACATTTTATCCAGAAGACCACAGTGAGAGACAGTACCAAAATCTTTACTGAAACCCAGAAGGATTACATCAATTGGCTTCCCTTGATCAGCTAGGTGGGTAGCTGTCATAAAATGAAATTAGGTTTATTGATCAGGACTTTCCCCTCATGAACCCATGCTAGATGTGACCAGTGACTGTATTGTCTTTCAAGTGTTTTTCAATAACTCGCTGAATAATCTTATCTATAATTTAACAAGGCACTGAAGTGAGACTGAGAGGCCTATAGTTTCCAGTGTCATCCATCTCGCACTTCTTGAAAACCAGGACAACATTAGTCAGCTGGAACCTCTCCAGATTCCCAAGACTGTTCAAAAATTATTGAGAGGTCTTGGGATGATATCAACCGTCTATTTGAGCCTTCTTTGATGAATCCCACAAACTTTCATAGACTTATAGGGATCCAACTGGACCAGGAGTTATCATTCTAAGAGTTATGGTCCTACAGCTCAGAGCTCTGGAGCCCCTGCAGGCAAAGAAAGCATTAAATGTCTCTAAATGTCTCTGCCTTATCTAGGTTCTTGTTTGTGAGGCAATGTGAATTTTTCAATATGTTAGACCGTTTTCAATGTTTAGCTGTTTAGATACCACTACCATTGTATACAGTTTGCCATTTAAGCCTCAGATTTTATTTTATTTGAAATGTAATAATTTAATAAGAATGTGATATTCTGTTAGCATTATTATTATCATCCCTTCTCACTCTTTCCTTCTATTATTTTGTGTAAACTTTGCAAAAGAAAAATAATTGTTTTGCATTTGTTTCTGTAATAGTGTAGAACAAATCATTAGCTGTTTCAATAGAATGCTTGACAGGTTTTAATACACCCAGTAGCTCTGTCCAAGTGGAATATTATTTGCTGTATGCATGTAACTCAGAGAAAACAGCTCAGAGGTTATACTATACTATATTATAATGTAAAATAAATATAATATAGTTAAAATGCTTGAAAAAGTAAAAACAGGTGAGTTCATGAAAGGGAAATATAAAGAAATCTATGCTGCCTTTACTGCTATCAGAAATGAAAGTACAAAAAATAAAGATTGAAAAGGAAAAAGGAATTTTATTATTTTTGTTTAAATGCAGGCTTAAATTAATCTATTTGGATGTAGTTTTTATGTGCGAGTTTGTGCTCATTTGGGGTTAGGCTTCTCCAGCATTTATTCATAGCATTTATTCAGGTCAAATACCAGTTGTAGCTATCTTGTACCTCTGAACCTGCTGAGGCCCAGATGTAGGGCACAGTGTGTAATAAAGGCTTTAGATTAGAGACACAAGTAAAAGCATTCATGCAAGGAGCAAGTTGCTGTGCAGTTCATTCCTTTGAATAAATGATTGTGGGTTTATCCCTAGTTTGATGATTACTCCCTTGAAATACAGATGGTTTTCAAAACTAGGAAGTGTGAAAGCACCACATCCTGTACAGAGCAAGATAATTTGTGTCTGAAATGCTGCCTACATAGGAAGTGCAAGAATTGTGGTCTAAATCCTATTCAAGTTGCATTGCTTAATATTTTCCAAACAAAATCCTTCAGTTCTTGAGTGATCTTAACATGGTTTATTAATAACTTAGGCTAGCTATTTCTTTTCTATGAAACAGACATGTTACAAAGTTCTTACTAGAGCATAAATTGTTTGCTTTACTCCAAATAAAAGAAAGATACTCCAAATGAAGCATTCTTAATTGTGTTCAATACCATTATGATTAATATTATTTCCATTTTTTATTTTTAAAACAGTTTCCTCACCCCTTAAACTCTTTTCCCAACTATCAGCAAAATATCCTTTTTTTGTCCTTTATCGATCCATGGAAGCTTATTCATGATTTTGTCTTGTTCTGCTTGCCTTGTTCTCTCTGGCACTTGTGCTGACACAATTCGCTCATGATCCTGATTTCTCTTTTAGCACCCAGCAAGTGTTTGTAGCATTTCCCGTGGTATCCCTACAAATGCTGATGAATAAGGATTTTATGATTTTCAGCAGCCAGAAAGGAAGTGTATATATGTGTGCATTTGACTAACACAGTAGTTTATGTGATATCAGTTGTGATCTATAGAAGGGTAGGAGCACAGTTCATGATTCATCATTTGTCTGTAGTGTGAGGAGCAGATTCTGCTAGTAAGGGTGACACCTTCACTCATGGCTCTCATCTCTGGTCCAGAATGGTATTTCAGCTGGTGCCAGTCCTCCAGCAGGTCAGTTCCAATAAGTCACATGCTTAAAATCAGACCACAGAGTACATTGGGTGCAAATTGGATATGTAAATATATACTTTCCTTACTGAGGTTCCTGTTTGTTTAAATGAAAGCTTGATCTGAGGCATTATGCTCACAAAGTAATGAGTTGCATAAAAAGAATTGAGGATATATCTTCAGTACATTCAACACATATCATTAAGACACACTCTTGCTGAAATTTAACAGTCTAAAATATCAGCTGGCAGCAGAACACTGTGTAAAGTCGTTTGCCCTTTTATAGAAATAAAAATGGCTTAAATATTTCCGATCTTAAGTTACAGCCTTTCTAGAATTCACATTGTAGAACATATAAATCTATATTCTTTTAGTGGTTTAAAAGTGTCAGTTGTCATGAGCTTTATACATCAAGAATATTCAGTATGAGCAGACTACTCAGTTTTTATGTAAAATTTTGCCACAGGAGTTGGCTTCTCAAATGAGGTTTCCTGTGTTCACTTTTGAGGCAACTCTTGTCTTTACTTTGATGAGTATAATAGATGTAAGTTTTCCTCTTGAAGTAAGTTATTTTTGATGCAGGGACTACATCAAATAGAACTCCCTCAGTTTTGCCATTCCTTTGGAAAACACGTAAGGTTTTGCAATCTTAAAAATTGTAACCATGTTTATTTAGTTTTCTGCTTTTTTAAAGTGATTTTCAGTATTCCCCAACCAGTAAGCATTTTAAATTTATTAAATCTTTGCTTCATGCATTTTTTTAATCTTTACTGTATCACACAATTGACATGTAGCATTGTGCAATACATGGTAATGATTAACTTTAAAAGAAGTCATCATAATATGGATAGTTTATTATCTGTATCTGAAACTTGGAAAAAACCTGAGGAGAATGAAGCCAAGTTGCTATCTCTGGCTTGAAGTGAGCAATCATCTAACTGACACTGTTAGACTGCTTCCATTACATGGGATTATTTGTTAATTTTAAAGATAGCCAGTTGAGGGTTTTTTCCTCCAACATGAGAAAAAATGCTTATATAGTTCAGTTCCTCATAATTTGTGATGCTTTGGCTTACACTGCGTAGAGTTTTTTTTTTTTCAAATGCAATTTTCATTCCCAAGTATGAGTGGCTTCCAAGCACAGAGTAAAGACTATGACATATTACGAAGCACCAAATTATTCATTTTAGTTAAATGTGAACTGATGACAAGAAGATACAGAACACTAAAAATATATTTGGACTTAGAAATTTCTTTAATGGTTTTCAGTTGCATCCTTTAGGTCAGCCAAAATTCCAGAATTTTCTTGACTCTTGCCTGTGAAAGCAAGTTATTATGTAATCTAATGTAGCTTGAATATTAAAAAGTGAGAGAATGAGAAACACTGAAAATTGCATTCTTAAAAGGGTTATGGTGATATTTTTATGGAGTTGGTTGGTTGGTTGGTTGGTTGGTTGGTTGGTTGTGGAAGGAGACAGAAAGGCTTTGGAAACATTTTGAAAAGACCTTTTGGCTAAAATCTAGATGGCTGTCAGGAAATGTCAGAAAAAATTTTCATCTGTTGTCTTAGGCTAGAATTAATTTCACTCAGCCTGAAGCACTAAACTTAGCTTGAAATATTCCCTGAGAGTATTCCACAGCTGATTCATAGAGCTGCATGCCTTTGCAGACAGATTTACCTTATTCGCACTCCAGCTCACCAGGGATAAATATTTCTTTTTCCTCAGATTATATGAGGTGGTCAGGATGACACACTGATTAACTTGGTTACCTCCTCCCAAAGCCACAACTTATGAAGGCCTCCATCATGTGACCCCCTTCTGGCTGTGATGAGGGTTAAAGCTCTTTTGTGTATCTCAGCCATTTCCACCCATAATGAATGATGGAAACAGAAGAGAAGAACTTGTTGTATTTTTTTTTACATTTGGGGAGGTCATGGCACAATGGATAAATTTCAGGTAGTAACAGATTTCTGAGTGCTTGTTGTAAAGTTGGTTTGTTATTTTAAGAAGTAACTGCTGTTTGTTTTCCCTGGTCCCATGATTTTCATTATGTTATGTCATAATGATTTCAGCGGCTTCAATCTGCTCCTTAGTCAAATAACATTAAAAAGATTTAAAAATCTGAGTTGTTTTTTTTTTTTTCAGAAGCAACACACAAAATACACTGGTATTGTTGGATTGCAGTCATTGTGGTACAGATACAGAAAAAACAGAAATAAATCTGTGCAATCACCAATGCTAATATTGTTTTCTCATGTAAACAGTAAGACACGTGTCTGGAAAAATGTGTTTTGAAGTCTAAAGTAGTCTCATGTGAAGGAATTTGCTTTCAAATATTTTTCTTACTCATGGTATTTGTATGTTTATTTTGATCAGTCTCTCACTTCATCATTCTGAAATATATTTTTAGAGATGTGAGTTTTTAATAAAAAATTAAGATTATTTTAAAGATAATTTTAGCTTTTATGTCATTCAGGCCTAGATTTTTACTTTGGTATGGAAAATTCCTAATTCTATTAAGTTGCTATGGTCTAAATGCCTACCTAAATGACTAAGCCACTTTGGAAAGTTCTGTCTATAAAGATAATATAACTCCAAATGTTGCATTACTGCATTAGAAATCTGCAACAGAGGCAATGTTTTTCCCACTTTTTTTCCCTTTTGCCAGCTAACAAAATAACCAAATGAGAAAGTGTTAGGAGACATAAATCCGAAGTTCAAATATTTTGTGGCGCTTCTAGTTGAAATACAATTGATGGTTCATCCCACTAGCCTGAGACATTAGCTAATTTGTCATGACTAATGTGTGTATAGCAGCACCGACTTTATTCCCTTGGTGTGATTAGATCAGCTGATACTAATAACCTCCTCAAATACACCAAAATATATTAAGACTATTAAAAGCAGATTATTTTTCCAAGGAATTTCAGTTCTAAAATACATGTGTTCCTGGGAAACTAAGGCAGATGAAGAGCAAGCATTGGCAGGGAAGAAGAGATGAAACAGTTGACATTGAGGATAGTTCCTGTCACAAACAAAAAGACTTTTTAGATCTCAAGATGCCAAGAAACACATGTCATAGCTTTTGATCTCTTACTGTTACAGAATCAGTACACTGTACCCTCTTTTTGGGAAACCTTGTTGTGCAAACTTATGAATAGTCTAGTTAAAATTAGTAGAAGACTGAGAGATACCTCTCTTTTATTTTGTGGAGTATCAGTGTTTCCAATGCTTAAAAACTTAGAAAGAGATTGAAAAATATTTAAGTGATTACTTGGGCAATGCTGTTGATATTTTGAATTTTCAGTTTCCATTTTTTTTTTTTTTAATCTTATCCATAGCTCTTCCATTTTTTGCATTTTCAGGGGTAGCATGGTATCTATCTGAGCAGTGCTAAGAAGTAAGAATTTCTGATAAAAATACCTGAAATTATGAAGGTCTCTCTGTTATAATTTAGGGAGTCTGTCAGTTTAAATATATATATATATGCACATATATATATATGTATGTTTTTATATATATGTGTGTGTGCATATATGTGTATATATAAATATATATGTAGTTTTATATTTTTTGGTTGATCTTTCCCTATATGCATGTCTTAGGGTCTCAACATGACTGAATGGAGAGATACATAGCTAATTCAATCAGTCAGTCAGAAAGAAACTTCACTCTATATATATGCATTTTAACTGTTAGTGTAGCTCTGGCCCAAGCTGCTGCATCTCTCTGGTGGACTCATTAGGCTGGGCTTAAGGCAGAGTTCATGTGTTTGCTCAGCTTTTGAGCCAACAGTGGAGCTCTTCCAGATGTTGATGGACTGGAGAGGTTAATTGTCTCTTGGACTGGCATCTGGCCTCGAGCTGCTGAGTGGTTCAGCTTGGCAAACTGTTGCTAGGGGTGAACCTACATTAGCAATTCAACTTTGCCAGGGAGTGTCCTGCTGAATGTTTTCACTTACCGGGCTTTAGTTTTCATCTCAGAATCATTTGTGAGTGCTTGAATTCTGCCTTTCTTTTGTGTGAATCTACAGCAAAAGAGACATTACTGGAAAAAAATTGGTGAATTTCAACTGACACAAAGAGTCCTTTTATTGCATTCTGGAGCTATTCCAAACTACTCTTCCCAGCCTTCTCCATCCTCCCACTCCCGTATCTATGCAGTACCGGTTTTAAATCCTCAGCACCAATTGCTTCTCTGTGGCTCTGTTGCACTACACTACTTTGTAGACACAGTCAAAATAGTGATCTTCTGAGTTGCTTTATGGCTTAGTTGCCAAACATTGTGGAGATATTGACAAGGCCTGCTTAACACAGGAAAGAAGAGACCTTGGGGGAAGGCATTGTCAATTATTTAGTGGCAGGTTCCAATTTTGGACCTAGACTTCTTGGTAAAATCTGCTCTTGCTGTGGTAGGGACCCACAAGAACATTGGAACCAGTACCCTAATTTTAGTATGGAAATTGTAAAATTTGTCTTTTTGTTATCAGTAGTTCAACCATTACTTTTACTTGGGAACCAGTACCCTAATTTTAGTATGGAAATTGTAAAATTTGTCTTTTTGTTATCAGTAGTTCAACCATTACTTTTACTTGGGTTTGTATAATTCATGAAATACAGAGGACACCTGACAGTATTGCTGATACAAGTTTTCAAGGTTAATTTGGTCCTAGATGTTTTTCTGGGGGAAAATATCAATATGTGAGTGGGCTTCTTTTGTATTTTCTAACAGTGCAAAGACAATTATAATTCCAAAGACAGTGTAATTTTTTAGTTTTTATTATCTAGAAAGTGTGAAACTCTGTGAGCAGAGCAATGATAGACTTTCTGGCTGAAGCCAATGCGTAATAGAAACATACTTGCTGAACAGAAACACAGCATTTACTGGATACTGAGATTGCTGAAAGAGATGATTGTTTACCTTTGGGACCTGTTCCAGAGCCAGAACATTTGTATAAATCCAGTTAGCCACATAATTGTTCTTATATTTTTTTAACTGAGTCCATCAAGCAAGGCACTAGGTAAGCTTTTTTATTGTGATGAATATTGCCACTTTTTAAATTATGGTTTCAATATAGCAACATTGGATTAAGGCTCAGCATAGTGCATTGTTTACTCATTAATGTATTTTTAAAACTTTATTATTACTTTATTATTCAGAAGTTCATCAGTCTTGTAATCTGACAAATGTCTTGAATGTTTATGAAATGTACCAAAGTGAATGTTTAAAATACTGAATTAAAATTAAAACTCAGTTTTGATCTGTTTATTATTTCTATATTGACTTCCTGTTCTATTTTTTTATAATGTAAAATTAAGTAATGTAAAATTAAGTAATGTAAAATAAGGATTAAAATTTATTCTAAAAACATCCTACACACTTCATCACAGTATGTGTCTGTACACATAAATAGATGTAAACCACACTGTAAATTGACCATAATGTTATGTATCACATCTTCAGAAAAAAACATCCTCATGCCCAGTAGACTGAGGTGGAGAACAGTTTTGTGGTTTTTTTTTTTTTTAAATAAATTTTGACTACATTTGAATAAAATTGTGAATTAAATTTACCTGGGTATTTCTAATATTTAGTTATACACCAGCACCATTGCAGTGTTTGAAACTCAGCTGTTTTCTTTCACTAAGAAAAAAAATAAAATAAGAACACCTCCACTTCCTATCTTTATTATTCCATTCGTTCAGAAACTCTCTCAAAATAGCATCTTTTCAGCAGCAAGAAATAAACCAAGATTTATAATATTCCTGATGGTTTCTCACTTTTTTCCCCAGCAAAATTAAGATCAGTGTAGTGCACAATGTAATTCCATACCTAACTTCAAAGGGCTATTTAGCCATCCATTTTCCCCCCAAGATCCTGGTATCGTTATTTGAAATGTAACATATCTGTGGTGCCAATCAAGTTGTGGTTTGCTTTACAAAGCAGAAATAAGGAGCAACAATCTGCCATTTATTTTTGTTTGATTGAACAAAGTTTGCAGTCCTCAAAAAGAAAGTTTGGAAGCTGATATTACCAGTGGGGGAATACCTTTAAATTAAAAGAGTGTAGGTTTAGATTAGATAACAAGAAGAAAGTTTTCACTATGAGAGTGATGAGTCACTGGAAGAAGTTGCCTGGAGAAGCTGTGGATGCTCCATCCCTGGAAGTGTTCAAGGCCAGGTTGGATGGGGTTTTAGGCAACTGGATCTAGTTTTCCTTTTCTGTGGCAGGGGTTTTGGAACATGATCTTTGAGGCCCCTTCCACCCTAAACTATTGTATGATTTTGTGCTGACATTCTGTAAACTTACATTAAAACAAAAATTACTGTAGGTACATATTGCAGTAATACAGTCTTGAAAACACAGAATTCAGGCAGAGAGGCTGTTAGAATGGATTATGATCTCCATAGATCAAAGGCAAGCAAGAAACTTTGCACAACATGTTTGAGAACTTCTAAAGTGTGAGGCATTATCTCAGCTGGCATGAATTGGCATGGCTCGGCTTGCATATCAGCAATGAACAGGATCATCAGTGCATTTCTCTCACTAAATATGATGATTTATTTAAATGCATGAAGTCACAGGAAAATGATAGGAAGCAAGCACCACATAGTAAAATCTGAGGTCCTTCACATTAGATTAGCCTTGTATAGGGACTCTGGCAATGCAACAAAGCCATCCTGGCTCAGACACCCACAGAGTCACAAAGTCATAATGACTAGAGCTCTTCTACTGGCAGAGATGATGAATCACTTGTTATCAGCTCTAAGACTGCAAAGCAGAAGTCAGGAGCAATGAACAGGAGGTATCAAAGCACCAGGGCCATTTGTTTAAGTGAAAGAAATAGGGGCATGATCCAACAATTTAAACAACCTGTGAAGCGATTGTACACAGACCAAGGTGCATTTCTTAAAGAAACACATTAGTGATCAAGGTGTGTACCAGCTGCTGATGCGTTATCAGTAAAAGCAGCTATGAAATATTGTGAGAAAGGATTTCAACAGCTTTGTCACTTAGTAAAGGATTTTGCTTTTCTTCTATGATAAACATTTATTTCCCATGTAGGCTTTCTACATTTCAGTCATACATCTCTGTGGTTTAGCAGAAGACTGGCCTGCCCACTGGAATATTATCTTTCAGAAGTACATCATTAGCTGAGGCTCCTCATTCCTTTAGAGGAGGGATATTGGGATAGTGGCAAAGGTTTTCACAGGTAAAAACTGAAAACACAGGTTTTCAGTTGCCCTGGGATTTTTCATAACAACCACAAGAGTCGGTTTCACACTCAGGAAAATAATGAAGTGCTTTAGATAACCTGTTGTAAGAGCGGAAATTTGATCTTTGTGTATTGCTGCATGCTCTCTGGCATTCTGTAGTAGCCAAAGAACTGCAACGAAGTAACTACTGGTTTTTTAGTCCCTTCCTGACAGGAAGATAACGTATCATTCCTTCTGGCTTGATCTGGTAATTATTTCCTCTTAGTACCATAAATAAAAAGCAGAGGAATTTTCAAGAAAGCTGGATTCAGCTTATGTTGAAATGAATGGGACCATTGCTGCTGACATTCTTCAATAGGGCTTGGATCATGTAAGTGTTCTCTCGCCTGAGACTAACCATTATCTTAGTCTTACTCCTTTTAGTTTTGCTCATGGCTCCCCTTTTCCTTTTAATGCAAAAGTATGTCAATCAGCTCAGAAACATACAAAAAAAAAAAAAAAAAGGGATAGGAAAATCATCAAAAGATTGGCAGTTCATTCAGAATGCTGTTTGATGGTTTGGGAATATATATTTTGCATACCAGATGAAACTCTCAAACTCTCAGGAGAGCAGTTGTCAGCTGCTTCAGATGGATTTACTCACAATATCCATGCTAAAATGCCCAGGTACTGATCACAAGTGTTTATTTTTGATTCTTCAAACTCCAGTCCTTCTATACCATGAACAGATTTTACTTCAGTTTTGTTCCGTAAAGTAACAAGGCAAGGTCGGGCTTATATGATGAACATATTCTGGTTCAGTAGTGGAATGAGTGAAACTGTTATGTTTTGTAAGAGATGCTGATGAAGTACAAATTTATTTCAAATATGTGTGGGTCAACTGATAAAAAAGATTTGAAGATCATCTTCCCAGTTCAGAATTTATTTAACCCTGAATAAGTGGAATCTTAAATGCAAATTAGAAGATACCTTTGTGGATGTTTACCTATGACTGTGTGTTGCTGAATGCCCTCACACCTTGACTTACATGCTGTCTTGTATTACATATTGTAAAATGTTTAGCAAGAATAAATTATAGATGGAATTTTGCACACGTCATATTGATTAAAGATGCTGACTATTGAACTAAGACCATATTCATCTCCTGAAAAAAAGTTCAAAATTCTAATTCTAATGTAGTTAGAATTACAAGAAGTTTTCTCATGGCAAAAAATGATAGAAGTTTAGTATGATGTATTAGCAAAAAATTTATTTCTATTTTGGTGATGCTTACCTTCAAGTAGATTTTGGATTTTATAGGTTGGGAATTAAAACTTTTTGGGCTTTTGCAACCTTTTATGTCATCTATGAATGCTAGGTGGCTGTTGAAAATGAAGCAGATAAAGGGAGAACGTTAATTGTAATTCAAAATTGGCTTGGTGTTTTCCTAAAAACCCTGTATTCTGAAAGTATTAGTTTTCCTAAGATGTATGCACCCATATAGTTTGAAAATGTATGTATAAAATATATGTAGTTGTACTGAAATTCTGGATTATCTATTAAAGTAAAAGTGCTAGCACTAGTGGCTTCATAAAATTTATCAGATTAATAAAGGAGTGGGATCATTCAATATTATCAGAATATAGTGATCCCATTCATATTTTTGGTATGTTAATTGTTTAAGCACAAATTAACAAATAAAAATTGTTAAGTTAGTGGCTCTTTTTGAACCTCATCATTCACTTTCTACTGCACTTCCACATTAAGAATTCATTGGGGGTCAGGGAATGCTGGGGCAAGCAGTATACAACTAATGTAGTAAGATTTGTGGGGAAAAAATAAGAATAAGCAAAGCAAAATGTTAGAAAACATAAATAACTTTATTCTTATGAATGTGCATTTATGAAATATAGTAGATTTTATATGTTTATTAAATTAATACACAGACAAAATAATTTAGATAATAAATGATATGGACTATTTACAATTACCAACCAGACAAAACTTCTTTATTGTCAAAGAAAATAACAAATGGAGAATAAGCACATGTTGAAATTGCAACTTATGGACAGAGAATACCAGTTTTTGCCATTGTGTCTCTCATAGCACAGCAGAGCATGTGGTTCATTCTGACCATACTGTTTAACATATGTTGCTTGGGTGTTTTTGTTGTTTCTATCATGAGTATAAACAAATATGTAAGATGTGATTTTTTTTTTTTGAGACTAGTTACAGTAGCTGATATTAGAAAGTAGAAGAATAGGAACAGATTGAGGAAATAAGAAAAAATTTATCTAATTTGAAAACGACTTCATCTCCAAACAAGACAAACCCTGTTTCTTTCAGAGGGGGATAGATGTACTCCTACTATTGATTGTGATCACAAAAATAATGAGTGCATCTACCTCCACTACTTTGAGAAATATGGGAAATGATTGAAATAAATCAATAATACTGTTTGTGTTTCAAGAAGATGGAAATAGCACAATGTCACTGACAGAAGTCTCTTATTTCAAAAGCGTACTCTATGTTGATTAAGAAATAGTGTTAACCCAATCTGAGCAAGACATTCTAAATCCAGATGGTTGATAATCAACATAACCCAGAGTGATTATAATATTAAATTTTTTAATTCTTTGGGTTCAAGACTTAATAATATCATATTTTGATCACAGAAGATAAATAGGACAAAATGACATAGTTTCTCTGAAGTGTTAAAAATGAAAAATGTGATTGGCACTACTGAAAGTCAGATATAATGGTTAGCACTGTAGACACCTTATACCACAGGAGGATAATGTCCCAGAGACAGTTTGCATGGTTAATGTGTTACCAGCACTGTTATTTCCTGTTAAATGTGCTGATCCACCTCTGTAAACATAACTGCCAGATTTTCCTTTTTTTTTTTTTTTTTGTTGCACTAGTGGCATCAGCTTTGTTCTATTTACAGTCATTCCCAAATGTGTTGGAAAAATAGAGTGGGAAATCCTTTTTTTAGTTATTTTTTCTTCTATTGTCTTTATAGCTAAAAAATGTAGGCTTTCTTAGTTTTCTTAGTAACAGAATCTCCAGCCTTGCTTTCCACCTGTACTTTGAATTCTAATTCAATAACTATTTGCCAGTTAACTGTAATGGAAGCTGAACCAGATGAGCATGATAATCATTGGCATACGGTTATTAGCAGCGCAAGTGACTTTGATAACTTTATCATCTTCTTGTTTGCTGTGATTTAGTGTTTACACTGCCTTCAGCACATTGGTTGTGTTTCTCCAGTGATGTACAATTCTTCTGACACCACCATCCAAACTTCATTAATATTCTGTCCTAAACTATTCATTTACTAATGTTTCTGCAACAGTTCTGTTAACTATTCCTTTCTACCATCCCTGTCTTCTGGCTTTGACTTTGTGACTGTTGATAGTGCTTAGATCAGTGATCAAAGGCCTGAACATCAATAGAATATTATGAAACACTGCGCAACTGGGTTAAGTTAAAATAGAATTTTAAAAAGCAGTCTGTATTTTCTTCTCCAGCCTTCTTACTCAAAATTAGAGATACTGCAGGCAACAAGCTAGGAAAAATATGCCTGCAAGGTGTTCAAACATGTCACATTCACACATGATGAACACATATTGAAAAGTATTTATTTTACAGTACCTGTAAGTAATTGGTCCTGTGCATGTGCACATATACAATTATGCATCAGCTGTACTGCAGTTGTCCATGCTTGGTAGTGGAAATAATATGATTTACACTGTTGAATGCACCTCTCAGTTTTGGAAATTTTAATGGAAGTATATCCCTACATTTGTAGTTATCTGGATACTGGAAAGAAATGTTTCCCTAAAATTACCAGATGCTAGCAATTTGTAACTGAATCAATTGTCACTGACCATCAGTATTTGATAGATAATGAGAGGTGAATTGTCTGCTAAGATGTGTGGAGAAGATTTGACACTGATTTTAAAAAAAAAGTATGATTTGCCAACAAGTCGTGACGAGATATTTAACAGAAAAAAAGATAAACAATTTTATAACTGGCATCACTATTGACTTAAGGAGTATGTTTGTCAGACTGGATAGCTTGAGAGAGAGTTGTAGTGGATGCCAGAAAATGCTGTTGATTTCTGCTGCTTTATTAGCCTAACCAGCATGGTATTGGTGATTTGCACAGACTCCTGCAAGCTCCGAGGTGAAAGGACAAAACCATTTGGTTTGGGGACTTGCACAAAATTATTTCCCAAGAATTCTGTATCCTCCAGAATAAAAACGCTTTATTAATCCTATCTTTACAAAAAAGTTACAGAACTTTATGATTACTGTCTCTTCTAGTTTCAGTTTAGCATTATTAACTGCAACCAATGCAATTTTATAGAATTGGTAGAATGCTTCCAAGAATTAAAAACAAAAGGCAACAAGTTAGAAATGCATTACACCTCCATTCGTACTAAAGTGAAGAAAAAATTGAGAAAATTTTATCTGAGTACTAATCAGAAAATATATAAATAAATAAAGAAACACAGAAACAGCATTAGAGCTGATAGACCTGTTCTGTGGAATGCATGAGTTAGAAAATCCATCTTGCATAATTAAAATACTGGACCCTTGAGCAAGACACTGTGAAAATTCATACCTTGTTTTCTAGAGGAAGGTAAGGTAAATAATAAAACATATTACTGATTAAGAAATTAACCAAAACAGTTGGTGGTTACTTCCTTATTCTAATGGACTTTAACGTGAATCGATAGTATGTAAGGCTACTCAGACATTTGTATTAAAAAACCCAAAACACATATTTAGGAAAATAAATATTTTTCTGTATGTATGTGTGGGTGGGTCTCTAGATATGTCTGCATGTAATTTCATATGTACCTGTGTACTGTATTCTCAGGTTATAAAATCCAGTGGAGAACTTTTTCATGGATTACATGGTCATAATGATATTATCTATGCTCAAAACTTTAAATTAATTTATTTTAAAAATTGAAATTTAATTCTCCCTCTTCATTGAAAAATTGGAGAGACCTTTGGCTTTTCAAGACAAACATATTTATAATTGTAGCTGCTACTTTTTAATTTTCTTTTTGGATTTTGGTATTTTAAGTCAGCCTAATCATTAGATTAAGGTGCCTGAATATGTTGCCATTTCACAATACTTATCACACAGCAGCACGCTCCAAATAATCAAGGAAGTGGAAAATATACTGACCTATATCCTAGGAAAGTTAGCTAATAAATAAATAAATAAATGGGAAGGGATATTACATCAACTGACAAGATAATAGAGAAAAAATTCAAGGATTGAATGAAAGCTGTGAATAGTGCATTAAAAAGAAAAAAAAGGAAAAAATATAGATACTTGTTAAAAGAAAGAAATCTCCAATTTTTTTTTCTGTTTAGCAAAGAGGAAGAAAATGAAACGTTCCTCAAATTGAAAATGTCTGCTCATTTGTTCATCCTTTTTTTATCATCTTTTCTCAGTTTAATGAAGGAAAGCACCTTAATTTTAACACAGTTGGATCCTATCCCTTGTGCTTCACTCTAATTACTTTCTGTGTAGAAGCCAGTCAGGAGACTTAAATGGTCTCATAGAGACTCTTGTGAAGGCAGCCAGATGGTGACATCTGCTCCAAACTGATACTAGAATTTCAACACTGAAGTTGTTTTTAAACAATCTACGTATTTCATTTGGTAAGAAAGTTATATGCAGTTTTATATTTATATGATATGAACATTTTCATTATGCAAGCTAAGATCTGGAGTTTGGATATTAATACTACATGATATTTCATGTATGATAGTACAGAAATAAGCTGGTCCTAATAGTAATCTTGAATATCTAGTTGGCTGATAGCTTTTAGTGAGAAGTAATGCTTAATTTTCAGAGTAAAGACAGAGAATGGTATGGAAAATCTCTCTTTTCCCAGTAGGTTTCATTGATTATTTAGCCCACTAACTCTACTCAAGAATGAAAGTTTGAGTCCAGAAATACCTGCACTCAGATACTGAATCCAAAGTGCAGGACCAGGAGTAGGTTTTTAAAGGCAATGTGGGTTTTTGCCCAGTTTATACGTATTTCTCTTGTACCCCTTCTGCTCGAATAATTCTGGGTTGAAAAAAATTACATTACTGAGTGCATTGTAGTGATTTGAGGTTCTTATTTTTGCCCTGCAGAGAATACTTTCTCAAAGATCTTACATTTCATTCTCTGTGTAATACCTGAGTGCCTCACAGTCTTTGAGGTATTCATTCTCACAATACTGAGATGAAAGGGGAAGGTCGAGAAAGCCAGATCACCTCTGAGGTTTCCACAAAAGACAGTGGAAAATATTGAGAATGAATCTTGATTTCCTTACATTCAAGTCACTGTTAAATGAAATTTATTTCCATATTTTATGGAGGTTTACTTTGATGATAAATTATTCTCTGGTACAGCCCTTATGTTGTTTAAAAATAATGTTTTTCTTGTTTTTTTTTCCCATTGGCAGAAACAATGTAATTACTTAGAAACAGCCTTGCTAAAATCATGTATTGATGGATTATGTATAAGGTGTCCAGATGGTAATAGCTTTATATATTGTTTCCAGCTCCTCTGAAAAATTTAGAAAGAATCCACAAAAAAACCCCTAAAACATTTGTCATTGAATTTAGGAACATTTGTGACACTTGTTTTAGTGGTTATTATACAAAATACATAATGCATTATGAGTTGTTTTGAGGACAAAATTTTGAGGTCTAAACCAGGTTGTTATTGGCTGGGATATAGTGGATACAAAAAATTAAGTCATACCTAAAAGTGAAACTGTGAACATTTTATACATTTAGCTGGATACAAAATGCTAACTTTTTTCTGGGTGATAGGGAGGAGTGTGGAAAATTATTTGTCAGGAAAAGGTGTGTGGGGGAGTTACAAAATTATTTTATTTGGATTTTTTATAACACATTTGATATTTTATTTGAGAAAATGAAATTAATGTTGAATTTTATCCCTTAAGTGAGAATTTTTAGCTGAGAAATATGCTCAAATTGGCATGAGAAAGTATGCTGTTCTGTGGATTGAAAACTCTCTGGAAAACCATAGCCGTAAACAACACTGTCTCTAGTTGTTTGAATGCCTGGATTAGCGTGGCACTCCTGCACGAATCCCTAGCACGGGTCAGGCACACCTTAAAGAAGAGGAAACTACACACAGCTGAAAATTCGTGATATTATCATGGGCTGTACTCCACATTCTGAGTGCACTAGAAACCTGAAGGGAATAGCATTTGGGAACATATGGAACAGATTTCTTCCTTACCTTGGCACAGAGTTACATGATGCAAGAATGAAATAACAGGTAGAGAAAGAAGCCAAAACCACACAGAAAGCCAGCTGTTTCCAATTGTCTAAAAATGTTTTCAGAAACAGAGGTAAAGATTTTGTTATGAAATTTAATATAATTTTACAGTGTAAAAGACTTTGCTATAAAGCAAGAGAGGTCTGAGTTTGAAAGACTCTGATATGAGAATCAATAGGTTTACTATAACTGAGTTATGCCTAATCTGAGAGTTGACTTCCATGGAGCTTGGGAGGAACGTGCAGGGCAGAGTGGGGAACAAGGCTTTCTTGGTGCATGGTCCCAGAATGTGCTTGAATGGAATTATTCCTATTTTTTTGCTTTTTAAAAATTACTGATCTAACAGCTATTTGAACAGATTAGAAGAAAACAGTTCAAATATCTCTAAATTACACCAAAAAATGACCCTTGTCTTTCAAGCAGTGTGGACATCTGCTGCAGACCCTCTTAGAAATACAGATACAATATATATGGAAAGAAGAGTGATGGTGTGACAAAGTAATTCTTTTCATCCTGAATGTTGTGCACAGAAGAAAGCTTCTGCTTATTCCTTCTTACTGCAAAAGACTGATGTGAGTACAGTCTCCATCTGATAACTCTTACATTCATAGGAAAAGGTATTGCAGTTTTCACCTGTTCCTCCCATTTCAATCATACACTGGTTCTTCCAGTAAATTAAAAAAAAAAAAAAGATAAAGAAAAAAAGCCTGCTGGATATAAGCTCAGGAGGGAAAGTGGTTTCATCTTTATAAGAAAGCCTTGCTTCTGCTATGTTTGCAGAAGTTTCCAGGTTGTTTGAATAGGAGAAAAAAATAAGAGAATACACTGCGTTATTTGGAAGACTTCAGTGTTACAGATGTCAAAAGAACTGCTTCTCTAATTTCGCCATCATTATAAAATGACTTAAATCACAAGCTGTGCAGTATATTCACTGTTGTCTCACCCACAGACATTGCTTCTGTCCTGTGGAACTCTGAAGAAAAGATTGTGATAACCTGTAAACAATAGATATATTTTATTGCTGAACTGAGAAGTCTTCCTGAATATTGAAACCATTCATCTATTTTGTTTTCTATGGTATGCCATTTTCAAAAATTTAACAGCTGCCTTAATAACCTGCTGCATGTTATATTTTGCAAAGTTTTGCATGCGCCTTTCTCAAAAACCAGAAAACAGTGTAATTAGTCTACTCTGGAAACAAAAAAGATATGCTAAATCAGTATTAATCAGAACAGGCTTCTGGGTAGATATCAATCTCATAGAGCTGCTTACAGTGGAAGGAGTAAATTGACAAAGAGGTGGGATAGTAACAAAGGGGAAAGCCAAGGATTTATTCTTGCCTAACTTGAAAATGGGGTACTGGCACAATAGATGAGTGAGAGAAATGGTGTGGAAGTGAATGAACTCTCCACAAAGAGCTCCGTGGCTTTGGCACAACAGGCTGCAGGTACAAGGTCATGGTATTCTCAGTCTGATCAATGTCTCCTCTGCCCCCAGGCTCTACCCTCAAAGACAAGCAGGGGAAGGAGAGAATTAATGTAGAAACTAGAGAAAGAGAGACAACAGCGTGAGCCAAAAAAAATGGCAATAATAAAGAGAGAAGATGTAGAAACAACAGCTATGTTGTGGTTGCTTCAGCCGAGTAGGTATTTCATTCTATTTTTAAGAATTTTTTATATGTTACAAGACCTTTGTACTAAGAAAGAAAACCAAAAAACCAAATGTTGGCATTAAATAACAAGCTTAATTACACATTTCTCTCCCTGATCAGGAGAAAAGGTAATGTTCCTCTTGTTAGCCTTTGGGTCAGTTTAGTTTGAAGAACCCAACTGATATCAAATAATATGTGCAATCTACATATATTGCTTCTGGTTAAGGAAAGTGACACAAGACTTCAGAAATTAAAGAAAGTATCTGTAAAAATTCCAAGAATTAAAAATTATTTGTTGTTTTCTTTGTATCTTTAACCCTTATTCCAGTTACTAACATGTTGGATATAACAAATCCACATCAATGTCTATTTATGGAATTTATATATTCCATTAACACATATAACATAATAAATCTCAAAAAAGGTAGTCTATTTGTTCTGACACATTCTTTTCCTTTAATGTGTAGCCTTTCCAGTGGAGGGCAGAAGAGATACAGTTCTTTAAAGAAGATTATTTTTGTATTAGTCATGTAAACTAGTAATGCTAATGTTGCTAAGAGGCCCCTCAAATCAGAGCATCATACTGCTCTTTTCAAGACCCTATTTTTCAGCTGAAATAGTCATTGTCAAGATGAGTGATAATTACTACGAATACACTGGGAACAAATCAATGCTTGAAGTAAAGAATATGAAAGAAACAGCATGTTAATGGGAACTGCTGTCTTTTGATATATTGGTTATGTCCAGGGTGTGGTAGAGTTCTTCACAGAAAAAAAAAAAATCATGGGGCCAGGGGCCAAGGCCCCACTAGGAGGGAGTTTGAAGGGTGCTGTGACAGTTTGCCAGACTGTGATTTCTGTGGCTACTGAAGCCATGCTGCTGTCAGTAGCATGCTAGAAAATGTGCAAAGAGGCAGTGCAGAGTCACGCAGGAATCCTCTCTACCTGATGGAGAAATTAGTTTAATCTCCAAAGGAGGACTACCCATGACAGAAGGATTTCTCACTAAAGCCCCTTCTCTTGTCTCCTATGCTTCATCCTACCCATCATGAAGCAGGAGAGCATGACCACATGCACACTGGTACTGAACCATGATCACACCAGGATCTATCCCATGCTGAAACATCATGGACTCTGTGGCTCTCTAGAAGGGCTGTTTGCCGAGCACTCTGGATGAATGCCAGTTACAAATTGCAGCCTTTCCTCTTGATGACCCCAGAAGTTTAAGGGAAGAAGAAAGTGGAATGAAAGGAGAGGTTATTTTGAAGGCTTAATTTGGGAACAGAAAGAGAGAAACAGCATGAATTTCTGGAATACAGAGACAGGATAAACCATTTGGGCAAGATCAATACCATATATACTTTGATATAAATTGGCTGAAAAGCTCAGCTCTCAACATGGCAGATGAATTTTAACCCTGAGCTGGAGTAGGAATCTCACTGTTAGTAAAGCAAATTCTCTGTGTTAGACATTCCATATTCCTGAATAAACCTTCCTTATCGACAGGTCCAGAGAACCTGGTTATGTTCCATAGCTTTTGAAAAAGGTAGAAACTAGCCTCTGGAAAAAAGATTCTGCACTCACACATGAAGCAATGGTCTCATCTGCAAAGAAGCAATCTATCAGCTGAGGTGGAAAGTACATTAGGAAGGATCTGTGCAAATGCATGTGCCTTTTCCAGGAATTGTAAAATGCATTCCTATTGACTAATAAATAGGCTAGAGCTCTTTAAGACAAGGGAAGCTTCAAAGTTTCCCAAACTTAATCTTTCAGTTCCAGACAAATTGAAGCCCATATAAGCGATGTCTGTCACATTAAGATACTGGTACAGCACTGTGATCCTTGCTGAGTTGTGTGATTTGCATTCATCAAAACTTCAGTGTTTGAGGGAGGCTGCATTATAGCCTGATCCTGGCCGGCTCCATGAGCCTTGGCATGAGCGCAGTGCCTGCCTGCACATGCATGTACTTTTGCTCACTGCAGTTTTTCACCTCCATTTCCTGCTGCTAACACCGACAATTTTCAAAAAATAAGTGGTCCCAGGTGATCATAAGCAATTCTTTTAAACGAGAGAGACTCTCTAGCTCTAGCTCTAGCTCTAGCTCCTTTGCCTGGAAATGTGTGAAAAAACCTGCAAAACCTCTGGCAAATCTCAACTAAGAGCTCCATCTTCTGATGCTTTTAGCTTCAAAGGGGACCTGTTTACAGCTTATCATCACAACAGGCCATGAAATTATGATAGCATGTTTACCTAGATAATTACCATTTTGATCACCAGTTCCTTCTGTCGCAGACCCTTTCTGTCCTTGTCTTAGTGGGGTTTCAGACTTTCCTTCTTGAAGGATCTGTGTTGCTGTGAACTCAAGGGTTAATGGAGACTTTAGAACTGTTACAGGATAAATAGATGCATGTACTGACCCTCATCAAGCTGCTGATCTCATCTGTTAGTTTTTAAAGTCACAGATGTCGGGTCATGTTATGTTGGGTTACCTTTTCCAAAGAAAGTTAAAGAAATATGAAAAGGTTATTTATAAAATTACAATAAACCCATGAGAAGGAGAAAAAGGCCACCTTCCAGTGAAATTGCAGTCAAGTAAATAGCTCTATGACTCAGAACTAAATTAAACCTTTTCTCCAGTTGTGTAAGTTATGGTAACAGAGGAACAAAAAAAAAAGGGCAATAGGTAAAAAATACATGGACAAATTAAAGTGCAATTAATGTGCTTAAAGTTGAAACAGAGTAAATGATTCTGCAAAGAGAGAAATAGCACATGAAAACATGTATATAGTAAAGAAATAAAATCTTAAAACCTCACACAAGCCAGGGATAGTACTCTCAGACTGAAAATAAGGTAGATGTGCACTAACAAAATTTGCTCATGGCAAAACCTGAAGATCATTGAAAACATAAAGATAAAGGTAGAACTGGAATATTGCAATGAGGTGTAGAACTTTGAGAAATTAAGTAATAAAAATGGGAAAAAAAGTAGTCATTCAAAGTACAGTCATCCATTCAGGGACTAATGAGAAGAACATCTGTTATACCATAGCACTTTACAGGGTCAAAATGAAGGAGAGAGGAAACTGCAATGCTTGGTAGTCAATAGTTGAATGTTTTCCAGTTATCCTTGTGATATGACATCCTAAAGGTGAATACAGTTCATAGGCTTTTTGGAGAGGCATTTCTGCAGAGAAAGGAGAGTTTTGAATCTGTTGTACAAAGCACTGGTCAGATCTCTGTAAGATTGTTTAAAATTCTGTCCACCTCCCTTCAAAAGATAACAGTTTCAGACTAGAATTGATGAAGAAAGTGTCCACTAAAATGAGAAGAGAATGGAATGTCCACCCCTTGGGACAAATTTAAAAGAACCTTGCTTGTTTATCATAGAAAACAAAAAACTGAGAGTGGGTATGATTTATTTCTGTGCACTGAGGGAAAAGTACTAGAAAGAAAAGAGTTTTTGAAGCTTAAAGGGCAGCACTGACTTAAAAGCAAATGTATATAAACAGGCCATGACAAAAGCTACTCAGTGAATGTAGAGATCCCTCAGAAGATTGAAAGAGTGCAAATACACCTGGAAAATCATATTTGAAGAGAAAGTGCCAGTGACTGACCAATAAATTGAAAGGAGGTACTCACTGCAGTTTAGGTTAAGAATATATGAATTAATTGTCTGTGATTGCACAGAAGTGTAGACAGTGACCCAAGAAGTCTTTTATTCCTGTGTTTTTCATTACCCATGTGATATAAACTGGTGTGAAGACCCTTGAGCTTTTCTGTGCTAATTAACTGTGTTTCAATGCAACACATCTTTCAGCAAACCAGTGCTGAATTTTAGGTAATTGAGTTCAGCAAATCTTGCTGCAATGAGTACTGGCATCTGGGAATGTTTCCTTGTGACAGTTCTCCTTTACTCTAAACTTTAAAAGTATTTTGAAAAGGCATTTTCTATAATACATATGGGCATTTAAAGAAGTATGTAAGCACATATTCTGACCTTTCTTTGTGTATAATGAAGTAATAGTATTATAACACCAATATAGGTCATAAATGCTAAAAATATTGTTCTAAAATGTTTCACTGTGTATCTAATGTAATTACTTTTGGCCTCATATTTATTATGAACTGCAAAAATGCCTTTTTGAGAGCATTTCTTACATTTTTTCACAATAATACTTCTAATATTGTTAAGAGGATATTTTAATTCCAGCTGTACTTGCTGAGAAAAACATTTTAAAGTAATGTCACTTTTTATTTTCAAAAAATACCCAATTTCCTTTTGAGCAGAGAGAAAGCTGGGTGAAATCGTATAAAGTACAAAAGGTAGCTAACAATCAAATCAAGAAAAAGATGTTTTAATTTTGCTTCTTTTGGAAATCCTGCCAAACGGCACATGGGTGCACCTGGTCATTGCATTTCGCAAGGAAGGCTTGTCGCAAGAGGCTCTAATTCTGCCTCAGAGCAGTGTGATCAATATTGCCATTTGAGGCACACTTATGGGTTCAAGGTTTTAGAACTCAGAGCTGAAGCTGCTGTTTCATTATGGGATTAGAAACCGTAAGTATAACAATTTTTACACGCACCCTTTGCATCGTGACATTCTCTTTTTATCCCCATATTGGGCAAATATAGGAAGGGAGGAGACAGGGCTGAATCTCTATTTTCTGCAGTGGACAACACATTCTGATCCACAGACATACTAAGCAGACAATTCTTTCTTCATCCCATTGATTTTTTCCTGGTTTGGGGCAGTGACAGCTCTCTTCTATTTCAGGCTCTCTCACAGTAGTTAGTTCTGCATGCTGCTATGGAGTAAAGGGTGAACATTAAATTAAATCCCAAGTTGTGTATGTATGTATTTCACTGCACAGCACCAGGAAGGATGAACACAGCAAGCCTGCAATGCAAGTCACCAAATGTAAAGCACTGTGTGATTTTTCCTGGCATGTATACCTGACAGTGGTCTGCTGTGTAGCTGTTGATGAAATGACTAATTTGACACATGCAAAAGTAAAATCAGATTAAAAGAATATGACTCTTGAGATGTGAGCTTGCTCAGACAAGAAAAATGCCTGCTGTTTTTGTAGAATACTCTGATTAAACTACTAACATTTAAAATATGCATAATAAGAAATTTATGATTCTCTCAATATGCCTGGCTCAGTGAAAGAAGGACATAAGCTAAACATTGTGACTGCAGTTTGTAAAATCTCTGCTTTTATAAACAGGGAAGAATTACAAGACTTTTATTTGGAAAGGCATGCTGACAGCTGTAAGAAACCAGGTCTTGCTAGCTGTACTGATGTTAACAGCGCCATTAAAATCAGTGTAACTGATTGTATGAAGAGGGCAATCAAGATTTGGCCCCATACTCCTTCTTTGTAAACATTAGCATTGCAGAGATTAATATAATACTGACTAGCCAATGACATGTTAAAGCCTTAGTAAAGTTAATTTGTTTGGAAAGCTTTTCTTTTAAAATCTAAAACAAATGGTTCAAGTGAAATGTGAGATGTACAGGATGTAGAGAAAAATCAATAAACCAGCAGACTGTAAATGATGTGGAAATAACTTCTTTATGTTTTCCTGTTTTTGTAGTTTATAGTTAGCACCAGTCCATAAACGTAACAGCTATGTGCAAGGCAAGAAAAGTAAATCCAAATGCGGGGAGTGTTGTGATGAGCTACCATTTCCTCAATGAATTCTCTTTTTTGCTGTGAAACATTAGATTTCTTTTTAGATACTCTAATTAAAAATACTACTATGTGATGGTTGGTTAGCAAGCGCTTGGGTATTCTATTATTCATTTTTTCTATGTTTATCTATACATTTCTTCAATTCCCTTACTAACAATTTTCCAAAAATAGAGTTCACTAATCCTCCTGAATTTCCATCCAATATTGCTGCTTGTAGGGATGAGAGATATTTTTTAAATAAGCACTGAAAATCATTTGAAAATGTCAGATTGTTTATGTTTCTTGTAAGGACTTTATGGTCCCTCAAATTTTTATGTTCTATATCATGGTTTAAATGGCCATTCTGCAATCTTCATAATATTGATGCAAAGTAGGGAAAATTGGGTCTGTTTTAAAAGCATTTACTGATAAGGGATGCACCTTTAGTTGTGATTTCATAAAGCTGTACAAACTTATGCTGGGTGTCAGTGCAAATAAATGCCATGGACAAGTGGTACTTAAGAGAATTTCAAAGACCATTCCAGTATGTGGCTGCTGATAAATGACTGTGTAAACCTGTCTTATGGCTTCTAAGATTGGACCTTTCCTTAAAATTTTAGAACAGAAAACAGCAACTGGGAAATTTGCAAGCAAGATAAGTGTATATAATGTGGGAGAGGCTGTAAGTCTTCTGTCACCCATAGGGTTTGTTTTTTTTTTTTTTATTTTTATCTATAAACAAAGAGACTTTGTATATTTTATGTGTGCACTGAGCTTTGTGAAATAACTTCGGAGATAGGAAAGAGTTTGGTTGAAGGCAGTGGAGATTGGATGAAAAAACAGTCTATCATACAGCCTCCTCAGCTGTAAATTCACGTGGAATGGTCTAGATCTCTCTCAGCTTTCTTTAAGCCTCTGGCAGGAAGAAATCTGTCTGAGTCTGAGTGCAGGTTTATAGGAAGTCTTTGGAATCTGGCATGCAAGTGCAGTACAAAATTATTATCGTCAATGTACTGATGCAGAAAAGTTGTTGATGGAAATATTAGTAGTCACTTCGGGCCTGTTTACTTAACTGCAATTAACAGAGAAGATGCTGGAGAGTGGTGACATGGCTATCTGTAAAAATAAAATATGTATGTCATATTAAAATGTAGTCCAGAGTGTGGTCACAGGGAGACTGTTCTTCAGTCTGGCATCAGCTCATCCTGGTTTGCTTATTTTTAATCACATGGGAAGTGTTCCAGCCACAGCTACAGCACAGATCTTTGCAGTCTCCAGTTCTCAAGATTTCTGTGTGAAATCTCCAAAGTGAGGCTTTGATGGGGGCTGCAAGGGTCATAACCTGGCAGAGGAAGATGAGGGAGTCAGTGAATCTGAGAAGGGACTCTGCATTTAAGTTCTGAACCTGTTAATGGACACTTAGAAATAAGGTAACTGGGTGAAAAAAAAAAAAGTCAAAATGGAGTGCCTAGCTAGTTAACTAGTTATGACAGAGATTTTATTCTAAACAGGAGCAGGTAGGTCACTTAAGTGTAAACAATGTTCTAAGTATAGATCAGAAGTGAGAATATCTGCAGTAAATTTAGCTTACTTCACTAAACACAAAGCATCAAAATCTTTTCATGTGTATTCAGTTTGCGTTATTGATTTTTTTTTCTCCACGTTTTAATTCCATACAGAGCCCATAAAAAATTGTATAAAGACTGGTAGAAAGAGATCTTTGTTTCATGAGCTGAATGAAATCACTGAAGCCATGTCTGCAGATACCATCTGAAGACCTGGCCCACAGGTTCCTTCATCTTGAATAGTATAAGACACTAGCTATAAATACCAAAGTATATTTTCCTGATCTCTGATTAAAGCAGTACGCACATGCTTGTGATATAAATATTCACATTATATTAAAAACCTGTGGTTGGAAATTCTGGAGCTCAAATTATGAATACATAATTTAGTTCCATGAATAGTAGTGCAACTTAAATCAAAAGGGGACACATACTTAAGAAAAGAACACAATTGCAAATATGAATATGCATTTATATTGACTGTTGTTCCTTAGGAAGAGGCAAAAGTAACTAAAATTTAAAAAGAAAGAGGGAATAATTTTATACAACAGCAGTTGTAGAAACATTAGGATTAATGGAAAAAGGATGACTAATTTTGAAAATAAGCTTCACTTTTTTAGATGTGTTAAACTGGAAACTAACTGGAATCAATGGAGTATAAATAACTGAAAAAAAAAAATTACAGTTGCAGTTCTGCCCTACAGAGTGGGAATTTTGCCATAGATTAATTGTGGCTGACATTTTATACAGTGCTTCATCACTAACAATTCAGGATCTGATCCACAAGTGATTGCACCACTTGGAGTTTTTCCATTGCTTTCACAGATCTTTGGATCAGACCCATGCTGCAGATGCATCATTCTTCCATCTGAGGGGTAATTTCACATGTGGTTGTTAGAGCTATCAGAAGAGCCTCAGGCAAAGTTGGGAAAGGACATCTACATCTGGACAGAGACCTTGAGATGTAAGCAGGACAAAAATTTTAAGAACACTACAATGCTTTTTCTTGGTCTAAAAAATCCAAATAAATATTTTCCTTTATCTTTAACCCTTAACAGCCAACTTTGCTAGAAGAAGTAAAACTTTTTCCTATGAATTGATCCAGCTGGAGAACTGTTGCCTCAGCTGTACCCTACCTAAGTTCTATTAAGCTAAATGTGGAGTATTCCTACTTTCCTTTCATACAGGAAGCATATGTAATCTACATGCAAACAACATTTTTGTAAGAATCACTGATCTGAGCTCAGCTATTTATTCAAAGAGGCTGAACATAAAGTATCAGAATGATCCCCTGGCTTCTGAGAGGCTTTTCATCTGTGAACAGTTACAGACAGCTCAGACTTTCAGTGGTATTAGGACAAGGGTGTTCATTAACTCACAAGACAAAGGCCAGATACTCAATCAGACTAAATGAAGAGCATTGTTTGTAAACCTCAGACTTTACATGTTTGGTCATCCTGTAAAAAAACCCCCAAAAACTACTTCTCCATAAGCCTGATAATTGGAGTAAGCAATTTGATTCTTTTCAGGGCTAGAGAGTAAATGCTGGTACTAGCCAAGAAAAAGTATTGTAACAGCTGTTATTGCATATGTATTGCATACCCAGTAATTGTCGCTCTCCTAGAATGCTGTGAACACCTTCATTTTTATGTTGTGACTTCAAATAGATAAAAGATGTCAAAATAAGCTGGTTTTATACAGTAATGTGATTTTCAAAATTTATTAACACCTTACAATATTTAGAATGAAAGTATAAAAAATAACACCTAAAAAGTCTTTTATTTGGTGTTGGGGGGAAAATAGCTAGCTTCTGGCCTCTTCAAATGCTGCCCATCTTTCTGTAATTGTATAACACTATCACTATTCACTATTCTGTCTATTCTTGCATAGAGAATTGAAACATCACTTGAGTTTCCTCTGAGGATGGATTAACAAGATTTGCTGTGACATGACTTGATTAATTAATGAGACTAGAGTATTCTTTGGTCCTAGTGTGCTGTTCTTGAACTTCTTAGATGGGAAAATTCTAACCTTCAATATTTGAGAAGTCAACTGGGTAAATCAAAACTCTTGTATGACCTTCACTAATAATAAAACTGAAAATCCATTATAGAAGGTACCTGAATAGCTGTACACATTCAAGGTGATTTTTTTTTATATTTGAAGAATGAAAGTGCACACGATTAAAGTAGAGTACAGAAAAATACATCACCGACTGTTTAAAATATAATTAGATGCCTTTCTGCTTTTCTTTCTGCAATCTTCTATGGAAAGAAATAGCTGTTCTAAGTACTGCACTGCAGAAGTAGTTTTACTCTGTGTATACACCCCCAAGGAAATAGAGAAGGTTCTCAAAGGACAAATACCAGACGAAAGCCAGCACATCCCATCCGTTGACCCTGCTTTAGCCATTTTTTGTCCGTGATTGAGTATCAGGCTACATAGGGAGTGTTGAAACATAGGGAAGAGTTGAGGGCCATGTCTCTGATATACTTGTGAGATACACATTTTAAAGCCAAAGGGTCTACCTATCTCACCAAGAGACTGAGATTAGTCTGAGACAATAAAATTCGTCCATTTGACAGATGACTTAAGGCTATCTTCAAGCATAGCTAGCAGGAGTAATAGGAATCTGGATTTAGAGACCTGACAACTATGTAAATTGGGTTGTTTGTGGAGTGTAGTAGATTTGGTCACTAAGTCAACATTTCAGTGGAGGCTCTTGGGATCTATAGTTTGCATGTTGGTGATAAGGATGTCAGATAGCTTTTCACCTTCACTTTCATTCCTGCTCCCATCAAATAAATCCTTTGTAAATCAAAGCTTGTGGACCTTGCTTACTATTTTTACTCTTATCAATAAATTGATTCTCAGTATGTGAGTGTAAATGTTAAAAATTTCCTGTACAATAAAAAGCAGAGTTGAAAATTAGAATTTTTTATCTAATCAGACAGGGATCAAAATGATTGTTGCTTTTGTATACAACAAGAAGGCAATGACTCTGCAATGTGCATTTCCTTCTCAGATATGTTTTGAAAAAAATTAATGAGATTAACATTGTGGATGTCAGCTGGATTTGCCTTCCCAGATGCCAGACAGCATTAGCAAAGAGAACCCAATGTAAGTTTTTTAGCTAATATTATTAGACCTCTCTCCTCCTACATGCCAGCACGAGACATGCATTAATGAAATTAGACCTGAACACATCCAACAATCCTAAGTCAGTAGTAGAGAAAGGAAATAATTTATTGTAGGTGACAGAGAACAGCTATAAAATACAAACTACATCTAGTGAGATGGGAAAACTGAATCACTAGTGACTGATGGCCACCAGTACTACTACCCTCAGAAAGATAATGTCACTGACAGACATAGCTTAAGTGGATGAGTGCAAATTGCATGGATCTGTTGAAATTAGTCAGGTCCTTTATAATGTCATGGAAATCCGAAGTTGCCTTTACCCATCTCAGTTTTCAAGTATGAGAGTCATGCACTGCTATTACCTGGCCTTGATATCTCTGCTTAGATAAATAATCCCATATCAGAGACACAAATAACCCCACAGAAAATGGTGTTTCACATAGGCTGGACAAGTATTGTTACAGTTATTAGATATTTATCTTTAAAACTTTCAGTTGAACAACCTGTAAGCATTTACCTGCAATTTTCCTACCTAGATAGAGATTTGAGTGAATTTGGGTATATATCCACTGCAATATTTCAATCCTGTAGAAAAGAAGCCTGACAAGGCAGTAGCATTATACAAAATGATCTCTCATATTTTTTGTATTGTTAATTTAAAGAGCAAATCCTATCCTTTTATCTGAAATTTTTTAAGGATCAAATGTTCTGAGCTAGAGATCTATTGTTAAATTAGGCATGACCATGTTGTTACCCTAAGAAAATCTACCCCAACTCAAAAAAAAAAAAAAAAATTACAGTTTAGGCATGATTAGAGGTTTAACTTCTAGCTATAAATTTTCTCTAAGTTTGTGCCTACCCTGTGTGTGTTTCACCTTGTACTCAAAAAGATCTCTATTGAAACATGGAGTCTGTGCCCTGTCTGTCCCATTCTAGTTTTGAACTTCTACATTGAAATCAATGAATCTCCATCACTTTCAGTCTCAGAGGAACTTTCTACTGGACGAAGGGCAAAGCAGACTGAGGAAAGAAAGCTGCAGGAAAGTAAAAGTGGTGATCAAAACCTGGTAAGGGAGAGACAGAAAAACACAGTAGTAAACATACGTAGAGAAACTTGGGCTCCAGTACAGACAGAGATGAAAACTAGGTGCTAAAGTTAAAATGATAATTTGAGCTGGTAGGGAGAATAAAGAATTTCCAAGGTGGAGGGGAGATAGAGATAAAGGTGAGTCAAGGAGGAGGCAAATCAGTTTTTTTTCTTTTCTTAACAGATCAACACCACTTTTTTAGAGTGAAAATAGAAAAACTATTAATCCCACAACTTTCTTGCTCTCAGGAAACAAACACAAATTATAAAGTCCTGTAGCAAAGAAATATATAAATTACCTATCCCCTCCTATGCTCAGAGGGGATGTCTTCCACTCAATCTTTAAAAATACTATATTAATCACAGTTTCCTATTATCTGCTTCTATTTCTGTTTGAGAGCATGGTAACATTATAATGTCTGCGTCACTTAGAGCATGGTATGCAGTCTGATCACAGAAGAGAAAGTGATATTAGCCCTACTTCACAGGACATAGAAAGACATGAAAAGTCACCAACTGGTTTATATAGAATGCCCACCAGTCTCAAAACTGAGCCTTGGATTGAGTAAACAGAAGATAAAGACAAAGCAGTTGCTCACAACTGTGAGAAGTCTAGTGTCGGGATTCTTGATGAATAAACTGGGCTGAATTTTTTGCTCACCTCAGGAGATGAGCAGTAAAATTTTAGTGCACCAAGCTGTCCCTGCCTCAGAGAAGAATCAGCAGAATAAAACATTTGCTACTGCCTCAACCATTTTCAATCACAGTGCAGTTATTTTGATTAAATTGCTCAGAAAGGTGGGCTTGTGTTACCAACGTCAGCCAGAGCATCTGGGCTGCTGAGATATTGCTGAATCTGCTTATGCTTGGGAATGGGAACCTACAGAAAAAGAAAAAAAACAGGAAGCTTAGTAAGGTAGGAAGGAAGGCAGAAGCTGTAATGTTTTAGTCAGTGACTACAATTCAGGAAGCCTTTCATTTTATCTGTGGTTAGAGATGACCTCTGTGCCACAGGAGGAGAAAGCCAACAGCTTTTCAGGTCATCCTTAATGTGACCCCACCTTGCAGGCTTCTGCCTTCCCCACTGCACACGTCATAGCTCGAGTTCATAACATAATCTCATTCTACCTGCTTGTGGGTCTAAATTCAGAGTCTGTGTTTTATGATGCAACCTGTTGTTATATAGTAGCATAAAATCCTGGAGAAGGATGGAACATTAGAAGGTTATCTAATCATTGTCCTGTTCTCAGGCCTGTTCTTCCAGGCATTCAAAGACAGAGAAACTACAAACTCTGCAGGAACCCATTCCAGTGTTTTATTTTTTAGAAGGGAAGAATAAACCTGAAGAGATTTTTCGCTAATATCTGATCTGGTACTTCCTGTAGTCTACTTAAACTCTTACTCACCCACAACACCAGCAATTCAATGGTCTGCTTCTTCATAGCTGCTTTTATATATTTGAAAATGTTATCATCTTCTCTATTTGTCTTCTCCTTCTTCATCTACATAGTTTTTTTCAGTCTTTCTTTAGAGCCCTGTGTTTTGTAGGTCTCTCATCAGTTTTGTTTTCTGTGTTGACCTTTCTTCACTTGATAAAAGGGGAGAAATTATGCAAGCCAGCTTAATTTGAACTGTATCTAATTGAAATACTTGCCCTCACAACTGTAGAGAAGGATTTCCCTTGTTATCAATAATCTAAAAAATAAGGTAGTTCATGTGTGTTTTGTGGGAAAGCAGCTCTGCTCGTGTAATGAAAGCTAAATCAGGACTGAAGCAGTTTACTGATTTATTAACAATATATAATTAACTGGTGATAAGTGAACTATATGCAGGAACTGTACCAGTACCACATCAGTTAACCCATGATACTAGATAATAACTAAATGCTAATACAGATTTAAAGACTTGTGAGCATATTTCTGAACACTAATTATAACTAATCTCAAAATATTCTACATGCCTATGCACACAATATAACTCATGTTCCTTGCCTGTCTCCAGCCCCTGCGTGTCACCAGCCCACTCCCTTTTTGGAAGGAGAGAGGAGATTCCCCATCTGCACAGCCCTTCTGTGAGACATTTGGATGTCCTAGCCCTGCATGTACTTCTGCTGCTTCCTATTGCCTGGTGATGCACATGCTGGCAAGGGATTATCTCAGGAATGCCAACACACATGACCCCACATGTTGGTTACCAGCTTGCTGCACCCTACACTCTCTGCATACATATAGATGTATAAAAAATACTGAGTTGGAAAGGACTCACGAGGGATCATCACTCCTGGCCCTGCACAGGATATCCCAAGAGTAACAACATGTGCCTGAGAGCACTGCCCAAATGCTTATTGAACTCTTTCAGGCTGATGCTGTGACCACATCCCTGGGGAATCTGTTCCAGTGCCCAAACACCCTCTGGGTGAAGAACCTTTTTCTAATATCCAACCTAAACCTACCCCGACACAACTTCAAGTCATTCCCTTGGGTCTTGTCACTGCTCGCAAGAGAGGGGGTTGTTGCCTGTCCCTCCTCTTCCTCTTGTGGGGAAGCCGTGTAGAAAGTGATAAGGTCTCCCCTCAGACTCCCTGCTGCCCTGGCTACTGCAGGCTGCTCCTGGTGACCATGAGGAGGCTGCACCATCAGTCCTAGGCAGAGATTGTGATGGGATGACTGCCACCAGTGCCAAACCAGAGGCTGATTCCTGCTTTTTTCTCAGTCCAGAGTCTCTTCCCTTCATTACAATTTTCATCACACACACACACACACACACACACACACACACACACACACACCCCTATCTTTCTGTCTATGTCTCTATCTCTCTCTCTCTCTCTATCTATCTATCTATCTATCTATCTATCTATCTATCTATCTATCTATCTATCTATCTATCTTTCTAACTTGATTTCATCTTTGTTTCAGAAGTCTCTTTGTAATTCAGAGGTTACATTGTGATCTGTCAGGTAAATACCTGCTCAGATGTTTTTGTGTTCAATTCACCCACAGCACTTACACTCATATTCTTATTTTAACAAATGTTGTTATCCAGGACATTTGCCAAGCATGAACGAAGTGAGTACTCCCACAAGTGTTTTTGAATTTCAGACCCATTGGTCACTAAATATACATCAATAAACTAAGGCTTATCTTACAGATTTGGAAAATTTTAAATTTTTTAATTTTGATTTTGCTTCCCCATTCACCCCCTGCCTGATGTAAATCAAAGCATCTGTCCTTATTATCCAGCTAGGATGCTTCAAATAAATTTCTTGGGCCCAGCTACTAAGCAGAATCAAATAAAATAATATAGATTTGCTAAGTAATGAAGGAATAAAATACTTTTAGGGTTTTTTAAATAAAAAGGAAACAGTCTGGGCAAGATAATTTTAAACCATATTCTGATATTGAAATGGCTGTGTATACTGCTGGCCACTGCATGGTTGCTTCAAATTTTAAGAGGATCACCTTAAAGAAAGCCTGAGGTGAAACCCAGTCCTGGTTGTTGAAGCAAAATATGTGATTCACAACCCATGTCAATAATAGTCACAGTTAGAGGAAGTTTGATTTATTTAGCTCTCAGATCTCTCTCTTTTCAGACTCAGCACATGTATCATCATCACTAGATAATTAGGACAGTCTTATCCAAAAGAAGAGGACAGGGAAAAGCTAAAAATGATGACAATGAAGCATGCAAAGACATTTGAATAGTTACCATTACCAAATCAGTAAGAAAAGAAGAAAGAGGAAGAGGAATAATCAGTCCTTTTATCATTTGTCAGAACTTGAAGTATTATCATGTGTAGGCTGCTTATTGTGATTGAAAATGCATATGCTAAGGAGCGAACTTTTCTCCTATACTCATATTCTTGAAGGTCACATTGCCCTGTAGGCTACAGAAGGATAAAATGCTCTGAATTTGTAGTTTAATAATCAAATTTGGTCTGTGACCTTTGTGTTGCAAATTATCTGTATGTGTTTTTAAGAAAATACATCTACGGTTAAAATGCAAATACAACAGAATAATCTATAAATCTTTCGAAAACCATTTGAAGAGAACACTGATGTTTTTCCCTGGCCCATTATGGGGTCCCACATCTTCAGAGCAGGAATGGTAAGTAGGAAGCCAAAAACCACTCATTGCTATTACCCTACATTGAACAGTTTAGAGTATTGAGGGCATTGAAGATTAAAAGAACGGCATTTTCTTGGATCTCCTCAAAAGCTCTTGACATAAATGACTACAAGGAGTATTAAACTTCTGGGGAGTTGGTCTTCAGTGAATGTGCATAGACAGGAGATCTGAAGCCAGTCAGAAGCTACAGCATCAGTGGGTGGATGATGAAATTGGAAGTGCTGAATGCTCCATGAACTGATACAGGGATTTAAATTCAGCTTGGAAGAACAAATTTAGAGAAACCTGTCATTTGTTCAGCAATGGATTTCACTGCTTCTTGTGTTTGCTCCAGGAGATTAGCCAAGTCTTTTCCAGCCGGATATTTTCCATTGAGAAGCTTTCTTCCAACAAAATTCCTAAAGGAGAAAGAGACTCCTTGTCCTTCAGTTTGGAAGTTAATTAGCCTACATAAATCACCTGCTTACTTCAGGAGATGTGTGTGCTTCCTGACAAGTGTCTAAGTAAATACTAGGTAAAGGTCTTATGCTCTGTGGGATGAATAAATGTTTTCCTAAGCAAGATTATTTCATCAATGTAAATTAATATCAATTTTACTTAAGAAAATTTACCGAAGTGCCTAAACCTCAGACATAGAGTATTCTCATAAGTTACTGGATATTTTTTGATCCAGTTGGAAATTCAGCTCAGTGCTGATGAAAATCAGGCTAGAAGTTGTAAATTTTAAAGATTATTTAGGTATTTCTTTACTTAATTATGAGCTCAGTGTTTAGATAACTCGCAGCAGTAGGATCAGTATAGTTAAATTTTAGCATCCAAAGTTAATATATTTAACATTAAATTCTTATAGTCTAAGCAGTAATTGATGTAAAATACATATATTCATATAAAAATGTAAAAAATTTGTTGGATACGAATCAAAGGTCTATTAGCATTAAAAATTTACTTTTGGCCTGCTTCTTTCAATTATCTTTATTAGAACAATGAAATAGTCATAATATATTGACCGCTGAAGTTCAGAAAATGTACTAAAGCCCTTCAGAATGCTTTTGAATTGCCTGTGCAGTCTCTGTACAGAATCTGAGATTGTTGTTGCTTTGTTCTGTTTTTCTTTAAAGAGTTCTTCATCAAAATGGCTTCAGTGATACAAGGCTTCCACTGATAGCTTCTCCTTGAGACAGCAACTCACTACTTGTATTTTGCATAGATATGTTAAAATACACATGGATACACACACACATTTACAGAAAGCAATTGCCTCAATGTTCCCAGGGTGAGAACTCTGATGATGCATGACAAAACTCAGTTACCTCTTGCACTGCATGTTTGTATGTGTGTGTTTTACCGAGCTGGCAAGGGGACAGCTTTGAACAACAGATATTAGGCAGTTGATTTTATTATTTCCCAGAGGAACGAGAGCTCTTGCTCCACTGCTGTGTATCCTGGAAGTGTGCTGCAGCACCAGGAGTTATCACCTCCTGCAGGGATGGGTCTGTGCTATTTTTTCCAGTTCTTCAAGTAAACCAGAGACAGGAATGAAGCTACTAAAAAGACACTGAAAGATGCTGAAAGTTGACCAGGACAGTTAAATGAAGAGTAACATTGTTTTCAGTGTGGATTTGAATCACAGTAAAATCTGAGACAAAGCCCACTGAAGTGAGCTGAGTTTCTTCTGCTGTCCTCCACGGCATTTGCCTCACCATTCTCAATATTTTGGCATTATGAGAAATGGTTCCTTTAATACCTTTCACGTAATTAGCATATAGAAATCTATCCTTTAGCAGTTTTCTTTTATACTGTGGAATAAAGGTGGCTTGTGGCATGGTCATGGGGTGAATGACAACTTGAGTTTATTATACTATAAATAAGTAATAGCTGCAATATTTAGGACAGAAAAATGGCAATTATTGCTTAGCCCTCTGGGGTTAGCATTCATTACGTACAGCATCTCAGAACTATTGAATTCTATGGCTAGTAAAGAAGGAAGGGTAAATTACTTCTCAGACAAGTGTTGTATTTAAATGTATATCACTTTCATTTAAAATACTTTCTTACAAGCTGTCTGCTCTTGGTAAGGACAAACTCATGCAGGAGATAAATAGCTGGATAAATGTAATGCAAGTGGCAGCAAAGAATTACATTTCAACTGTGGTCTTTTGTGAATAGATCCTTGGTGATAGTGGAGGAATTGTTAACTTTTGCAGAGGTAACATAAAGTTTATCTTGGTGTTGTTCTCCATATCTAAAATTGCTGTGAGTGAACTTGTTTGATGATATATGTGAGAGGAGCCTGAAAAAAGATAGTAATATTTACTGTCTCACACACCAACTTCTGAATACCAGTGACATCTAAAGTGCCTGCAATAAGCACTTAGCCCTCAGCTGAGGTGGTGTCTTTGGGCATAAAAAGGAAAATCAAGACCCTGACTGCAAGCAATTGTATTTCACCAAGCTCATAAGTGCTTGGTGAAATAAGATCCACTTTTCTCAAACTGCTTGCTCGCCTGACACCAGAATAAGGAACTGAAGAAACTCAGTGATTTTTAAAGAATAAATTTGGCCTTGTTTTCCACAAAACAGTGACACTAAAACGGGGTTATATGCTCAGTATCCCTGAAGGAAGATGAAATTATAATGTAAGAAGAAATAGTCAGTACCCAGTCAAGCAGGCACGACCTTATCTGCTGGTCCAGGCCTGAAAAAGATGCAACTGGAGAGACTAGAAAGAAAGAAGGATAAAGTTAGGCTGAGAGACATCCAGTTGCAAGAAGTGTTTGCAATTATACGAAAAGGTAAATGTCCAATTCTAGGCACTATCATTCTAATCTTTCAACATATATTGTTGGTATGTGCAGTCATCTATAAGCTTGCCTTTTCTTTAGGAATCCCAAGTTACACTCACTATACTATAAAAAATGTCATGAGTCACATTAGCCAAATAGTCAAAAACAAACCTGGAGGAAATGGTGTTGTGTTTTAAGATTTGTATCACACATACCTGAATGTTATTAGCAATCTTTTAACATGAAATGGAGGAAAAAAAAAAAAGCCAAACAAACAGATATCTAAAACATGTATTTACAATACTGGCAATCTTTGTTTTATCTCTAAAATTGCAAAGAAGATAGAGATTTTTACTTCCAAAAGATGGAGAGAAAAGTCAGCAGAGAAATGACCAGTTTTTTATGTGTTAGAAATGGATAATGATGTCTTTTGTGTGTTCTTATCTGAATAATGACAGCATAAATAGTTTTTTTGTAGAGGAGGTAAATCTCATTGCATTTTTTAATTGAAAATCATCCTGTGTACTTTTTCTCAATAAAAAGCACCCATCACTGAGACAGACATGTGAGCCTTCATTTAGTCTTACTGGTACAAGCACAAATGTAGTATTTGACTATGACTGGTGCCAGCTTTTTCTTAGAATTTTGTTGTCTAGAAATTTCTTGGTAAATAATAAACTGCAATGTTTAACAGGTAGAATAAGATTTTGTCCCAATATGATGGTATCTTTATAGTGGAATAGTTGGAAATTCAAACATGAAGATTATGTCCTGTGTATTTTTACCTTAAATATAAGCAGCAACAATCTTTGTGGCATTACAAAGGTAACATCTTAAATCTTTGCTGAATACTGCTGCAGAAAGGCTGTCTTTGAGTCATCAAGGCATTATCTCTCTCCATTGCCTTTGGAAAAGCCAGAAGGCAACTTCTGCTTGATTTGAGGTCTCTTGAGGAAACCATAACATGGTCCAAATAAGGCACATTTTATCTGCGTCTTCTTTTTCCAAATTGGATTACTCAGTTCTTTAGTGTTCTTTGTAAAGCTCATTGCAAAGGAGAAAACTTTCAAATCTCTTCTTTTGTTGCTTCTATTATAACAGTCCTTAGAACAGTTCTATTCTCTATTGGAAACATGGGAGTTTAGCCATGCCACTGCTGGGAAGTAGATCATTAACTCAAAAAAAATCAATGCATCAAACCTGAGATACATGTCAAACTCCACTGCTTAAGGCAGTAAACAGGAACTGCTGAGGGGAAGCATGTGTCTCAGATTTAAGTGAACATGGAGGGGAAAGTAATTTGTAGCTCAGAGAAGTCCCCTTTTGAACATACATAGGTGTTGGGGTACCTTAAGTCAACTGCAGAATTTGACTCCCTCTATTGCTTGCTAACTCTTACCTCATGAATTACTTTTTACACAATGGCCTGTGCGCTGTGGATATATTGCAGTGTTTTGGAGTACATTATCTGGGAAAAACTGGGTATCTAGTAGGTAAAGAGGGAAATTGTTCTCCTAGAACTCACCACTGAAATTCTAGCTCCTAGGTACCTCTTTGGATCAGAGGCACATGGAGTAAAGGGACTCGGTCTCATGTCTCACAGTCTTTACTCAAGAAAAGGCTTACCAAATCTACTTGCTCAGCTAGGAACTTCATAGCTGATAGGAGCAGAAAGTGAGAAAAGATTGTATGAATCCTCATAGCTTCCCCCTTACGCAACAGTATTTCCTAAAACCATGATTCCTCAATCACGTTCACACACGACATGAAAGAAAAAAAGCAATGACATCATTCACAGCGCATAAAGCTGATTCTGCTGAAGTCTGTGAAGACTGGAGGCCAAAGTGAATTGCTGTGCTGAAGGTACATCAGTTTCTGTGGCTGGTATAAACCAAAACTAATAAAAAATCCTGATAATATTTTTCAAAGCATTTTACATACCATATACCTTGTGGCTTATTTTTTTTTTTTTTCATTTTTTCCCTGTCCTATCTAATGTGGAAATCAACATTTTATACAAAAACTCAAAACATTATCAAGGTAGGTCCCAAGAGCACCAGCGCTAGAAAACATTTGTCTTGCAGATCTTAGAGGATGTTGTCAGCTAATACTGTACAATTTTTGGCCCACAGATCAGTGAGTTCTAGTCTTCAATCAGGTTATGCAACTGAGACTATAGAATCTTTAGTTTTAGTTTTGATAGCAAATTTAAGCAAACTATTTATAATAATAAAAATAAGTTGCAAACCCACATAAATTTTTCAGGGTTTATTTTTCATTTCAAAACCCAAACATCGTAGTTAATGGAGGAAATGAAGAAGATCTGTCTTCCATCTTTCTTTATTACTCTGTATTTCAAGTGTGCTAATGTGTTTCTCACCTTAAAAAAAAATTCTTGTTCTGTACTATTACAGAAGCATCAGATGATTCTCAAATAGAAATAGTGGAATTCATTCTATAATTTTTAATAGTACATTCCAGACATAGACATTATTATCTGTGAATAAAATAAAGGAAGTCTCGTATTCTGTAGACCAGCTCTTAATCCTGTTTTTAAAATCAAATAATTTTGTGTGTGGTCACACTCACCTTAAACAAATGCTGACTATTCTGTGAGACAGATCAAATCACAATTAATGAGAAAACATAATGGTAGCTGTACACTAAGAACATTGTGAAGATGAACGTTTCAAAGTATTATTAGTGGACTATGGTTTTTTTACCTATATATGTGAAGAAAAATTATAAAACTCTTAAATTCATACAGTCATTCCAGGGACACAAAGGAACTATGTAAATGGTGATACATCTTCTGATAATGGTGGCAAACTCATTAGTGTACTGTGATATTCATTATAGGGAACATCATACGGATGAAAGCTATTAAATGAGAAAATGGTCTTGAGTTCTGCCTCAGTAAAGGAACTATGATTTATTACTCAAACTAATATAAGTAAAATGAAGGGTAAGTTGTACTTATGATGTATAGCATGGAAGTTCTAAGCCTTGCTTAAGCATAAGCCAGCACTTTGCCAGGTGCTTCAGTGATAGAGTGACTGTATGGTCCAAGAGGCATTTCAGCCCCAGCACATCTGCTGACTGACAGAATTCTATTGAGTAGGATAAAAAATGCAAAGAATGGAAGAAGGAAAGTGCTGGCAAACGGGACTGCATGTGACATCAACAACCTGACAGTGTAATACGCAAAAGCTTCACCCTTTAAAGAGCCTTAAAAATGGTCAATGCAGTACAGGAGCTTTAAAATCAGAAACTTATGAAGTTAGTTTAGCCTGACAACGCTTTCTCTAATAAAGAAATAATGTTCTCTTCATTATTTCTTTAATTATTATCCTACTCTCTGGAGTCTGGAATGATGTTTAGTGATTAGATATCACCAACTTGTTACTATCTTTCTTTTATTTTGCTTATGATATCAGGATAAGGAGGCTTTTCTGCTGACTGGCCTTCCTGTTACTCTCTGGGTGACCAGTAGAAAACATCAGGTACTCAGATTCTTATCTTACACTGTCATGTACTACATGCCTCTTTCCTCTCACATTAGATGCTTGAAAAATACTTCTTTCATTTCCTGAGTATTTTCAAAATGTTCACCATCTCAATAAATGAGGCATTTATCTACAGCAGCTATGCAATACTTATCACTCTATATGATGTTGCCTTTTCTCATTATCAGGTCTGGAATTTCAGTGGAGTGGGTTGTAGAACCTTGTTCTCCAATCATTCACTTTCCATTTTCTACACTAATTATAATCTCTATATATGGCCACTGAGCTATCAAACACCACCATTAGTTGCGCACTCTGTGCTTAGGTTTCAATCAACCCATATCCAGATACACAGACTTTATCAAGATTTTTATCCAGGTTGTGAAACTAGCTTTAAAATCTTCTGGGACTGCTGTTCAATGCTTATTTAATCAAAAATCAGTCTCGCACAAACCCATTTCTTCCTATCATGCTTTAATAGGGAAGTGATATTTTGTGTCACTTCCTTCTCGTGATCTGATAAATCCTGAAATGCAACTTTTAATTCTTTTTCCCAGCCCACTCTGTTGCATTCCTGAACACAGCTGAATTATCTGCAGGCCTTGAGGCACAGACGCAAAGACTTTTATATTTATTCATGATGAAATGTATTTATATGTATTATGATATAAGCATGTGGGTTACTTGGGAGTCTGTGTCTTGTTCCATGTATGTGTCATCCTTTATGACTGCTCAGTTGTCTTACTCTCACCTTGCAATATCATGAGTCATAGCAGAACTGTAAAGTCATCATCAGCACTTTTCAAAAGTCTCATTAAAGGTTTTCTAATGGCTCATTATCAAAGTGCTTATCCGTCTCCTTTAATTGTGAAATCATTCCATTCCAAAAAATTCACAGCAAGAAGCCCTTCTAGCAGCCAAGTGTTTTCTCCTCTTTGGCTGTCAAGGGCCTAAGCAGTACAAGCTTCTAGCTGTGCTTCAATACCTTCCTGAAGCATTCTCACATTCTTATTAAAGCAGCTTTTCTGTAGTACCATCTTTGTTACCCATTCTCTTCACTCTGTCAAATGCCTTCTTATGGGTTTTTGGTCATTTTTCACGCTGGTTCAGTGTTCACACATTCTCTTTAAGACTCACAGACCTCAACAGGATAGCAACAGCAAAGCTGAAGAGGGAAAACACTGTTTTCAAAATTCTAGGGCAGCCTGTGCATTTTTTGGCCTGGTCTCGCTCTTAGAGGCAGTAATATTCACAAATTTATCCCTAAATATGACAGAACTGGTACCATGCACATGTGGATGGGATATGCATGTTCATACGCACTGATTCAAGACCATGTTCTTCTCTTCTCCTCATCCAGATTTCATACTGGTAAAAGCAGTATTCAAGACCAGTCTTTTTTATGAATAAAGCCTTTGAGATTTGCTTCTGTTCTGTATTACTTCTATTGTCATAGCCCAACTTTTGTGTAAGTGTACATCACAGATTACTTTTACATCTGCCTTAATTATTTCTTCATATATAATGCTTTTATTTTGCAATAATGATTCTGACTTTTTGTAATTGTGAACTGATCAATTTTCTTAGAAAACATTTTTTGCTTCTTTCCTTCACTTTCTTTAGCATGCAATGTGAATGCAACTCATTGTCATAGATCATCTATGGAATCTAGAGATCTAAGTAAAGCAGTACTTAAGGAGTATGACACAAAATGTTTATAGAGAAAACAGGAGAGTTCTGAGAATTTACCATCTCTAGGTTTAAATTTCATGGGGTTTTTTGCTTGTTTTCCTATCTCTACTCTGGTACCATGGGATTAACACCCACTAACAGGTGGCTTGCATTAAGGCATCTCCTGAATCTTGTTGTGTTGCTTAGTTTCATCCAGAAATATGAAAAAATAATGCATTCCACAGGCTACATGGACTAATACTTCTCTATAGAACGGCTTAAAACACAGTAGGTATTATTATGGGTTAATTTCAAAAGAACAATTCAAATCCTAGCTGATATACTATTGTAGGTACATCCACTTAACAAAAATAAACAAACAAAAAAAACAAAAATGAAACAAAAAAGGCACTATTCACTGTCCTCAAAGCTGCTGTTTTCAGTGTAGGATTTTGTCAAAAGTCACATAAATATCCCATAAGTGATAGGACAAGGAGAAATGCCTTTAAACTGGAAGGGGGTGTGGGTTAGATATTATGAAAAAATTCTTTACTGTGAGGGTGGTGAGACACTGGAACAGGTTGCTCAGAAAAGCTGTGGATACCCCTATAGAGACTAAAATATTTTGGCTTATGGCCTAAACATTTCCATGAAGGACATTTAGCAGCACTGTATTACAAAATCTGCAAAGAACACCACCACACCCTGACTGGGGCTCTGGGAGGCCTTACACCATTCACTGATGAAGATTAAATAAAGTAACAACCCAGAGCTGGGGTCATTCATAAAGCACAAGCCTAACACCTTTGGGAAGGAGACCACAGCTATCAGATATCAGGGCTATCAGCTGCCAGGCTCAAACAAACCCTACACCAAAGGATGGGGGGGAGAGAGGCTTCGGGTGTGTGTTGGAAAACCTCAGGTCAGAGGCAGTGACCGCCCATCCTTCGCTGTGCAGAGGAGCCCAGCTGAGGAGCCCTTCTCCCAGGGGAAAGCTTGTCCAGAGCAGAGGGGGTGACATGGCCCATCAAAGGGCTCCCAAAGGGGTCCCCAGACCCTGCACCAGAGCACTGCAGTGTGGTGCAACAGACCCTCAGTGTTGTAAGGGACAGTGTCAAACTGGCTCCCTGAAAGGGAGGCACGTGGGCGTTCCCACCTGCCCAAAGTGTGTATTAATCCACGGACTTCTATACTCTTTGGCATGTAGCGCCAAAAAGTATAGAAATAAAGTAAAAATGTGGCACATTTTTACTGCAGTCTTACACTTACCTGACTTTTATTTTTCTTTCTCAGTTTTATAATGGCAATGCTAACTCTGCTGCATGTGGCAGCGTGTGGCAGTGTGGCGTGGCCATGGCAGAGGACCCTCATCACCAAGAAAACCAGATAGAGGGGAGCAACGAGACATCACTTGGACCCTCAGATGGGTGATATTCTTGCACCCAACTCCTGTCACTCTCCCCCTGTCCCCCCACCCTCCATGCACACTTTCTTTATTTATTCTTTCCTTCTTTTCTCTTTCTTTCTCTTTGCCTCTTTTACTATTAAATAAAACATATCAATCTTTTGGCACTGATATCTAACCTCATTTGATTTTAATCTCATTTTTGGGTATATCTTGAACCTTCAAAGTTCTTTCCATTTTTTATTTTTTTTTTACACAGAGACTTAGCTTTCTGGGTTTAAACGCAGAAACTCTTCTGGCTTTAAACCGGGTCACAACAGCCTCATCTCTGGAAGTGTTTAAGACCAGGCTGGGTGGGGCCCTGAGCAACCTGGTCAAGTAGAAGGTGTCCCTGCCCATGGCAGGGGACTTGGAAGTATGTGATCTTTAAGGTCCCTTCCAACCTAAACCATTTTATGATTCCATGATTCTATAAAAAGGAATTAGTCACCAAGCTGTGTGCTGTGACACACCACTCTGGGAGGGAAGAAACAGTGGCAAAGCAACCTAGTAACCTAACTACTGATGTATAACTTTTAACATGGTTGTCTAGGAAAGAAAATAGCACAAAAGACAACCTATCTGGTATAGAATTAATAGGACAATTTTTTTTTTTTTTTTTACTTATAGACCAAGTTATTACAGATAGAATTAAGTGTTCTCTGAATCTTTTTTTGTCTAGATCACGCTAAGTATTTCTGCATGCCAATTTCCTTGTGTTTTTCAACAGCCCTGCATTGGCCTGTGATTCACACCAAAGTATGGACATTTTCCTAAGTATTTTGTAGAGTTTCTGTAACTGTTGGTAAAAACAACAGGAATTGGGTTAGGGTTGAGGGGGATTACAAAAATGAGTGGTTCATGGGAAATTGAACTCTAAGATAGGTTAGAACTGGATTGGCATTCTAGGGGTTAAATAGTTAAATAAATCACTAAAAGCCTTGCTTTTGACTTTTGGTACTTAGTTTTGCACAAGAAATTTGAAATTTCCTTTTGATTACAAAAATAAAATATAACTCAGGAGACAAAGAAGTATTCAATAAAGGACTAATACTCTTTAGCTAAAAGAATTCCTCAAGAGTTCAGTCAGTTCAGATACAGGCTGTGTCTCATTTTTGTTCAAAAACGGTGACTCACCATCTGTATATGATGTATATGATAAGTGGCATGCTCTGCAGTGCAAGCATTTTTTTTTCTAATCAGAATCCACCTTTTGCCCCCCAAAAAGTTGCATCATTTCAATTGTAAGTTTTTTGCTAATATTTGGAGGAAGGGTGGGAAAAACCTCTTAGAATTTTATATTTTTAGCACAAAACCATTTCAGGTTTAATCATATTTCTAACATACAGTAAGGAAAGATAATATTCCTCTAGTTCTTAAATAATCCATGTACATTTCTTTTCAGACTGGAGACCTTTATTAACTGAAGTGAACACCATCATGTCTTCAGGCAACATGTATTATACATTCAATTACTGTAGTTTAAGCTAAAACATCAAGATTAAGCTCTCCAAAACAGCCTAAGGGATTTAATCTCATTATATTCAGGCTGAAGAATTTTACTGGGATCTGGGTCCCTATCTCCCTTAGGTGTGTTTAAAATATTAGTCAAAATTCCCATTTTATGAATATGAGTTAAAAATTACCTTAATGGATCTAAGTTTATTGCTTGTGTGGTTTCTAGGTCAAATCTGATAAATTATAACTTGAATTACCTGTTTTAATGTCAGCTAACTATTCAATTGGCCTTTTTTACCACCACTAGGATATTTTGTGAAAATAGGGCATCCAACAAGATTAAATGAGATGAAGGTAAACTACAACTTCACCTCAGATACTTTTGCCATTTACTGACACTCAAATACACTACAATGTAGTTAGGATAATTGTCTTATCTTGAATTGAATTTACTAGAGGTAATATGTTTTAAATGAAATTGATATTTTAAATGTTAAATCTGTAAAAGTCCCTGGAAAGATGATCATGTCTAAAAATCAGGTATTCTAGTAAATGTGCGAATGTAGAATAAAGCACCAGTCCTTAGTTTTTTGTTAATGGCACTGAGCAATTTCATTAGAAAAGTTAGCATATATTATTAGCAACTAGACATGATTATATGGTGTGTATATTAAAAAGGCTCCTTTGCTGCCACTTGTATATTGTTACTTATACAAAGGTGAATGGGGAGTGGCTTCTGATGTAAGCAACAGAGAAGGATGAAACCAGTCTGCAGCCTTTATACCTGTGGAAGAACAGGGTGAATCCAGAAAGGGAAGATGTTGAGCAGTGAACAAGCCCATCCCATTTCTGACTTCTGAGCCACCATTTAGGGCTCTTATGGTAATGGCATTTGCTAAGTCTCCTAGTTTTCCAGTCTTTTAATATCTTTAACTTTTTACCATCATGTCATTAAAAAATACTTCTCTTGTAAGCATAAGCTCTTCTGTGGTCAATTCCTAAACTCTACTGACAGATAAGTTGGAAGACCTTTTACTTTTGTTAGAAGGTAGATTCTAATCCAAGAAAAACAACATTCACAAAAAAAATTAAAATGCAGAGGAAAACAATTTAACTTAACTCTTGATAAACTCTTAGTCTTGTAAGAACATCTAAGCAACGGTAAATGTTGACATTATTGCAGAATGGAAGACAGATATTAGCTTGTAGATATTGTTCAGGAATAATCAGTTAGGGCGTATCTTATTGCAAAGATAAAATTTAGGTTACCAGTTATTCTGTCATTATATCTAATTTTTTCCACCGCTGCAATCAGTCTTGAAGATGTTCATGCATAAATAAGCATAGAAACCTGAAATTTCAGATTTATCAGAAAGTTCTCTTTTTGTCTGACAGACTAAAACATATTAAAAGTAAATGTAATTTGTCATCAAAGACTCAGATACTGAAGTACGGTGTACTGATAATGAAAATTTATGTAGCTTCTATTGCTAAACATAATTATCATAAAATTACACTTCATTTAGTCTATATACTGAATAAAAGCTTTAGGAGGCATTTCGTATCACAGTATATCCTTTTACCAGCAAGAGAACTGAGTGCAACTAACCTAACCTGTCTCAAATGGTAATAGGTTTTCCAAATTCTATGAATAAAAAATGTGATGAAGTTGTAATAAATATAATTATCTCTCTGATTTACAAGCTGTTTAATGTTTGCTAAGCTCTAATTCAAATGTTTATATTCTTTTCACTTTTGTTTTAAGTGAAGTAGTGCAGTTTATTCCAAATATAGAACATAGGTAGTTATCCAGAATAATATTAAAAAAAAAATCAAATTCAGCTTGATCAGACTTGCTAAACAAGGTGCTCTGCCTTTTGTTTTTTATCTTTCTTTCTAAATTAGAGAGATTTGAAAGTGATGCTGCTGACATGTCACTTGGGACTTGATCCTGGACACCCTTTCCCCTATTTTCTTATCTAGAATGAAACACTTGTGGTATTTTAAATGTAGGCACAATTTTTGTGAGAAAAATGATAGCTTTTACTCTCATAAAATGGTGATCTTCACACAATTTAATTTTGTTTTAATAGTCCATCACACTGTTAGCACCAAGAACAATTAGAATGCTTCATGGTGTTTAATAGGAAGCATTATAATTCAGCACAAATGCCTAAAAGGCCAGTTACCCAGTGGAAGACTTTCTCCATTTCTGGGAAGACGTTCATTTTGCTCACAGTCCAACACATTATGTCAAAATTATAAGTCACATTGTAGTAGAAGTCCACTGTTTTGTGTTTTCTGAAGCATCAGAAGTTTTGTTCAGCTTTGTTTTTGTTATGGGGATTGAGGTGTATTGGTTTTCCTCTATTTTAGGTCATAGAAACAGGGACATGAATGTGATTAGCTTTAAGCACTTTTAGTAGAACATCATGTGGCACATTTTTACTTCAGTCTTACAATTACCTGACTTTTTTTTTTCTTTCTCAGTTTTATAATGGTAATTCTAACTCTGCTTCCCAGAAATATGCAGGTGAAAGAGATCCCTTCTATTCATTGGCTTTCTGAATAGAGCTGGTAATTCTCATGCCTAGATGTAATTTTGTTATGAATCTATTCCAGTCACCTGCTACAGTTCTGAAGATTATTATCAGATCCACAACTCTAAATATTTGCTGTTCTCCAACTTACTTCTTTTCTTCTTTCTTGCCACTTCTAGGTCTCTTTCTATTTAAATAGCTTTATTAATAGTCACTGGAGTTTATTACAGATGTAAGTCAGAATCAGTTCTCTCCTCTAAATTTAGAAATGCTTCCATAAGACTAGGACAAGCAGGGTCATATCCGGGTAAGATAAGGTCTCTATGTGCATCTGGCATGCAGGGGCTTGAGGTACAATAAAAAATCCACACCTGCTGTGTAAGCTCAGCTACCAAGAAGTTGAATATGGACCTTATGATGACAGTAAGTGTTCAATATTATTATTGGAAGAAATATCCTTTATATTAGCAAGAAGAACAGGATGGCTAAGTAATGTTATGCTCCACTTTTCTGAAAAGTTTGGATCTTGTGGTGCTTCGAGGAAACTGTGTCTTATACCTTGTCCAGAGAAATTATTAAATAGGCAAAGAAAGAAATTGAACAGAATCATAAAATATTTGGTTGGCAAGAAGCCATTAATGGAAATTGGTGAAGACAAGAGCATATTTTTAGTTTTACCTCTTTTTCAGTATTTACATATTTCCTAGAAAACAGCACACCGTTTTGGAAAGAAGCACATTTCTCAGTGGGAGTTATGTCAACTAAAATCTGCCGAGATATAGAATTTGTCTTATGGAAAATGTGAGACAAGACTGTGTGATACCACATTTTTAATACTAAAATTCAGTTGTTAAAATGCTTTTCCAAACATGAAAGAGTGAAGCACAACCCACATCTTTTATGGACATCTCTTACAGATATATTTCTTTCTATGTTAAAAAAGAGGTATATATTTTCAGATATATTTCTTTCTATTGTTGAAAACATAAGTAAAACACTTATGGTTGTGGAATACAATAAGGGTGGCCATATCCTTGCTGAAGTTTTTGGCTTTGCATGAAATAATTAAATATTCATTGAAGCAGAAAGAGAATAAGAATTACTTTATTGCCTTCTGGTTAGAGAGGAATAATAAGAATTGCACTCTAGTCCTTTACTCCAATAATACCTTAATATTAAATTCTTTCATAAGAAACCCATAAGCATTCATTGGAAAAGGCACTGTAACTCAGGTCTCTTCTTCTACTAGAAGGCTAGAGTAATTCTCATTACATCAGTCTATTTCCAATCCAATGCATATTTAATTATATATACATACTTAAAATTTCAACAAATTGGAACAAGCCAGTTCCCCATCTTCAACATATTTTGTAGATTTTTGGCGAGCACATATGCATTAGATATTCAGATGATTCATGCAGGAGAAAAAAAATATCTGAGCTGGTTTCCCCACTTCGTGGGCACTGAAATCCTTAATTAAACTATAGCTTAACAGACCTCCTTGCTCAGTACTTTTCTTTCTGATCCAGCAGCTATTTCAGTGTATTTGCAAAGCAAATCATGAAATCCATCTAACTATAAGAACTAATTTATAGTTATCTGGCTATGAAATATGTAGCCACTCCAAATTTACACAATCAGTGTAAACAAGGAGCAACACTTCACAAATGTGAATGAAAATTATACCCAAAGGCTCAATAGCTAGTCAGGCTACCATCAAACAATAGAATAAATAGTATAAACTTAGATTCTGCTTGGATTTTCTTATTTTTTTCTTCCTCTCTTCCACTTTTCCTGCCCACTCCCCACTTACATTCTTGTTTCAAAATTATTCTCTGCTAGGTTTCAAATGATGCATGCCTGAATTAATAGATACACCTGAAGGACTGAGGTCTATGTTTAGGTAGTGGTTAAATGTTTATCTACATTGACTTCTAAAGTTCACTTATTGATAAGATACATAATTAAAAAGGGAGAACAAAAGATAAGATCCATAAGATACATAATTAAAAAGGGAGAATCCCTTCATTATATGGAGTACATTTCAGTGGGTTCCTTAAGCATTTCTCTTTTTTAACACTACATGTTTTGCTTCATTTTCTTTAACCAGGCTATGCTTTTACTTGAAGTTAGACAAGAAATTAAGTACTTGGCTATATCAGGACCTTAAATCTTAAAAGAAATTTAGTATTATTGCCATTGGTTAAGCAGTTGATCGCTACCAAATAAGCATTAACTGTATTTTTTATGCTGATGGTGATGCAGTTTATGCAGATAATTAAAGAAGAGTTTCAATTTTCATTTTCATTATATGCTTAAGTATCTTCTCAATCCAGATTAGATTTAATAGAGCTATTTGCATGCACATTTGGTTGATTTGAAGCTTTGTCATGCAAACAAATTGATATCGTTAAAATTATTGACTGACTTACCCTGTATTTCCTTATTCTATTGACCTATTGAAATATTGTCAGCACTCTAAAAATCTTTTAGCTAAGTGCTAAACTTGAATCAATAAGTTTATTAATGTACTATTCACAGAATGACTAAACAATACTGATCTCAAGGGACTTTCATGAATTTAAGCATAAGTAGTATAACTTTTTAAATGACTAATCACTGAAGGTTAAATCAAACAACTAAATATTACCTAAATAAATGTAAGATCAACCCAAAATAAGAAGTTATTTTGTGTTTGAATTTAACAAATGGAATAATTTTCTACCGACTGTTTATCATTCACTCAAAAATAATTGCACAAAGCTCAGTGAGAGCAGTTTAAAAGCTACAAGCTCACATGGAAAGTTCATGTTACAAAAATTAATAGGAACACCTGTATATCTCAGCTGCACAAAAAGAGTTTTAGGACTTTATTTGTTCTGAGATATGCTAGAGGACAATTTCACATCCATTTGTTTTAACAGGGTTAAATAATCATGATTAAAAAAAAAAGGTTTGGGTGAACTCTGAGTAGTAGGCTTTACAAATTTATCCTAGGAATTCAAATATTCAGTACTCACTAGTCTCTCTGACTAACATGACAAACATTGTGGTGGTGTTTTGGAAAGATTATTGCTGGTAAGAAAATGTTGAAGTTACTGAGTAGCATCAAGGTGACAAAAGTGAAATGGTTACTCCCCTCTTTACCTATAGCTCACCATACTACTTTCTCAGCAGATTTTAGGTTGGTTGAAGTCCCCCTGGCAGGCAAGAGCCTGTGAGCACAACGCCTCCTGTAGCTGGAGCAAGACTTCATCAGTAGGTTCTTCTTGATCAGGCAGCTTGCAGGGGACAGGAGCCTCAGTGTTCCCTTTGTTACCTTGGTCTCTGATTCTTATCCACAGGCTTGCTCGTGGCTGTTCTTCAGAGACAGCTCCTCACACTGCCCATTTCATGATGCAGAGGGCAACCCTTCCACCTCTCCTCCCTCTTCTGTCACTTCTAAACAGTCTGTTTTTGCCAATATATCTCCCTGCAACTGGAAGGATAGAGGAAAAATATAACCTGTGCTCCAGATTCCCTTAGTAACCCTTCCAAGGCTCTGAAGTCTCTTTTGATTGTCCTTGGACTAGGGATTTAATCTTGGACTATGGGTGGCATCATCACCACCCACATGGAAGAGCAGTAAGCAATAATAATCCAAGGGCTGTACCAGATTGGGAAATTTGTTAGTCATGTCCATAACCTGGGCCCCAGTAGGTCATTTGACTTCCCTAAGAGGATGGTCTGTCAGGAATATTGGACACTCTGTTCCCTTCTGGAGGGGGTCATCTTCATGGAGGTGGTTGTGATACTGGGTATATCCTGGCAACACCGCTGAGGTAGATGCACAGTTATCCACATCATCCATTGATGGGCCTTCCACATCCAAAGCCTCATACTTGTTGTACAAAGGCACCTGGGAAGGTGAGAAGGTTCTACTAAAAGTCTGTCAGATGTACCATTTATAACAAAGTGTATAACTCGGCAGAAAACCTGGCCTGCCACCCACAGAGATGGATGGACTGAGTGGATTCTTCACAAAAAAAAAAAAAAAGCACAGTTTCTTTTGTAATAATTGATTGAGGAAAAGTAATACTGAATACTGTTTCTGGTGGAAGTAATAGAAAAAATTAAGATGGTTAAATATTGTCGTGGTCTATACATAGAAGAAAGGACTCTTGACAATAATTTTAGAAGGCTAATATAATTTATTAAAATGACTCTATAATTCTAGTATTTTTCTATATCTGCTCAGCAGAGAGCATTCTCCATGCTCCTGCTGCTGCTTCGTCTAGGGAATGTGTCTAAATGCTTACAATATCAGAAAGATAAAGTCTTTTTAGCTCCTTCTCTTCATAGGTAGGAGGAGGCCGACCAATTCCATGTCTTTGAAGAACAGACACAGATATTTTGTTTACAGAAAGCTTATACAGAGTAAAAGACAGCAAAAGGATGTTCTCCCATGGGAAAATAATCAGAAAGCTTACACACAGAGAAACTTATAATATGTTCATAGCAACAGTTAAAGATATGACTTCAAAGTTTAATAAAAACAACAGAACATTACCTTGTGTTTGATATGAATGCCATTCTGCATGGTTTTCCATACTTTTATATAGCTATATTGATGCTGATTAAAAAAAAGTATAAAGAAGAAAAGTTATTATAGGCTAAATTAATAATACTTACTTTTAATTTCATCTGTCCCTGACAGCTCTTTTCTGCTGTACAAAATGGTTGCTCTATACATAGTCCAGGACATGGGCTTGTTCTTCTAAGGCATGTTCAGTAGAAATAAATTGCACATCTAATGTCAGTTTCTAACAAGTCAAATAAATCAGGCCACAGCTTCTATCAAGACAAGAGCAGTGAGTTACTACGAAAGCAGTAGCACATGAGAAGAATCTAATAAAATAGGTATTTGTAATGTATTTATTTGCATTATAGTAGACGGCTTTGATTGTAAGGGCTTACAATCCATTTATATGTAGTTTTTTGTTGAATGACCAATGGGCCTTCAAGATATCATTTTCTGGAAGAAAACAATATTTACTTATGAACATTCACATTTTTATTATAATTGTTTTTAAAAAACATTTCTCTGTGGTGTAATGAAAAAATATATCATATGAACTGGATTGTTTATCAAGTTACAGGTTATCACAGTGGCTGGATAAAAAACGTATAGGTGAGATCCTTCCTTCAACCTTTTTTCTTTTGCAAAGAAGCAATCTTCTTTGCTATTCCATTATGATAAATAAAAAGGAAGTCATACACTAAATGTGATGAGGCTTTGCTAATATTTTCTTCCTACTAATATTCAAGATAAAATTTTAAAGGTGTTATTGAAAGAGTGAGAAAAATTCTGCAATACTCATTAAGAGGCAGAAAAAAAAAAAGACCAGATTCTAATTAAATGGTGTAATAAGGTAGTTTTTCTATACTTATATTTATTCTGGTGTTTAACTTGCAGGAACCTATCAGAAAGTAAGTTTTCCAAAAGCATACACNTATCTATGTGAAGATTTTCCCAGAATTTTCCTGTCCCAGAGAAAGTGTCTTCTGGGGATACTCAGGCAAAAAAAAATCAATTTACTTTTACTTACTAGGTTAATCACAATCAACAAGTCCATCTTGAAGAGGTACAATGTAGAAAGCAAATTTTTTAGAAAGACATTCATTGAAGACATTTGAAATTTCTATTCATTAGGGAAATATATGATCAGCTCACAAATTACATAAGAAGAAAAAGAAATTTAATTGTCTAGTACATAACCTTCTAGAAATTATTCCTTACTCTGTATTATCAACTAAGATTTTCTTTAGAATTGTTTTTTGTTTAATAATTTCCTCATAATTGCTAGTCCCATGATGGTACACACTGTATTGATTTTTTAAGTAAATAAAATACTTAAAATACTTGAGATATATACTTTGCCTGTTATATTTTATCATCAAATATTTTTACTTTAAATAAAAAAGCTGATCTTCTTTATTACAGATAGGTTCTGCTCAAATATATGCATTTATCATTTAATGCTCATTAATACCTACTGAATGCACTTAGTCTTAATACCTACTGAATGCACTTGAGTGTTGCATGTTATTTTTTATCCAAAAACTGAGTCTTAGGTATACATTTTAAGTATGCCACTGGATTATAAAACAAGTGTCAGTCTAAAAATGGAAGATATAACATTTAAAAATAAGAAGTGTAAAGAAACAGGGCCATAACTTTGGCTGTAGTCACAAATCTTTCACAGCAAATGACAAATCAGAGTATAAAAGTTTGTGTTGGTCACTTACTGAGTAGATAGCTGGTGCAAAATATTTATGTAAAAGTATCTTTGACCTCCTGTCATCAAATTTCACCAGGCCAAATAGGTTGGATGCTGCAAAAATGATGCCCATACTAATTTTGATGGATTAACACAGACATTGTTCATAAAGTACAAAATTATTTTAAAATTTATTTTTGTAATGAGCTAGTGATTCTTAGGCTGCCATTTTCACTTTCAGATCTACAACTGGATTTTTTTTTCATTTCCTCCAGGTTATGTCATCAAAATGCCATTTCTCATTATCTTTGTGACTTTCCTCTTAGAAAGAAGGATCCTTGAGGTCAGTTCATCTTGGTGGAGAAGGGTATATACTCTAATATAAAGAGATAAAAAGCTGGCTACAAAAAATTATTTCCCTGTGTGATAGCTCTGGAAATATTTACTAACCTAACTTACCTGCTGCAGAACATGATAGAGAAAAGTTTCCAAAAATACTTATATTGTCTGAGTCATCTAGAATGCTTAATTAAAGGAAATCCACCAAGACCACTTAATTCTTCAAAAGATGATTAAACATGCTTTCAGCTCTGATAATGATGACATTTAGACCTTTTAACTGTTTAAAGCCCTTTCCAAAATAAATTCTAACCAAGATATAGTACACATTAGGGGAAAAAAAAAAGCCTTCTGAAAACTGGAAGAAAATAGATTAGTGCATTTCTAAGTAAATGTGGATTATTTTCTTCAGCATTTAGGAGGATGCAAACCGCAATGCTTTTCTTTAGATGTAATTTTATGTTTCGTTTGTATCAGTGCATCCCAATTTACTTATTTTTTATGCATTTACCTCATATTTGTGCTTAAGAGTTATAAGTAAGACCTCAAAAGCCTCTTCACAAAAAAGATGACACAGAACCTGAGATTATGAAGCCATTTCAGACTTTAATGAAGTCAATGAAAAGCACTTTAGTGACCACAGCACACTTTGAATCAGTCCCTAATGCAATTGTGATGTACTATCTAGGAAGCATAAAAATTTAAACTTAAAATTAAAATAAAAAAGGGCACGGAACATTAAACATCAGGGTGACTTATGTCTGCCAAAAAAACCCAAGGTTCCCTGTGAAAAGTACCTTATTTGACATATCTGCTGACTTGTATTTAAACAGTCTGTGAGAGCCTCTGTAAGTCAATAAAGGAAGGAAAATAACTGAGCTCCTGGCAGAAAGTATGTAATGAGAATGAGACTTTAACTACCAGACAGTCAAAGTCGGATCCAATTCTCATCAAAATCAATATGAAATGTAACTGTTATCTTATAATTTCCTTTGTTGAATGATGAGGTCTGCAGAGCTACAACAATAAAGTTTTGCTAATGATGTTGGAGACGAGACTGTCAGTTAATGTCTGCGAAATTGGGCACCACAGTCTGCAGTAACAGCTGACACACATTCAGAAATCCCTAGACAAGCTTACAGGGATCAAAAAATAATAGGTTAAATAGAACTTTTATACTTCATGGAAATCAATTTGATGAAAACAAAACTTTAAATGCCAATTATTTTTTCTTTCTTTGCTTATTAATCCCAGTTTGCCACAAACTGGGATTTGGACCAACAGAGAAAGTAGCTGTCAATAATGACAGTTTTTCACACTGAAATTTGTTTTAGGATCACAGGTTACTGTTACTAGCTGAATGTCATTTGAAGAAGAAAGATGATACTGCATTATGCCCAGGTGAAAAGAAACAACTTTTGCAAACACTGAGATCCTGAAATGCAGATATCTTGTCTACAAAATAAAGTAATGATTTGTTGTAACTAGATGTGAAATAATTAGAAATAAGAGAAAATATGAATCTACATGGCTGTCTAAATCTTAGATATCTCTGAATTGTCTCAAGAGACTCCTTTTCATGAAATCTCTACAAATCTAAATTTACAAACCCATGAGTATGGAGATGAGAAAATATCACTCTACATAAAAAAGTTTCTGAACCTCTTTTATGTTCTTTTACTTGTAGAACAGTCCTCTGACCTACTCAAGATCTCTCAGAGCATTTGATAAAATTAAAACATTTCCTCACCTGAATACAGTTTTTTAGATATTGCATCCGAGACTCAGTTTTAGTTTACTTTTTATTTATTCTGAAAAGCTAAGAATACAGATAGAGCAAAGAATTAGTCTAGTCCTCTGCAAAATTCAGCATTAATTTTATTTTGAAGATAAAGTAAACTCCAGGTATCAACTTCTAGGACAGTATACAGGTACTTCACCAAATCAGATATAGACTAAAGATGGGAAGAATAATTTTGGTTACATTTTTTTCAAGGAGCTTTTTTTTTAACAATAATTGAAATATTGAGTGTGGGTTTCATTCCAGAAAATCTATTTTGTGTGAAAACCAAACCGATTTTCTTCCCAGTGTATGAAAAGCAATTTAATTTTGTTTTCTTAATTATTCGGTAACCATATTCTTGTCATTTTTTCTCTTTACTGGTGATTTACTTAACTGCCTATGAAAATAGATAAATAATCAGAGTAACATAAAAATCTTAATTTAGTCAGAGTTAGCCAATTTGAGTTATATGGTATATTTATGTTTAGATCTGATTCTCTTTATTGTTTCAATACTATGTGGGCCCCTCATCTTTTCAGGCTTGTATCAGTGATGACAGCATCCCTGAGTGAAAAGCCTGATCTTAAATCCAGCATAATTCTTCCACTACTTGAATGATCTTACAATTTTCCTGCAGCAATGAAATCTAACTGAAGCTGAGAAAGAGAAAGAAGTATGTTTTAGAAAATCAGAAAACACTGGTTTCAGAAAAAAAAGAAGCATCTAAGTGGGTAAATTCTGAAGCGTACTTTGATATTTCTGAAGAGCTTTTTTCTGCAGTGAGAAAACTCATAAAGGATTATGTTTCCACCCCAGGACTACTGATCCACCAATAAATTGTCAGCTTTGATATGCAGGACCTCTATTAAGTGGATCACGTATGTTGTGGTTTTGACTTCATATGACATTCAAGTAAAGAGATTGTGAAAAAAAAATGTGAGTCACATTTGGCAGATGCTGCCTAAATTTTCATTAATTTTAATGGCAGTGTTGTAAAACAAAATGGGAAGGACTCAATAAGCTTCCACAATAAAACAAAATGAAACAAAACCAACCAACCAAACAAACAAAAAACCCCAAAACAAACTACCACCAACAAAGAGTCTTTTTGGACAAAAGTGAATTACAAGCATCTTTCAAAGTCCTGAGGTCACACAGACCCATTTCCAATGGCATTTCTTAAAGTATTTTTAAAGTATTTATCCTGAATTTTACTTTTTTTTTTTTTTTTTTTAATTGATCTTTGAAGTATTTGAGTTCAACTACTCATCTCTCTTTAGATTTATTTTTATAGGTTGAAGGGATCATATATCTGCAATACTATCACATGTTTGAATTGCATATATAAGCACATGAAAGCTCTCAAGAATTGCATATATAAGCACATGAAAGCTCTCTGCTAGATGACAGTTCCTGAATATTTATTTGTCTTCAATTGTCCCTCTTCTTGCTTCAGTGGTCTTCATGTTTAGAGAAGCAGGCTGACAAAATACATCTGCCTGGATTGGGTCACCAGGTACAAGAGTGTGTGGTTTGTGTGCATGTGCATTTGTGTTTACACACTTGCTTGGTACAGTGCATACACTTGGTGGGCATGGTGGGTTCACCCTGACTGGGTGCCAGCTGCCCACCAAAGCCCCTCTGTCACCCCCCTGCACAGCTGGACAGGGAAGAGAAAATGTAACAAAATGTTCACAGCTGGACAGGGAAGAGAAAATGTAACAAAATGGGATAAGGGCAGGGAGTTACATGACTATAACTCATCTGTTACAGTCATGGGCAAAAAAGACTTACTTGAGAAAATTAGTTGAATTTATTACCAGTCGAAATCAGACAAGCATAATGAGAAGTAAAACAAATCTTAACAATACCAATACCTTTACCCCAACTCTCCCTCTTACCTCACCCAAACTTTATTCCTGAGCCTCTACCCTCTCCAGCTGCATGGTGCACAGAGACAGGGAGTGGGGGTTATGGTCAGGCCATCGCAGGTTGTTTCTGCCTCTGCTTCCTCCTTAGGGAGAGGAGTCCTTTATCTGCTTCACCATGGGGTCCATCTCGTGGGAGTCAGTCCTCCACAAATTTCTCCGATGTGAGTCTTTCTCATGGGCTACAGTTCTTCAGGAACAGCTCTGTTGTGGGTCCCTTTCCATGGGATACAGTCCTTCAGGAACAGGCAGCTCCAGTGCTGCTCCTCAGAGCAGTCAAAATTCCTACCAGGAAACCTGCTCCAGCATGGTCTTCTCTCTTCATGGTTCTGCCAGCCCTGCCAAGAGTGGCTGCAGGTTTCCCACAGGATCACAGTTCTTTTTTAGGCATCTAAAACCCTGCTCCAGGCGGGGGGGCTTCTCCATGGGCTGCACATGCATCTCTGCACCGCTGACTTCCAAGGGCTGCAGAGGCACATCTGCTCCACCATGGTCTTCATCACTGGCTGCAAGGAAATCTCAGCTCTGGCTCATGCAGCACCTCCTCTTCCTCCTTCTGCACTGACCTTGGAGTTGCTGAGTTGTTCTGCTCATGTGTTCTCACTTCTCTCCTCTGGCTGCAATTGCATCTGTACAATGACTTTTCTTCCTTCTTAAATATGTTCTCCCAGAGGATTTACTACCATCACTGGTTGGCTCAGCTGTGGACAGCAACAGGTCAATTCCTGCAGGCATTGGCTCTGTTGGAGATGGAGGAAGCTTCTACTAACTTTTCAAAGAAGCCATCCCTGTAGCCTCCCCACCTTGCTATCAAAACCTGGCCATGCAAAGCCAATACAAGAGGAAATTTTGGTTTTGAAGTACAAAATCTTTTCTTCTGAGAAACAGAGAGTCCCTTAGCTAAGAGATGGGCATATTATTTTTATCTTTACTTACTGATACTAAAACAGGCATTTTCTGGTACACCCTGTGTATCAAGGGGCACTTGCAGAACGAAAGCTGGACAAGAGGAGGAGTGTAGAGCAGGCAGAAAAAACGGATGAGGTATGAAATTCCTTATTGTCTTTGCCTCTTCACGTCTGGGCTACAGTCCCTTTGCTCCTCTCTTGCTCAGTGTTAAGTTCTGTGTTGATTAGTGAGACAGATATTGAATACAATAATAGGCTCAGAGATTCATAATTGCAGTAGTAGTCTTCAGTGGAAGCTGGGAGCAGTAATGATGTTTTTCCAGGCTTGCTTTTGTCTGACTCATTGAGATTAGTATTATTAACTAGCAGCAGCACAATTTCAATGTAGAAGACAGGGAGGTCTAGTGGTCTAGAAATATGGTGTAATGGTTATAACATACTTTTGGAACTGCAGAGAGGAGAGTTTCAGCTTTCTGTGGTAGCTGTCACTGTTTTCTAAAAGGGCAGGAGATGCAAGGGAGAAGAGAGACATAAAATATACTTGAAAACAATTACATATTTCATAAATGTTAACAGCTAGGGGACATGGCATTTGGCTTTCTAGTGCTCTCAAGATTGGGAAGATGCTCTAGCTATCAGAATCATATACTTAAGAAACTTAGAAATATTCCCCTGTGATTGAAAACATTGTCAAGGATTACAGGCCTTAGTCATTCATCCCTGCCAAAATAACTCTTGCTGACAGATTTTTTTTGCCTTTGTACAGATGACAACATCTTGCTTAAAATCCAGGCAAATGTGTGATTTTCTTTAACCGTATTCCTGAGTGTCAAGACTTTCATTAATGTCTTGAAATGCCATTCTACAGAGAGAAAGTTAAACCTTTAGAAGAAACAAATCAAGAGTATAGCTGTTCTCAAATGAGTTTTTGTGCATTATGCCTGATAAAGCATATTGCTCAGCACTATATCTTGAAAAGTATTATACATTTGTCTTTAAGCTGTTTAAAAACATCAGGTTTTTTCTCTCTTCTCTTTTTGTCCTTTTCTGTACTTTTCCAAATATCTTTGCAATTTTCTTTGCTGTCTCAGTGCACACCAATGCAACATCAATTTGATGTTATTATCAAAGTCTTGGAAATAAAAGCTGCGGCAAGCTGTTCACTGGAGATTTGATCTTTGACAAATAAGCTTGTGTCAGTGCATCTAAAAAATCCCTGAGTCCATACCTCTGTTTTCCTGCCAATAGGGTCTAGGCAGGGGATGCAATTAAAAAAAGAAAATCAATCTGTTCTTTGCTGTCTTATTTCTGAAGAATGGCATTGAGCTGCCAGGGTCTGAAGACGTGGGATTGTAAACACAGAGACGTCCTCATGAATTTCACTTTCCTCACTGGTCTCTAAATGAGTCTGATTTATCAAAGCATTAGAATGAGAGGGAGGAAAGGCTGAGATAAAGGGCAGTGGGTTCTTTTAGCTGACTTCTGATAATTCAAAGGATTCTGTGTGTTGTTTCAAAATTAAACCATAAAAAAGGTTTACACCCACCAGGGATCACTTATTTTTTGATTTTCAGAAGGGTTGAACATCCATCACTAGGTAGAAATCCTTAGGAGTTACAGAATCTGTGACAATCACATATTTTAACTTTTCTTTCTTTTTAAATGTGAGTTTTGGAGCACAAGTGTGAAAAGACGTTGGTTTGAAATTTATTTTGAGGTTCATGGATTAGGTCAGCTGTGAGATTCCCAAATCTATGAAGTACTTTAGTTCCCAGACCTGCAAACATTCATATCCACATCATATAACTTTACCTTTTTGGTATTCCTTCTGATGTCACTGATACTCCTTGCCTTTGGAAATTTCAACAACAATTTACGTTACTGTAGAACTATGATTTAGATTGCATAAGAGTCAGTTCCACATTCATCTACAAGTTTCAGTGCAGAAAACAAAAACCATCAACAAGATGTTCTAACTACGCAGCTGAATTTCCTAGTGGACATATTTTTATTTAAAAATTGCCATTTTCCAGTTTCTTTAAAAATCCCAAACATTCACAAGACTATTTTTAACATCAGCAGGTAACAATCCATAACCCACTCTTGGGGCTGTGTGTCTTCAACTCCCTGAACATCCCTAGGTCCAGAATCAAGATTTTGTAGGCTGGCCCATGCGAGAGACGGAAATGTTAATGGTTACAGATTCAAACAATTGGCCATTTACCAAAAGCAACAGGTGCTTTGCTGAGGCCAGGTTTGCAACCCCCAACCAAAGACGAGAGTTTTGGGTGTGTAGTGCAAAAAGTCTGATCTCCATAAGAACAGCCCAGGTGCAAAGGCCGTGCACATCCACCACCGGAGGATGACCAGGACAAACCAACCTTTATTTAGCAACAGTCAGGGTGCTGAGCCACATAGGGGAAAAGGCAAGAAGCAGATCCTGTGAGGTGGGATAATGCTTTTTATCATGCCAATGTCTTCCCTTCCGCTGAGGCCCAAAGATTGGGCCGCTCTCCCTCTTCCCCCAGGAGGTATTGAGGCATTCACATGTAGGCCTGAGAGTATTCATCTCTTCTGACAAGGTATAACTGGCTTAAGAAACAGCTTGAAAAACAGCTGTCATATTTTAGAAAGGATTATAAACCATCAAACACCCTCAAAGTACCCCCAGACTCATATCTGTCACCTTCCACCAAAAGACTCTGCATGATCGAGAGTGTCACATCAGACAGTGTAAAACTCCCCTCCCAGGGGAGGCACCTGGAGTTTCCCACCTGAACCTGAATGTATATCAATCTATCAAACCTTTTATTTGTGGCTTCCCCCACTCTTATTCTTTCTTACTCTTACTTTCTTTTTTTTATATATTTTCTTAAGTGTATGTATTAACAAGAACCTCACTCTGCCTCGGTGGAGGTTGCAACAGCCCATCGCTACAAGTTTAAAGCAAAGCACCTGACTTAGTAACTACTAAGCATAGTTACTGCTTTTCAAGAGGATAATAATTTTGCTAAGTGTAGTGTTCAAAGAATCAAGAATCTGAAATAAAACTTACGATATTGTCCACGTGGTTTCTTTTCAATCCCATTTTAACTGCCCTTTTTGTTTTTCTTTTATATTGCAGAGCATTTGCACGGTACTGCCTAAGAGTTATTGAGCATCTTGGCACAGACACTTCAGAATGAAATAACTGTAAAAGACTGAAGTTCTCCCTGAGTGTTGCAGCTTGCCAAATGAGAAGTGCTGTAGGTCTAAATAACTTTTGTGTCCTCCCAACCTTGAGCAAACTCATGAGCTGTTACAGCTAAGGAAGCTCTTCTGCAGTATGCCCTAGAAATGGTGTGGCAGCCCAGATTTTGCGCGCTGGTTCCCCACAGCACACACCTCCTTTCTCACTGTGTCCCCCACAGCAGACTGTGGCAGATTACTTTTTGGCAGCGGCAGGCCCAGCCCCTATGAGCCAGCACAGTGCTTGATGCAAACATGCTCTTGCTGCTGCAGTGGGTGCCAGTGGGGAAGTAGGAAGGGGAGCTGAAGGACCTGTCAATCTCCATACCTTTCTTCTCCCCTGCCTGTGAGGGATGAGAAAGAACAGCTGGGTTAAAGGCATGGCTGGTCTCCCTGTTGCTTCCTGCATACCCTCACCTAGAAGCACCCACCTCACCTGCAGTGAGGATTTGAGATTCTTTCCTACTTCTCAAATACCCCATGAGAAGTCTCATAGGATATTTATGCTCTATATACACTGCAAACACAAGCCTTTTAAAAATGTATTTATTTATTTATTTAATTGTTTTGACTTTAACTAAGTTTTTTTTTTACAATTTGAATTCTTATGACAGAAAGTGTTTACCAGGCAGGTAGAATGATCAAAAATCTTCCTAAATTCAACAAAGGTTAAGTTAGAATTTATTTATTTTTATTTTCATTACTTAGCTAGAATGCAACAGCTGGACTAAACTAAAGTGAAAAACAAGTGGATTATGCTAGGACAAAGTTGCTTGATGTGTCTTGTTTTCTTTTTTGCTAAAACTGCAGTATCTCTGAAGCTTGTAATCTTGCCAGACATTACCACTAATATCTGCATTATTATTGAAGGGGGCATCTGGATGTTTACTGGTAATTTTCCAAATGACACCTTCAAATATGAAATGTCCTCAGCGTATTTAGAATTGTTTATTTTTTGAAAGCATCATACTTATATATATATATAATTATATGTATAGATGGTTTATGCATATGTAAGTAAACATATATACAAGTATATGTTTATAGGTTTGTGTTTATATATCCAAATATATATAATCACTTATTTAAGAGAGAGGGATAACTCTGAGAGCTCAGTTTTACTAATATTCCTGCATTGTTGGCCAAAACATTAGACAATGCTCTAGCTGTGCCAACTCCTAGTCTACTGCAGCAGTTCGTTCTGAAATTAAAATGATAAAGCCAGTCATATGCTGAAAATTATTCAAACCATGAATAAAATTACAAGGCCAATATCACCAAATTATATAAAATTTTTGTTCTTCGATATAAAATTTCATTTAAATGTTGTAATTAATACCGAATAACATAACAGAAACTTTAAGGTAGCCTGAAAATTAGATCAAATAATTATGCTTACCTTTTGACACATACTAAGCAAAATTCTGCATAGTATAGAAAACAAAATTACATAATCCTGCTCCTTAGACAGGAAAATATATACAGACAAGGGCTCTTCTGAATCACAGCCTTAGTCAGATTTTCTCATAACAATTACCGAAACTCAGGATCCTACAGTACAGTCTCTGGGAAAGTCATGACTTTCAGAAATGCAGGTGATCAAGGGACCTCTCAGAGCCTATAAACTTGGACCCTATAATCTGGACCAGTGAATGGTCCAGACACTCAAACACCACAGACACCCAAAGCCGCACAGGTGTAGCTGCATTGGGAGGGAAGTCTGCCCTCAAGAGCTGGAAATGACCATGATAAACTTGAACCAGGTTGGTGGCCCCAACATGCCATTGAGTACTTCTTCAATGTCTGTCCCCCTAGTTGGGACATCAGCACAGGGCAAAGAGTCATTTATTCCCATATCCGTGACAGCTGTGTAATTGAGATCCTTTCGTTCATGCTTTTGACATGTAAAAGGGAGCTGGAATCTATCTGATTAGAGAAAGCCTACAACAGTGTTTTATAAAGGCAGCTTGTACTGTGTATAATTAATCCCCTCTAGTAATATGAGCATTGGACAAATTTATTCAAGAAAGATTAGCAGTCTGTTGGCAGGACTTAAAATTAAATAATAATACTAAATAACTTTCAGTCATATTTTTTCCTGCATCTGTAGTGTATATTTCCATTTGGGTCAGGGACTGTCCTTTGTCTTTGTAGAGTGTCTACACAAGGAGGTACCATTTCAATGAGTCCTCTAGACATATATCTTCCATTTTTGCAACAAACTTTGTGAGTTCAAAGTTGTTTTTCTGTGCTCACAGCATTCTGAAGTTCAATGAAAAAAATAATAATCAGTCAGACTGCAGATGTCAATTAAAAGTTTAATGCTCAGTGCCATTAATCATTATTGCTCACTTTCCTCCATGGCAAAGTTATTGTAAAATTTGAAAAAAAATATTTAATCTAAGTTCCTGTAAATAAAAATACAATGAATTTATAAATTAATGTTTGTTAAATTAGGCCCATAAAAATCGGCCTAATGGATCTGACCCACAGCCAATATTCTGTCTGACAGTAGCTGGAAACAGGATTAAAAAAAGACTTAGGTAAACAGCTGTGAAATAATATGTGCACATTAAATCAGTTCCTCATACCTAACAGTCAGTAACTGACTTAAATGCAATAGCATGATGTGTAAAATTAGTTTTGTTATTTGGGATACAATCATGCATAATAAGATGTTCTAAGCCTAGTGTCAATTGTTTTATGGTTTAATGACAGCCTTCAATTGCTTTAATGTTTTTTTCTTCAATATTCTGATTTATTGAACTACATTTCAAGGTTTCTTTAGTACATGCTGTTTTTATAGTGCTGCTGATTGGCTCCAATTAGGCCTTGAATTTATGTTACAGTTCAGGAAATGTATGCAAATACCTATCTTCCAGTGAATTTTTGCTAAGCTGAACTTACGCTCTGTGTCTTAAGCAAGGTCCCTTTTTTCTTTCTCCTCATCACGTTCACCTTCATGAACATGAAATGGATGAATGAACCAATGACCCTTTTGGCATTGCTAGCACAGGTACAAGGAGATGGAATGTGTGGCTTGTGAGCATGATATAGAAGTTATGATGGTGTATCTTGCTAACTATATCTGGAAGAAATAGTGATTAAGCAAACCAGAAATATTTGTTCTGATTTTTGATAGCTTGCATAAATTATTCAAGAGAATTAATTAGAACTCTTTCATATAAATCAATACTGTTCTTAAATGTTGCCTTTTGGGGGGCTCCTGCTGTAACATCAAACTTGCTTGGATCAAATCTGTAGCACAAAAGACCAGATTCAATATGGAGGCATCAGAAAAGCCTGATATGAACCTTTGAAAGGAAGTTAAATGAAACTTTGAAAGGAAGGTTAATCAGAAGTTTATTGGACTAAGCACCATATGTGCTCCATGGAATTAGTTGAAGAAGTAAAATTTCCCCCAGTACTATTTGTGCACAAGGAGGCTGCTAGAAAAATAAGGATTTCAGAAGACTTCTTCAGAGCAGCAAATGAGAACTGGAATACCAAAGGCAAAATGATGCTACTTTGACCCAGTCAATCAGATAGGTAATATGAGAAGATCCCAGATCAAAAGAGGTGAGCTAAGAGAGAGTTTGGCTCCACATGTCACAGCATCAAGAAGCCACTAATGAAAACACAGTTGAGACTAACACTAGAATTAAGAGAGTCAGGAAATTAATGACTTTGAACATGAAATTCAGAGAGCTACCAAGAATGTCTTTAACACCGAAATCAAGACTATGATTTACATTATATATGTTTAGCAGATACACTCAGCAATATTTGAAGTTGTAAAAAATAATCCTGTGTTATATTTTATGAAGGCTGTACGTCTTTTCAGCAGGTTTTATCAGTCCAGATATGCTGTGAGAAGTGATGTGATAATGCTGCTCTTTCTTTTGCTGTTCAGGGCTTACGCAGCTTGAAACAGAAACGTGTTTTGGAAGGTCCTTGAGCTCATGAGTTTGGGTGCTACAGATTGTTCTAATGTGGTATGAAGTGAGCAAAATGTTAGGAATATGTCAGCAGTTTAACTAGAAGGGAAAAAAGTAATTATATTCAATCAGTGCTTGCAGCAGTCAGCATGCAGCAATGGGTTGTGGTTCCTCCCCATCTACCTTGTGAGCCTGATCCAGTTGAATGGACAGGAACCTAAGGGGAAAAATTAATAAGGAGAATCAGGGAAAAAAGATTGTATATTTGCCTGAGTTTGAAAATTGTAGCTTGAAAGCTAAAGAGCTTTAAGCTATTTAGAAAAGAAAGAAAAAGCTTTTGGGATAGGTCAGGAAGATGAGAGATCTAATGCAGAATTTTTTAAATGGTCGTATCATATTTCTTATTTTGGGTGATATTTCCTGAATGTCCTAACTGTGCATTTTTCCCCTTAGATACCTGTCACTGGACTAATCCTATAAACTGGATCAGTCTCTAAAGACAGATAGAAAGGCACCAAAAGACAGCAAGTCTCATTGCTTCAGGCTGACTGCTGCAAATAATTGACTGAATATATGTGTTATTATTTTTAATGTAAGTATTAATTATCCATAGTTCGTAGAATCAGAGAATGTCAGGGGGTTGGAATGGACTTTAAAGATGACCTAGTCTCAACTTCCTGCACCGTGGGCATGGCCACCTCCCACTAGACCAGGTTGCTCAAGGCCTTGTCCGACCTGGCTTTAAACTCTGCCTGGGATGGGATATCTACAACTTCCCTGGGCAACCTAATCCAATATCTCACCACCCACACAGTAAAGAATTTTTTTCATAATATCTAACATAAATTTCCCATTTTTCAATTTGTATAATTTCCTTTCCTTTTGATGTCTTGGTTTGAGCTGTCTTCTCAGATGCATTAGTGTTTAAAGGGAAAATATTGTTCATACAGTCTGGTCTGCCTTCTGTAGGTTAGAGAACTCTTCTTTCCAGAGGAAGATAAGAATAAACACCCTTATGGTTTTGTAAGAAAGAAACATTTAAGTGTACCTCCTGTTTTATTGATGATAGTAATGTACGTCCTTACACCCTTTAAGGAAATTCCACTAACAAAACAATTTTGTGTTTTAGCTGAGTCTCTCTGCTAAAACAACGCAAGATATATACTGTAAGAGTAGAGATTTGGTGTAAGAATCACATTTTCTAATACCAAAGCAAAAAACTTAACAATAGAGTACATCAAAGAATCGACAGTACTCCCCAATAGAAATGCTAAACACTGTGTTTATTCATCTGAACTTATTTCTTTGGTTACAGACAGAGAATAAAGACTAATCACTTAAGGCTAAAAGTCAGACTAGGAAGGAAATTATTTTGCCTTTAGAAATTCATGGATTTTCATACTGTTTTAAAGTTACAGAATCTAATTAGTATCATTCATACTTCATATAATCCTTTGTAGTTACTTCAAAAGCGACCTCACTTGTTGGTTTTCCATGCCTTTGAGAAAATTCTGGTTGTTATGGAAAAGAGAAAAACTCCTGTTTATATGGAAAGGAGAATATAAAATGCAGAGAAGAGTATCAAAAAGCAGCTTGAAGTCTGATGATGGTGATAAAATCAGAAATAAAGTTTAACTAATAAATTGAAATAGGAAGGCAGCTGGAGAAACAATAAAAAGCAAATGAATAATAGCTGTTGGTTGCTCTTTGTACAGCGATTTCCCCAAAATAAGAAATGAATTAAAAATAAGAGGTTTTTAAAATTCTACGTTAGATCTATTTTCTTCTTGACTTTAAAAAAAACATTTATTTCTTTTCTAGAGGTTTTAAAGCCACAATTTTCAAACACAGAAAATATTCTAATACATAGAATTCTGCTGACTTATGAAATCAATGTAATTTTTTTTTACTGCAGCACTGTTTGAGAACACATCCTACTGCCTTGACACTGTAAAATCTTTGCTTTATCTCATTTGGTTGGAGAGCGGTCAGCTCTTATTTAGTTCAATGGCTGGGCCTGATAGCATCTTGTTTAAAATATAGTGCTAAAGATAAAGCCTTTATCACATGTATGGTTGTGAATAAAGCAATACTTTTCATGATATCTGATTCTGGAAAGAAGCAGGACTACAACAGTAAGAATTCTACAGAATAAAACAGTTTATGTCCAAAAATTAATCTTCCTAGAGCATTTTAACTTGAGCATCTATCTCCCTGTTCAAAATGGTATCTTAAGAGAATTCAGAATTGCTCCAGGCTTCTCAGTCTGCATATGGAGATCCAAGTCTTCATAAAGGAATCTGTTAGATGATCTGCAACATATTCAGCAGATAAATATAAAGTGCTTGCTCTCATCATTGATCTTTCTGACTGGCAGATGATGTGTAAACAGAATTATTCTAGTCTGATGGCTTATTACATATTTACATGAGGATGATCAAGAAGAAAGCTCCCTTTAATTAGATGGTGGGACCCTGTGGGGTCTCCTGCACACTTGATTTCCCCCAGAGCAAGTAATTTAAATCCTATGAATCATTTAAGCTCAGTATGCCTGTTGGGTTTTGACAAGTGTCTCAGTGTCCCACAGAGGCTAAAGCAAATGCAGGTTGAATGTATATTTTCACCAAAATGTCAGTGCTGTGCAGCATTTTATCTACATTTCTAATTTTTGTTCCTAAATATACGGACCCATAGATGAGACATTCATAGTAAATAGCTAAAGTGAGGCAAATTAGGTGAAAAGCAGCACTTTGATATCAATTATAACTTCCTGACATGCTTTTTTAGCATGCATTCAAAGAGTTGCATACAAAGAAATTGGAAATTCTAGAGCTTCAGGCCACAGTATTTTCTCATTTGTGCTTCTGTAAGCAATTATATCAGTACCACCACCTCAGAAGAAAGACATGAAAGACATTGAAGTGCTGGAGCAAGTCCAGAGAAGGGCAGTGAAAATGGTGAAGGGTATGGAGCACAAATCTGATAACAGTGGCTGAGAGAGCTGGGATTGTTTATCTTGGAACAAAGGAGCCTCAGGAGAGACCTTATATGTTTCTGGAAATACCTGGAAGGAGATTGTGGTGAGGTGTGAGTCAGTTTCTACTGAGGTGACAAGTGACAGGACAAGAGGAAACAGTCTCAAGATGCAGCAGGGGAGGTTTAGATTGGATGTTAGGGAAAATTTCTTCATGGAAGGGGTTGCAAATCATTGGAACAGACTCAGTAGGGAAATGGTGGAGTCACCATCACTGAAGGTGTTTAAAAAATGTGGGGATATGGCACTTGAGGACATGATTTAATGGCTGACATGGTGGTGGTGCTAGGTTGACAGTTGGACTGGATAATCTTAAAGGTATTTTCCAACTTTAAAAATTCTATTATTCTATGATTGCAAACTGACAGGAGTTATTCAGGACTTACAATGATATAATAGCTGTCCCATTATTATTAACTTTAAAGGATACTTTTTTCTCCAGCAGACAGAATACATTCAGTAAAATCAGTAACTCAGTTCTGATGAGCTAATAATTGAAAGACAGAAATAGTAAGACTCTCCAGCATACACAGTGCTATGTGGATGTTCACTTTAGAAAGCATTTCAGAAGTTATTCAGCACAGTTGATAAAAAGAGGAAAAGCAGGTTGTACAGTCTCTTTGCTGAAGCTCTGTAAGCACAGATGAATTAAATTGCTCTGAGAATCAACACAGATAAAGTTAGGACAGCAAAATGAAGTAGATTCCCTCTTGCTATATTTTTAAAATATTTTTCCATGCTTTATGTGACTAAGCATTACATCACTCATAGACCTTGAGTATGGATGAGGCTTTGAGCAACTTGGTCTTGTGGAAGATAACACTGCCTAGGATGGTTGGAACTAGATGAACTTTAAAGTTCTTCCCAAACAAAAAAGTTCTATGTTCTGTCCTATGAGAGAAAATCCATAAAGAATAATTTGTGAACTCAGGCAGAAGCCCAGACTGTGAGATTGTTTGGAACAGCACAGGGACTATCAGTGCCATTTGTCTTAAGGACAAATCTCAACTCAATCATTGTCACAGTTTCCCTTAAATTACCACAGGACTGTCTACACAAGAGCTTAGTTATTAGCCTATAGCTCTCTATATGCTATTTCTTGAGGTAAATGCCATTTCCTTAGAATCTCAAAGAATGTCTTGATTTGGAAATAATTCCAAACAGCATGAGAGACAGAGATGCCTGGAGGTGGTAAAAAATGAGAGAATGAAATGGGAATGAAACATTAGAGAGTCTAAATCTACTTCTTTCAGGGGCACTGGAACAAAAAACTAAGGAACATTTCAGTAGGCAGAAAGGCAAAAGAAGCCAAATTTTGCATGAGCATGTTTCTCAAAGTTGGTCTGTTATGCAGATTCTCCATTGTCAGTCATGGGTAAACATGTATAGGGAGCTTTCCATAAAAGGGTGCACTTCTAGGTCCTACTTGTCCACTAATTTGTCAGTTTTCATTAAACTTGAACGGATTTGCTTTTCACTCAGATACTTACTTTGGCTGAAATCTGTAGGATGTAGCAGATAGACACACAGGATGATAATTTGATTGCTCCCTGATGAACTGAGTATGAAAAAAAAAGAGAACAAACTAGGAATTATAGTGTATTACTGTATTATTTAGCGAAATACACCAGTTGCCATTTCCTGAAATAAAGTGATACATTACAGCCCATGTTCACCCCAGTAAACTATCCCAAAGGAGGTACACATGGGCAAGAAATGTCCACAAATAAAGTGTCTACAAGTGTTTGATAATTCTCTAAACAGGTTTATGGGGTTTTTGGCAGACCTTAGGCCAAAACAATGGCAGGAACCATTTTAGCAACTTAGGCGACTGGGTTTGTGTGCATAGAAATAGCCTTTTCAGAATTTAATTTGTTAATATAAGTGTAGGCAGTATTTGATACACATGTCCAAACTTCTTTTATGTCTAAGAATTTCTTTGAAAAGTTTTACTTACTGCATGGCTACCACGCCATGCAACTTATTCCACTGTTAAGTTTTTAAGATTCACATATGTCCACAGTTCTCCATTCTGTTTCACTAATTTTATACACTTGCTGATGATGGAGCCAAAGGCACATTCTGTACAAAGTTGTATAGCATAATCCATGATTATCAGCATCTTCTCTGATTCACTTTGTTTATGTTCTGCCTTAGAACCCCCCTTTTATATAAGCAAACATCAGTTCAGCTGATTTTTTTCTCGTTCACTGAGATTGGCAGGACATGGAATGGGTCTTTGATAAGTGTCACATTTTGGTCCATTTTGTCAACATGATGATCATGACACAAGTGTGACACCATTAAAAAAGAAAAAGAATGTTCAAGAAAAGTTGTTGCGATGATTAAGAAGATCAAGGAAACTTGAACTCAAAATTGTTCAAGAAAAAAAAGAATAAACAATACAGCTTGATCAGCATTGTGCCTAAAAAGCAATTTATAGAAAATATAGAAAATATTTTAAGAATATTTTCCTAAAAGACAGACTTGGTGGAAAAGATGGGGTTTTTTCTCTTTTAACATGATCAAGCAATGGTTGTCACATTGTCTTTCCATTAGCTTTACCTAAAACCATTTTTGGATGGTAGTAATTATCTAAAACCATTTCAGAAGCTTTTGATAGAAATGTTTTTTCACCAGTTAAGATATAGAAAACAGTAACTTGAAATATACTGCACAAAGTTCCCAGCTAGTAGAAATTGCCACTGCTCTACTGATTTCCAGGAGCACAGATTAAACAAGGTGTCATTCGTCCAGTAGCACTAAGGTTCTCAAAAGTTGTTAAAATTCATTAATGTTGATTTGGGACTAGTATGTATGAGTTTGATGCACTTATTATCTTTATTATGGTGACATTCTATGCTTTATCCTTTCTCTAATAGAAAATAACCTTAGTTAAATAAAAACATAATCACATGCTGTGTACACCTCTTGAAATATGAAGTCACTTTTTTGTTGCTCAAAAAAATATTAGAGAATTATTTTTCTTTGTAATAACTAGAGAGAAATAGGAATAATAGAGAGAAACCAAATTCAATAAGATTCAGTATGAGATATTTTCCTGAGACTGCAGAATACTGATGACTGCGTTTTTTTTAACATTTTCTTTTTCCTGAAGGAAACAGAATAGATGGCATCTGGGCAATACTTCTTTTATGCAATCTTGTAGCCCAGTCCAGGCTTTTCAATAAATGACCCTGTATCTCTGAAAATGAGGGAAAGTCAGATTTGAGGCTGGCTTGGGGAAGCTTTGAGAAGCAGTAAAGATGAATGGGGGAGATGGAGATAGCTGAGCAGGACTCTCCAACTGGCTGTAAGTAGCTTTAAGTAGCTTTCTGACATGTATAGGGCCCATAGGAATGGTGATACATCATAGAAGAGTCCATGCTTTCCCTGAAATGTGCTGCTGTTGGAACGTCTTTGCCTTGCTGAAAAGCCTAGAGGGCTCCAGGAATGCTAAAGAGAGATTTCAATAAACCCTTTGGTGCTCTGTTTCCTCTCTGTTACCTTCTGATACTCTTTAAAAAATGGCACCCATTAAATAAAATAAGGCAGCCAAGGAGATGTGGCAGTGTGGTGATGACTTGCATAGGTTACTTTGAAAAGTGCCACACTACAGAGATTCTGTCACTCTTCAATGCCCTGGGTGTAACCTCAGCTCTTCTGGACCTAACAGTTTCCCTGCAGGTGACAGTGAAGTCAGATATACATTCTCTGGTTTCTGGATCACCTACACTGTGTAGTGCTGTTGCCCTAAATACTTTCTGATACATTATAGCATAAAACATGTGAATATACATGGATTGTCTAAAGTATAAGACACTAATAGCTTCTTTTGGTTTGATATGAACTTATATAAATGTTTTTATTGGTTTGGGTTTTTTTAAATTTTCTTTTCTATTACAGAAAAATCACATAATTAAATGAGAATTTTAAAATTAGTCTCCATTGCTAAGCTATGCAAGACTGGATTTTCTCTGAGTCCTGATAATGGAAATTATACATGAAATGCATTTGTCTTTGTACTTAAATATTCTAAAGCTTAATCAATGCAGCAGCCTTGTCCCTTGAGATAGGGTACATAAGAAGCTTTGTAAATGATATTTCATTTGACTGGGACAGGACATTCATCCTCCTGAATTATATTCTGGTAGAAAGAAAATTATTAATTTAATGGAATATATGCATATTTGCTACCGCTGTTATTAACACATAGCTGGGATAGGCCATCATCTCCAATTTTTGAAGATGAGTGGAGGCTCCCACAGCTTGATTCTGAGTTGCAAAGAGAACTCAATAAGATTTTCTGAGTCTTCTCCCTTATAAACCTGTTACTGAGTCAGTGTTATTGCTTATGTAATGTAATGCACATGTAATGCACAAGAAAAATATAGTCTAAAACACTTTGACTGATTATTGAAGTAGACTAGCACATACATGCACAAGTGTGTTTCTATATGAAATTCAATGTATTACAGTGGTTTAAGGTAAAGAGTATTTTCAGGTACTTCCACAATATTTCTCATCTCCTACCAAGAGCTAGTTGTAAAAAAAAAAAAAATAGTAGCTTTGTTAAACAGTGCTTGGAAAGACAAGCACCATGATGAGTTTTGTAATATGGCTAAAGGATTATAAAGTGTATTAGTCTGGGCTTTCCAAACCACCATCATAGATAAAACCCTATTTTTTTTAAGTTTAAAAAGTGTTGTTATGTGATTTACAGTTAATCCTGACACAGAAAGGAGCACAGAGGCACAGTGATGAGGAGGAGATCCCCAATAAGAGGCTTAAGCCCCAGCTGCTGTTAGGCTTGTCCGAGGAGAGGCTCAGCAATAGTGTCCAGGTGTCACATTAGAAAGAATCACAGGCAAGACAGGTCAAAGTGTTTGGCAAAGAACAAGCATGGGGTGAAGGGATAAAATTATGAAAGGGGCTGGTCACATATAAACAGGGGGCTGGGCAGTATCTCGGTGCAGATGTGCTATATGCCTGATAAACACAGTCGATCTTATTTTCTTATTAATTGCCATTTCTAGCTGTTAGGTAGGGACTCTTTGTTGCTGTGCATGTGTGTGTAGGGGTGTATGACTTCTGGCAACTAGCATGGGACCAGGGATCAGAACCTCGGGACTTGTCTATCTGTGGTGTCAGTGGCTGGAGAGACCAGAGCACACACCCTTTGTGTGTGTATGTAAGACAGAGCATGACTGCTAGCCTGGATCCAGCTGGGATGCTCAAAGAGAAGTATAAGGGGCTTGGGAGCCAGTTATTGGAGTGGCCATAAATCTGTGCTGAATAGCAGGGAGGCTGATGTGGTCTGCTGGAGGAAGCACTGCTAGACTGGCACAGTGGCTTGGGACAGCCACTGCTCTTAGTATGTAGGACATACATATATAATATGGATACTCCCATGTTATACATGTATATGTTTCTCACTAATGAACCTTCACCATGAATTGCTGTGGAAGGGGATAAGACTAGTTCATTTGCTCCATCTCTATTTGTATGAGTGTTTCATCTGTCTTAATTTGTGTGGCCTGCTGTGCATATTTGGTACAGTGTGACTGTGCCTATCCAGATGTGTGGTCATCCTTACTTCTGACTTGACCTGAGGGCACGAGGTTGCAGCAGCCTCAGTTCTTTCCGCCTGCTCAATCCAGAAGCCTCAAACAAATACCTTGCTGTTGGCTGGGTGTGTCACTTCAATATGTTTGTATTTGCTGGGTAAGCAATTGCTTGATAGATTTTTGATTCTTTTTGATTTCGATTCTTTGATTGCTCAAAGAAATATACTAAATGGCATTGTATCAGGCTGGCAGCCAGATACAAGTGGGCTTACCCAAAGCCCAGTTTTAGGAACAGTGTTCCTTAATGTTTTATAAATTATCTGGATGCCTGTACCTTAAGTAAATTTGGTGATGATATTAAACAAGGAGCTGTGGACTCCACTGAGGGTAGAGAGAGGTTACAGGGAGATCTGCATAGACTGCAGAGCTGGACAATCACCAACTGTATGAAATTTAATAAGAGAAAGTTCTGTTTTTCCCCTTGGGATAGAAAAATCACATTTACATATACAAATTGGGGGACAAGAAGCTAGAGAGTAGCCCTGTAGAAACAGGTCTGGAGGTCCTGTTCAATAGCAAATTGAATGTGAGTCAACAGTCAACAACAGGGCCTCGGTAGCTGGAATGGCCAATCATATCCTGGGGCACATCAAGGACAGCATCAGTAGCTGATTGAGGGAGGGGATTATCCAACTCTACACTGCAGAGATCCAGCAGTCTGGATCCTTGAGTACTGTGTGCAGGTTTGGACTCCAAAATATTAGAAGAATATCACATTCTTAGATTGTATCAAAAGGAGAAGGGCCAAGATAGTGAAAACATTCAAGGCCAAAATTTATGAGGGGCAGCTAAAGACACTTGGTTTGCTCAGTTAGGAGAAGAAAAGTCTGAGACGTGACCTCATCACAGTCAACACCTTCCTCAGGAGAGCAATGAAAGGGGTGGTGTTGATCTCTCTCGGGTGACCGGTGGTAGGACACAAGGAAATAGAATTAAGCCATGTCAGGAAAGCTCAGATGGGATACCAGGAAAAGGTTCTTCATGGAATCTTTGGAATGGTTATTCACTGCAACAGTCTCTCTAGGGAAATGACTCCAAGCCTGTCAGATTTCAAGGAGTGTATGGATGGTGCTCTTAATCATATGCTATAGTTTTAAGGTAGTCCTGTTAGGAGCAGGGAGATGGACTCAGTGTTCCTTAAGGGTCGCTTCTGACTTGAAATATTCTGTGATTCTGATAACACACCGAGGTTAAAGAATAATTTCAAATCTAACAGCTGATGCTTTTATTTGGGGCTCCATGCTTTTTCTCCCATCACCTTCTGCATCCTCATCACACCTTTCCCACAAGATTTCCTAAAAGCAATCTACAACAGGAAATAAATGGGATTCTTGGAAGAAGATAAGAAAAGTGCAAGGAAAATCTAAATTTCATCAGAAATTTTCAGCTACAGGATGGACTGCCTGACATATTGCAGAGAAAGGGGAGCTCATTCAGCTGGTATTTATCATTGCTGAAGAGGTATGTAGTTGCCTAGCACAGCAACATCACTCTCAGAGAAATGACAGTTTTGATGTTTGTTTCTATTAAAGAGAAATAATCGACAGATGATGGAAGTAAGAACTACAAAAACACAAAAAGGATGAAGGAAACATTTCAACATATTTTCATGTCAGTATATGAAGCCAAGCAGCCGTCTGTGAGGATACTAGAACAAGATTTGGGCAACCTCAGCTCAGTTCCATGCTCTTGCAGAAAATTGTCACAGTATCATCAGGGTGCTCACTGTGGAGTGGTTTTAATCTTTCTTCTGGCCCTTAGAAATTTATGCTTCAAAATTTTGGGGAAAGGACAGTTCTCTCAGTGGTCAATGTAATTTCTTTTTCTGCTTGAGCAAAGACACAATTTCATATTAGCAGCTGCCTACTGAATGGCAAAGTAATCTTGACATGGTGTTGATATTCATTACCATCTAAAGTAATGCCTATGCTGAGGCTAATTTTGATCACAGACATCGTGGTTTAAGCCCAGCCCACAACTAAGCCCCACACAGTCCTGTATTCGCTCCGCACACCAGCAGGATGGAGAAATGAATCAGAAAAGCAAAAGTGAGAAAACCTGTGGGTTCAGACAAAGACAATTAAATAGATAAAGCAAAAGCCACTCACACAAAGAAAGCAAAACAAGGAATTCATTCACTGTTACCCATGGGCAGGGAGATGTTCAGCCAACCACAGGAAAGCAAGACTCCACCATATGTAGTGACCTGGGAAGACAAACACTATCACTCTGAACATGTCCTCCTTCCTTCTTCTTTCTCCAGCATTATATGCTTAATATGATGACATACAGTATGGAATATCTCTCTGGTCAGTCAGAGTCAGCTGTCCAAGCTGTATCTCCTCCCAACTCCTTGAGCACCCCCAGCCTATTTGCTGGTGTGATGGGGTGAGAAACAGAAAGGTCCCTGACACTGTGTAAATAATTAAAATATCCCTGTGCTACCAGCAGTGTTTTGGTCATAAATCTAAAATAAAGGCCCATACCAGCTACCAATTCTATCCCAGTCAAAACCAGTACAGCAGATTACAACTATTCTCTATTTCAACAACACTGTGCTTTGCACTCATCTAAATAATCTTCTTCTCTACTTTCATCAGGCATCTGTGTACCAGTCATGCTACAGTTTTGCCAGTGTACTTACTGTGTCTACACATGAGGAGCATCTGCTCACCCAGACGTGTTGAACATGGATCATATTACTGCATACTCCTGATTGCAGAAACAAGGCTGGCAGGAGGCTCCAGACCTGGCCTGAATCTCTTCAGCCATCTGGTGCTTGCTGGCTTTGTAATCCCAGACCATGCCAAGATTTATAACAAAAGCATTGGTTTTACAGATAAAAACAATTGACAATAGCAGCTTTTTGCACAGGAATGCAGAAATCAGACAGCATAGTTTCTTTCTGCTGACAGCTTCCTCCAGTCCCATCTGGTATTCTGTGTGCTCTGATTGAACACATATACCATTAGAGACAGTGACACATGCTAACAGTGGTTATAGTTGTGATCCAAATACAACTAACAAAATCTTTCCTGAATTGTAACTTTGTGCCACTTGGATGTCTTCTATTTTTCTGCCTGAATCTGGAAGTTTCTTTCCCTTCTGTATTTTCAATAGGTTTTTTTTTGGGTGTTTTTTTTTTTTCTTCACCAAGATCCCATGATGAGTTTAATTACAGCAGACAGCTAAGTAGGAGTTCCAGTAGGATTTAAATTTGTAGATTTTGTATGGGAGTTACTTAGAATATCATTTCATTACATTATCGAAGGTTTTATTTCCAGGAACTACATAACTAAAATGATTGTCTTTTGGTGAAAAAACCCAAAACCCTTACCTTCTCTTTTCCTTTTTTTCATCCATTTAGAGTACCATTCTACAGATTTTTAAGAAAATATTTTGATATTTTCATATATGCTTCTTCAGCTTAATAATTGCTGAGTACATGACCTGGATAACATATCAGTTTATTTTCTGCAATATTTATTCAATCCTAGGTAAAAAGACAGAAGTAATACAAATTCTTTGCAGGATAATCTATTATCCTGCAAAATTCCTCATATCAGTGAAAAGGATTTTTATATTGCTACTTGTATCCCACTTCCTGATGAGCCCCAGATACACTGAAGATCCTTATGTGTGACTCCTCCTTAAGATTAGCCCATTTGTTTCATATGAAAAAGGGCTGAAATTGCCTGACCTATTTTTATCAACTTTCTTTCTCACTTAGCTCTAAGAAACTTTTCTCCTTTTCTTTTTTTCCTTTATCCTTCCTATTCTTCCACATCTAGCTATCGATTTACAATCGCTGCAGGGCCAGCATTTCTCAGAATATATAACAATGGGTGATGTTTAATCAAAAAGCAAATAATATAGGGAACAAAGGCTTCAAAATCAAGCTTTTGTGATAAAAGCCAGGTGAAAAAATTCTGTCATGGCACACTATAAAATGCTGGTGTTTTACAGTGTGGATGTTCAATCAACATTACATGATGTCTCTGGCAGAGAGGATGGCTTCTCCTACAGTGGGATTGCTAACTCCAGGGCCTGGCAGACCTGCATTCACACACCTGTTTTACCTGCCCTACTGTGACCAATGGAAAGTCATTCGTCCATTCTGTCCCCTTGCTCTCTACGAGTCTCCTTGAGGTTTTGTGGTTGGGCTTGGGGGTTCTTTGCTTGTTTTATTGTTTGTTTGTTTTGATGGAGAGGAGGTAATTTGGAAAGCTATGCCTTGGCCCCACCGTGACAGCTTTTGCTGTTACTCTGCACTGCACTGAACACAATCATGGGGGCAAGAGATACTACTTTTCTTTGTCCTCTGACATGTTATTTCTTTAGCTATTATGGACTTGATAGCAACTCTGTGTTTTCCAAATTCCTTTAAAGACAGCAAATTACAGTAACTTAGGAAAAGTTAGTCAAATCAAAACATTTTTTAGCTATCAAGAACAAGATATCACAGGGGAAAAAAGGATTTAAACAAAATATGGGTCTGTCTCACACTGCAATCTCCTGTCAGTCTTCTGTAAATGCACCTTTGCTCAATTATCATTGTTTCTGAGTTGGAGAGAGATTTTGCTTTATACTCTTTCTTTAATGTGGCCTCCATGTGTATCTCTCAGTGACTCAAGAAAGGAGTAAATTTGGGAGTTTTTTTCAAGAAACTTATTTGAGAAGAAATACAGTGAAGTGTCGGTGTTAACAGTGTCATGTGGGGGTTATAAGTGCATGTTCATTACCAATGAAAGTGAAATGTATTAGCCTTTATTTCTGCTGCAGACATCTCAGGTGAATTTAATTACTTCAGGAGGGTTTGGTTTTTTTTCAGGCAAATGTCTGTAAGACCAGATAGCACCAGAATGACAAAAGTAAGTCATGTTGACATTTTGTAAGGTCTCTGATGGGAAAACACAGTGTGCATGAGCCTTTTAAATGATGTTTTCTTTAACCTCTATATTTCTATTTGTATTTAATGCAGTTATGTACTTCTCAAAATCAGTTACTGTATAACTGGCCAGAATAGAAGGATGTTCAAGAGAGATTGCTGGTACTTTTAGCTAAATTTGCATCAGTTTTGACCATAAGTTGTAAAAGTTCAAGTGCTAGAAGAATTGCTAGTGTGATGTTCACTATTAATGCCCCAGGATACACAGGATGAATCTTCTTACTCTGACTGAGAGCACTGCAGTGATAACATTATCCCTCAGTAAAATAAGAACATATTTTAACTTATTGTCACTTGACAAAGGTGATATCACAGACTTTCTCCTCTGCAGTATTTAGAAGAAAGTTATTTGATTTCTTTCATGTATAATTTCTGTGGAAAAATGTATATGTAGAGAAATAGGTTATTTTGTCCTTCAGACACAATGAATAGTTTTGCTCAGCTCTCAACATATGTGCAATAATACTGCCTGTGAACGTGAAAAGGTGAAAATGCATAAACTTCACTGATTTATATCTTTACTTTATGAAAATGTGATATCAGATATCCACTGTCTATTTTTCTATACATATATGTAGAAATATGTGAATTAATGTATGTTGCTACCATAAAACATATTTCTATAGTGAAAAAATGTAGCTTTTATTTCCGCATTATCCTCTCTGCTGGCTTCATTATTAGTAATATACATTACAAATTTCTTCTTAGACATCCAGATATGAGGGAGACTTGGGAAGTAGAGAAATACCCACATGTGCCCCAAGAACATAAGCCATTGAAGTTCATTTATTTAACAACATTTTCTACTAGATATGGTAAATTGAGGAGTTAGTAATTTCTTTTTAAACCTTTGATGACTTGTTATAGCCCTACCAGCCCTGTCCAGGCATTGGATTATAAAATAAATTCAAGTAAAACTAAGATTCTTCTGTGCTTAAAACAGAAGGGGTTTTAATATTTTTTACCAAATGGCAGTTACTCCAAGAGGAAGAAATGAAAACATGGTATATAATCTTTTCATCTACCACACTCTACAGAATCAAAAATGAGCACTTGGTTGGCAGCAGATGAAACACAAAAATCTCCTCTTTTCAATTCTTTGCAGCATGTGTTATTTCAAGGGTGAAACACCATACCAAGTTTGAGAAAAAAAATTACTAGGGTTAGTAATTTTTTACTAATGACCATACAGGAATGTCCCTTGACTGAAAAACCAAAAATTATCCTGCAGAGGATCCTAGATATTAATAGTAGCTGAGAGAGGGAAGCTAAAGGGTAAGATGTATCACTTGATAGACTGTATTTCCAACAGTACAGTTCATTATTTGATCCTAAATTCTGATATTTTCTACACAAAGTTTCATTAGGGTTTTGTTATTCAAAGCAGGAGTGCTAGACAGCTTTGATAAAGTAAAATAAAACCAACATCCCTTTGCAGTTTCACAGAGGGAATGATCATGTTCACCTAGGAATCCCTACACTGACACCTTACCTTTCCAAGAAATTTGATTTAAAGCAGTAGCAATATTTAGAACTGAAATGCTCAAATCATTTAAATCTGTGAGCCAAATTCCCTGCTCTCACAAAGATGCACTCAAGCAATCTTTAACAGAGAAAGCGAACAAGTTAGAAAATGTCATTTTGTAATTTGATCTTTATGAATTGCTTATCTGTTTCAATCAACTAACATGAGCTATGGTATTATAAGACATCTTTAAATTAGGATTTGTTCCTTTTTTTTTTTTTTCTGAGAGAACCTAGAGGTGTAGAAAACTGCATAGAACAGAAACACCTGAGGCACAAATATATAATCCAAGAATTTACTAATAGGGGATTTCAGTAAATTCACCAGCAGTCAGGTTAGGGAGAAGGGGAGTGATGATCTAAGGATACTTTTTACTTTTTGACATTGATAATTCATACATGTAAAGTGATTTGGATTAAAATAAAACCAACATCAAATATTTGTGCTTAATTATCCAGCATAACAGAATGGACTCAAAGGTGATTCCATGTCTTTAGTGAAGTTAGAAATAGTCTTACATGAGGCATCTAAGGGTCTTTGACCAAAGACAAACTAAAATTAAAATTAGTGCTTATATTAAACATCTGCAGCAGGATAAAAAAATAACCACATATCAATACCATCATAATCACAACCATATGATATTTCAAAAGCGGTCAAAAAAATTAAAACAAAAATTTTGAAAAATCATGGTTTGGCCAAACTTTAAAATTTTATTTTTCTTATGATTTTGTGGGTCTCATTGTTCCTTCACCTACAGTTCATTGAGAACTTCAGGAAAAATTACTCTATTTTTACAATGAATCAGAATTTCATCATCTAAGAGATTGTTGCTGTTTTGGGTGGGGTTTTTTTGACGAGTTGCATTTTGGTTTTCCCTACTCCATAATTTAAATACCATATTAATCAGAGCCTGAATTTTAACTTAAATAATATAGGAATTCTCCATGTCTGTGTAAAGGGAAAATTTTGTGAAAACCTAAGCAAGAGGCATCCTAAGCTAAAGCCAGTACAACCATAGGAATAACTGTTTACTTTTATCTAGCATTTTCTATAATGTTTTCTACCTTACGATTCATAATAACACAAAATTAAAAATGAAAAGTTAATATTTTGAATGCAGGAGAAAACATGAGTAAATGTATCTCTACAATAACTTCAACTTTGATGTATTTTTGCTTTTCAAAAGCACAGTTTTTGCTATAGTGGGAAGAGACGGAAAATGAACTATTCACACTTAATTTGAAACCCATACATTTGTCACTGTATTCTGTTGTGGGATCACTGAATTCACAGCTCAGAAAATCTGTTTAATGCACACTGAGGAGATTTCAGGTGCAGAATGAGCACACTCACACAAAAGATAGACAAATGTCTACCTTTCATATTGTATGAAAACTATAAACTCATTTAGGGTATTATTTCATATATATTTTACATATGTATTCACCTAATTATCTACATCTGGTACAACTGGGATTCATTCCAGGACAAAGAAAATGAAGCAGAATGGCACTGCTGGATGATCCATCCAATGAGCAGGAAAAGGCAAACATCTGTTTTCCTTTCCTGATCCTCTTTACAGTGTGTGATCTGACTGATTTGCATATCCTAGTACCACCCTTTAAAGGAAAAGTATGTTAAAAATGGCTTCAGTCTCCCCATAAAGGCCCGTCCTCTGTGCTGTAGCTGAAACCTGTATATCCTGTTCCTAGGCTACTAACAAGGAACAGATACTGGCATGTCAAATTTACATGTAGCCTTCAGGAGACCGGGAACGTGCCACATCAGCCTGCTTCCCTAATGCAATGTGCAGACACATGATTTACTTCAAGGTTGGCTCAGTGCTTGTATGAGATACACTCATGAATAAAAGAAGTCACTGCAAGGTAAGACAGGAGCACAGAGATCTAGAAAGTGGCTCTTACTATGTAGGTCCTTCGGAATTGAATTTATGGTCTTGCTTTTATCACCACCAAAATGGCACTCAGGATAGTTAAAACACTGCCTTCAGGCCAGAGGTCACAGCTGCAATGACCTCTTATTCAAAGAAGAAATAGTCATCTTGCAAAGGAGTTGAAACTTACTGGTAGCCCAAATGCCCTAGGACCTAAGAATTGTTACATATTTTAGCACTTTCTCCTCAGATAAGAAGTATGGCTGTGGGGTTTTCCTAACTTTATCCATTCTAGCTAAACAACTGGATATCTACATATGAACTTGACTCAAGAATACAGAAGCACAAATTTAAAAAAAAAAATTAAAAATCAACTAAACAAAAAAAGCCACCAAGAAAACAAAAAAAACCCCACAAAACCAAAAAAAAATTACCAAGAAACTACTTCAGTAAAGACAGCACATACCTTTCTTTGCCTGGGGAGTTAATTCTTGTATGAAATTTATGCCTTAGTATATGCCTGCAAGAAACACAGTCACTGTGAATAGTAAGTAAAAACCTAGAATGAGGGAGAGGGATTAGAATTTTCCTCATTTTTTTACATACAGTATTTTTGATGTAATTGTACTTTTTAAGAAACAAATTAGCTTTCAATAAGCATGTAACTTAATTTAATAACATACAGTCAGACAGGACTGTTATGGAGAGGACTGTTATGAAATTTCCAACAAAAAGCTACTACATAAGAAGATTTTAAGGCCAAAAGAGACCTTTAGTTAATCTAGTCTGACCTCCAGAGTATCATAGGCCATGAAAATTGTTATCGTTTTATGTTAAGGCAAAAATACGATCTGTTCAAAAGACAATAAAAAGTTCTACATTCATGAATTATTAAAAAGGTTGGTCACTTAAACTGGAGAAGAATGGTTGTAAAGATTAAAAATTAAAAAATTAATATCCTGTCTAAAAATATGAAGGCTGAATATAAGCTAAGTCAGCTTCTATTTATAGTGACATATATTCCAATTTTAAACACCTTCAAGGATGGATTTCAATAGCACTTATTTCTTCAGCCTTTTTATACATCCCATAAATTAATTCCATGAGATACTGAACTATGCAAGTTTATGTCAAATACTTCCTGTGTTTAGTGCGCCTGTTGTGTGAAAAAAACATTAATCTTCCAAGAACAGTGATGTTCAAACTAAGGAATGACAATTATTATCTACAAAATAAAGTGATTTATCATGAAGTATACTATTTCTTACATACATTACAGCTGAAATTTCCTTAACAACATGTATAAAGTCATAATAGAGTTTAATTTTTTACTTCATCTTCCCTCTCTAAATTTTTTCAATTATATTAATCATGATTGACTAATGATGTTAATATACCTGGTTTACAGAGAAACATCAGTCTCACTGCTTCAGTTTGTGGCTTCCTCAGTGACCTATTAATGGACAATGATCCAGCTAAACTGCTGAAGTGATCAGAGAACAAGAAAAAAAGTATCTTAAATATATAACTAATTTGGTATATATTAAGGGAAGTATAATATATATTTGGACATTCAGGTAACCACCAAAATGCATGTGAATGAACTAACCCTTTGTTATATAAAAATCATGGCAGATTTGATAACTCAGAACATCTGTATATGTAATCTGTAAACTCATTAATACCAGGTCATAGTTCAAAGATGCATAGGCTAGTTCCTCCCTTTACTCCTCAAAAAACAGAATCACAGACAAGCTACCAAAATCATGAAACGTGATATTATCTATGCTGAATTTTTCCCTTTGTTCTGAAATTTACATTCAGTAGTTGTTTCATTGTTAAACAGAATACTGTGAAAATTGCTAAATCAGGACCAACTCACGAACAACTCCTGACAGTGATATTCCCAGTTCTGGTATTTTTCCTATTTGTTAGTGCATAACTCATTTTTTCTGCAGTTGCTTATCTCCCTGTGACTCTCTGTCAGAAACTACATGGCCTCAGAGGCCAGAGGGCTTTTATCATAGTTGAGTACAATATGAATGAGCATGAACAAAGTCACTCTTAGTTTAATCACTGTAAGCTTGTATTTTAGCTCCCAAAGGAGGAAAAAAAGCCCTATCCTGAGTACAAAGAATTCAAACAACCTCCATAATAGTCAGGGCTTTTGGAGGTTCTCTGTGCTTGAAATGGTATGTAGATATAAAGCAATGAAGCACGTGTTTTTTGTATTAAACAGAACAAATTATGTCCCTTATTGGTCACTGCTGTCAGAGCTCTGTGGCAGATATGTTCAAAGTGCTGTGCTGCTGAGATTGTGATTAATGGCAGTTATCAACTTGGATTCTCAAAGTGCCATAAAAATGATGGCAGAGTGTTTATCTAGCCACTGATGTATGACACATTAAAAAATGGGCAAAATGTGGATGTGTGCTGAGTGTCATTAGTAGATTAAACTTTAAAAAGCATTTTTGGTGTATTATATTTTGTGATGGGTTAATTATAGAGCTTTAAGCTCCTTTAGCAAGACATTTGGATATTTGACTCCTATGTAAATAAGTGTCTGTTCATAGTTTAACCTGTTACTATGTCAGAGGTTCAAAGAATACAGAACTAACAGAAAAAAAAAAAGCTGAAACTGCTACATGTGGGAAACACTGAGGACATCATCACAGAATTTCTCTTTCTTTACAGCCAGCTCTGTTATTTGTCTCACTGCAGTCACAAATCTTGGGACATTTACTTCTGGTCCAATTTAGCTTCTACCCAGGTGTCTGAGTTTCACTTTCCTCATGCTTGCAGGCAAATCTATCTGATTTCAAATTTAATCAAGGATAAGAAGGAATGACAAACAAAGTAGATGGCTTAGCAAACAAGGCAAAGTGATTTTTCTCCTATTGATTTGCAAGATTAATAAAGAGCTTTGTAAAATAAAATGGGTCCCAGCATAAATATAGTGAAACTATCATCTGTAACTTTTTGAATAACTGATTGGAAGACAAATCCACAAACCCAGATAAACAATTCTTTGCAATGTCTATCATCATTCAACTAAAATGATCAAATACGCTAAGTAGCAGATGTGCTCTTGCTTTCCTCTGTTGAAGTAACAAAATTTGCATTCATTTTTCTGGAAGCAGAAATGTCACAATCTTCACAGCCAAAAATGTGGTTATACTAGTTCAAAGGCCAGCAAAATAGTTAACTCCTAATTCCAGATAGACTCTAAAGTCCAACAAAACCAGTAGCTAGTACAATTGATAGCCAAGGAAGCAGGCCAGATATCTCTATCCCCGACTACATACAATATACATGATATATGTAAAGATAAAATTCCTATATATTCAATTGCAAGATTCAGATCCAAGACAATCCTGTCAAGAAACAATTTTCAAAATAAATGGAGATTTCCATATCTGAGGGATCAGTCTCATTGTTGCCATGGAAACAAAAAGACTAAAGCCCATGCAAGCTTTTAAAATGCATGTTGGTGACAGCAAGGATAAAGGAAAAGTTAGAACAAACTGAAGTATTAAGTACAAAGGACTTGTGTATTATATGAAAAATATAATCAAGCCTCTATTCTTCTCACTCTTCAATTTAGTACAAATTAATTAGTAAATTATTACAACATTTCTAAGTTTAAACTCAACAAATACAATGCCCCAGCTTCTTTGCTTCATATATTTGGTATTTCACAAGACCAAATACCAATGTTAAATAAGGCTTAGATTTTCAGAGACATACCACCTAACATAAAAAACCAGGAATATAAGTAACATTTTAAGGCAGAACTATATTATGTATCCATAAACTCCTGTCCCTAAGGAATAATTTCTTCCTTGTTTTCTAGCAAAGCTGCCTCTGAAGCAGAGTGGACCCATGTCACCAGTTGCATCAGCTGGATCCAGGTTCAGGACCACTTTACAGATTTTCTGTCTAGCTACAGTCTCTCTCTTCCCATTTAAGAACAGTTCTCCTTTTTTCTGCACCAATAAGTATCTTTTTTCAATGTTGCCTGTTTTCCTTCCCCCTCCTTTAAGTGACAGGCCAAATGGAGGACCTATTACCTATCAAAACCATTGACCTTGACTGCTCAGAGTCCTTGAAGGTCTGTGAGAAGCTCAGTGGGTACATTTTAGACACATGCAGCCATACTGTTTGCCTTCGAGCAGCGTAATTGGGTCAGAAAGGAGCAAACTCAAAGTATCCTCCCTGTGGAAAAGCCATCACTTCTACAGCTGATGGAACCAATTCCCTGGCTCCCGAATAGGAAACATTTCAAAAGCAAGGCACACAGGGTGATGGGGTACTGCAGTCTGAAAGGTCAGGTCATAAGTTTCTCATGTACATTAACACTTCTGCGGCATGTTTCCTCCCCTAAGGTGAATATTAACTTATCAATAGAGCTGAGAGATGATTCATGGCTGCCTGATAGCTAATCAGTGCTCCTTGTGTCAAGCAGATCACGGGAGCTGGAGAGAAACTCTTTAGTGCTTTTGAGTATTCCTAAGGCAACACATCATCAGAACAAATAGTAGAGGAAGTCAGGGTACTTCAAACACCTTAGTGTTTTTGAAGCCACATATTCTTCCATGAATTCTCTTTTCTTCACTGATGCAAGGAACCAGAGACTGCACGTAGTGATAGCAAATTACGACTTGCACTGTGGTAAAATGAAGATTCAGCCACACAAGTTGGTGCCATGTGGTACATGTACGTGTAGAGAAGTTTCCAAAAAGAGCAATTCCATCTTCAAACCTGTTGCAGCAAACTACAGAGGCCCATGTAACTCGATAGTGCTGAGCCGCTTGATTTCCTTTGTGTGCAGGTATGATTTACTTTATCCTAGACTAGACTCTCGGGCTCGATAGTTCATTATGTATTTCTACAATCAAAACTTTAATTTGTCACATATCCCAAAACTGCCTATATTTCTTGGTTGTATTTTATTCAGCTAAGCTATTTGGACTCTATTCATGTAGCTTCTAGATCCATAACTAGACTATAACAATCATTTGGAAAATGGTGAGACCTTGTTCAGTGAGATTTGTGAGCATTTTTTTTCTGCTTTCTTATATCTTTTAAGAAAGATGTATATAGAAATTAGTTTTATTTCATTTGAAACCTCTGTAAATCTATAAAAATTGCAAAAAATACAGATCTGAGAATAACTTCAATAGCAACACTGTTGATCCCCTGCATCAGCTAAAACTAAATATATCTGTATCATTTCAGATATGTTCATCCAGCATAGTCATGATATTTCCAGGAAATCCATAATGGTGGGTTACTTCTGTGAAGATTTTGTCTGATCTAACCTGAATGACCTTTGCAGGTGTTAAATCCCAAGTCTTCTCAACACAGACATGGAACCACATGTTTATAGAGGACCACTCAGGAAGGTCACAGAGGATATCCCTTGTTTGCAGGACCCTATCATGTCTCTGAAAACGGTTATAATTGATTTTCCTCATCATCTTCAGTTTATTATTTCTGGATCTAATAGTTGTGGCTTTTCTTCCCTTTCTATGTCACACTTTCTCATTTGTTTATTCTTAACTTTGGTTCTAGACTGATATTTTCATTATGATAATTTTCAGGTGAAATAAGTTTTTTTCTTCCCTGAAAATTCTCACAATTACCTTTCTATGCAGCAAAGGAAAAACATTAAATTCATTGCAACATTGAAAAAAATTAATATTAGAAAAAGTAAAGTTTATTGCAATAAATCAACTCAAAGTATTCCATACAAAAAAATATCTGGTCTTCACATACTACTGGTAAAAAGATAAGTATTCTGCAGGATGTCTGGACCTCAAAAGATGAAAGAGCACCATTTAATATAATTTATATTTGAAACACTGGAAAACCTTGGCTTAATAAAACAAATGAAATTAAAATTAATTCCATTACAAAATACCTCAGGGTTAAAAAAGGTAGTGGTCAAAGGGGGTAAAATGAATGAACAGAATCAATATGGATTAGTGAAAAATTAGTCTTGTTACATGTAATGAAATAAAATTAAATTTAAGGGGCAGAAACACAGAAGAATAATTGAAAGAGAATGACAGGATGTGACTTCAAGGGATTTTATTTTGTTTTGCTTTCTTTCTGCCCTTTTTTAGAGATTAGTGACTGAATCTTAAAACCTGGGCTTAATTTTTGTACTGAATGTAATTTTGCCTAAAGGTCAGGGTATTACTTAATAGTTAGTGCTCTTATCAAAACAAATAGTAAAAATCATGTGAATTTTAATGTTAATTAGTGAATAATGTCTAAAATTGGCAAGTTTGGACAAATCAATTATTCCATGCATATATATTATTTGAATGGTAAGCTGTTCTGAAACGACAGTTTTAACAACCAGTTTCAAAGAAACAGCTAATTATGGATTGTGAACTTTCTAAAAAAGACTTAATGCTGTTAAAGAGATTTAATTGAATAAAGATACAGTAGTGGGGTGAAATTCTTTTCAGATTTATCTAAATGAAAGTGTGTCAGTGTTAGCAAGAACAGAACCTGGTTTGTTGCATTTTCAAATATATTTGGCCTCTCTGTTTATCAGTCTGACTAAGAAATAGTATCTAAACCTGGGCGCTTTAAATATTATTTTAAATGTATTAGAACTATAATGGTCTTTGAAGCTAGTATTTTTTACACATATAGTGTCTATATGAGTGACTACTCAAACATATACAATTTGATAACTGAATAATATTTAATCTTTTAAGTTCATTGATTAGTCTGTACATAAATTTGTATTTCCTATACAAATGTACTTTTGATATATGCAGATGATATGTACAATCACATAAATAATAAGCATAAATGAACTCCTTTTTTTTAACTTATTATAATATGTTTTTTTAAAATTTCTTATAACACTACGGTTTCATAGAACCATAGAGCTGCTCTGGCTGAGAAAACACTTTCCTTAAAGTTCCTTTTTTCATGTCTGTTTAATGTTTTAATTAAAAAATCCTTTGCCATGAAGTACCTGATGCTTCTTGTTAAACCAGAAATTTAGTTTAAAATTTGAGTTGTTTGTGTTCCCACCTGGTTATCTCCAGTTCTGAAAAAGAAGATTTCATATAAGAATGAGTGTTCTCGTCAATTAGAAAACAGTGCTGCTGAAAAAAAATCAAGAGAGTCCATGTTAGATATCTCCTGGTGCTTCCAGAACTAATTCTACAATTAACAAGTAAAATGATGTTTTGTTTCCCTCTGTGCTCTGTTTCTCCTTATCTTTCATCTTTTTCTTGCTACCACACTTCTCTGTCTTTTCATCTTAATATACTTTTTATCGTTAACTTTTGAACATAAGATGTGAAACCTTAATTTTTTTTAAATGCTTTTCCATGAGTTTTGAAATGAAATGTATTCAAGCCTGAATCTTTTGTGAGGTACATTTTTTGACTGCTAGTGACTGGAGGCATATAATTTTTAAGTATGTGTCTTTGTACTCTTGTACACCTTGAGACAACTGTTACGTCAGCATTATTCCAAAGAGGAAAGATAAAGCAACATAAATAAGAAGTCCCCTATATTTTCATTGTCGTTCATGTTCTTCTGTTGCATATTTCAATAGAATAGCATTTAGAAATTTTGAATCTTATGACTATTCTTTTATTTTTTCAAGATTAAAACTGAACCTTGAATTGAACTCTGCATGCTGAGAGGGAGAGAAAAGTTATAAACAACAAGCCATGCATACCTCTAAATATTACCTAAGATTGCTTTCCAGTGTCAAGATTTTATGAATCAATATCTTCCAGCCTGACAGACCTAGGAAGGGTTGCCATCTCTCATAGGAAGGGAAGACTCTCTTCTTTCTAATGTGATAAAGCATCTGTTGGAAGTCAGATGGCTCATTAAATACTAAAACTTAAACCTGCCACTAATACAGGATTAAATATTGATGGTCCTGTATACAGTGTAGGTTTCTCTTACTCATTCCTTATCTTCTTGCTCTGAACCCCAGCAGTATGGAAGGGAGAAAGAAAAGGATATTAATATCTGGATCAAAAGAGAATGCTACCTTATACTGGGCTATCCTGCATAACCCAATATGTTATTGGGAGTCTATAAATAATCACATTCAGCCTGCTGGAAGAAAAAGAGGGAACGTTATTCCTAGACTTTAACTTCCTTCTCCCCCCTTCAGGTCTGATACATCATCTTTTGAGAATGTTCCCTCTGAATGTTCAAAACACCGTCACATGTATATATGTGTACAGATGAAAGGTATTCATGTGGGCATGATACGGAATAAGGGGTGGAAAATACCCTGGGTAACCCAAAATGTTATGGTATTCCATATCTATCTGTGCAGCCAGAAGTGGAACTGGCAAGGTTTGGGGTGCCAAGTCTTTTTAAGGTCAGGGCACTCAAGAAGAATCCCTTTTGGCTCTTGCTCTTCCCTGGAGTTCTCATGGGGAGAGCTGAGGCAGCACAAGGCAGGAGCCTTCTTTTGTTTCTCTCTGGGCCACAGAGGGGGTTGCTTCAAGCACTTCCCGAGTGGCAAACACAGAAGCTGCATTTCACGAGTTTCAAACTGCTTCATAGTGAAGTTTGCAACACCTGACCCCAGCACAAAGCCGGAGCTGGTCGAGATCAGGCCACCATTCTTCAGTGCTCCAGGGGCCATTTTCTTCATTCCCTATCAGGACAGCAACCTAGGATGGCAGCACTGACACCTGATGAACCAGAGGTTGACACAGTGGGGCCACACCTCCCTGAGTAACGCCGTCAATTCCCATATGCCACCAGAACTACTTTGTAAGCCGCTGCCTTCCCAATCCTTTTTTTTTTTTTTTGTTCCAGGGGAAAGGTTGAGCCAAGTAGGGTTTGTCCACTGTCTTCCCTTTGTCTCCTCCACAGGGTTATTGTGGAGGGACCCAGCTTGGGGAGGGGCTTTTTGTTCCTCTTTGCTCCCGTGGACTCTGTGAGATTTAGTGACTTTGTACCTACTGCTTATTTATTGATATTTTTTTGCCTGAAATACGTTGCTGTTCATTTACTTAGTAAACTGTTATTTTTTCACTTATATCTGCTCTCATTAATCTCTCCTTAGCAGTGAAAAAGGGAGTTGTTAAAACTTAAAGGGGAGATGATGCATGTTGGAGTGTCCACTCTCCTTAACTTGTTTTAAACCAAGACATGGGGTCTGAAATTTCTTTTAAAAAAAAATTAACTTCATTTTAGTCAGTGTCTCTGCATTCTTATTAGCAGGCATGAATAGTGTACAGCCTCTTTTAAAATGATCTTCAAAAGCAATACAAGATTTTTTTTTCCCTACAGAATAGAGCTATCATTAAAAAAGGGATGGATAAGAGAAGCTTAAAAGTCAGGAGTTCAGCTGAGAGACAGTTTGTGTATTTAACAGGTTTATGCAAATCTCTAGAGCACTAGTTATAGGCTTAGTTTTTTTTTTTTTTATTGTTACATTTAAATTAGGAGTAAATTAAAATGTGCTGAAAGTAGCTCTGATAATTTATGCATTGCAGCCTTTAAGAGCTTTTCTGTAAAAAAGAAAAAGAAAATGTTTTCCATTCATATCAAAAAAATTATTTAACTGCATTCTACAGTGATACAGCCAATAATAATCAAAAGGCTTAATCTCTCCAGTTGATTCTTTAGTGACCTTTGTAGAATGTTTCATGTCCATCCTGTTAACACTGAACTCATGTCCACATAATGAATTTAATCAAATAACCATTCTTTACCAGTGGTAGCTATGTGTGGGTAAACACACCAGAGTTTAATAGGTGCCAAATCTACACTACACTTAAAAATGTAGGTAGATGTGGTAATCTCAGGGAGAAACCGAGTCACCTGGAAAAACAGGACAAAGAAATAATTTCCTCATCCAATTCTGAGGAACAAGTCTATTTAACAAGGTAGCCCTGTAAGTGTACTACAGAATTCCTAAATTTAAAGGAAAGAAGAACAAATTGAGCCTCATCCTAAAGGTACATTGTTAGGTGCAGTTTTCCTATGCAAATTCTCTACTTCAAAACCATGTGACTCTAAACTGCTTGTATATAGACCTAAAGGTACAGATTTACCTTCTATTCAATCATAATTAACTTTTATTACAAGATCAGGAAGACATGGAGGAGAAGGATCCATAGCCATAGCACTGGTAGAAAGACATTTTGGAAGCCAAGCATAGAATATGCTTGGGAAATGATGCCTTGGCCAGCATACAGGGATGCAGGAAGTAGCTGAGATGAAATGGGGAATGGCAAAAGGTTGAACACCACAGGCAGCAGAAGAAGAGTGAACTTGAACTCTTTTCTGCAACATCTCAGACTTTGTTTACTCAGCTCTGGTAGGATGCGATTTCCCTGAAGACACTGACTATGGTCTGTTTCTTTCAGCTGCTTTCAGCAGCTCTATAGCTCCCCTCCTTTCCCTCCTGTGCAAAATCTTTTTCTCTGTCACTTCAGCTAAAGCAGAAAAAATTTTGTGTTAACCGTATTTTTCACTTTTTCATCTGCAAATCTTATTCTACAGCTCATCTCAGGTATACCTAATACTGCTAGCATGGGAAGAAAAGTCATGGAAGTATTTGGTTTGCAAATGATGGTTCAGGTTATTTGCAGTGCTGCATCTTAGGTAAGTTTAGCTTTATTGAGGATTTTTTGTTTGTTTGTTTGTTTGTTTGTCATGACATGGGAATTTGAGCATATCAGCCTGGTGGGTTTCTTAGCACACATATACCTCTGCATGACTAAATAAATGTGCACAGATGTTCATTGGCCCACTAGGTTTATCCCTTAGAACAGAGGACTGTTGTGGGGCAAAGGCATAATAAAGATTTAGCATGCAGCAGGAGACTAGTTAAAAGAAGACATGATTGGCATGTTGTGCTCAAAGATGCCATTGGTTAGTGTTTTTCTTTTTCCACTGAAGCAGAAATAAAATCAAACAAAAACCAATTCCACCCAAACTAAAAGACCCCCAAACCCAAAACCAAACAATAGCCATTTCCCTCACAGTGTTTTTAGTAAACCACACAGCTATTCTGTGAGGGTTGCATTGTGTTTGGGAATCCAGTCCTATTAAAACTTCACAGCTTTAGGAGGTTGTGTACATACTAGATTGTGTTAATACAAAACAGGGTGTTTCTATTTGTGTGTATAGGGGGGCAATCCACAGTCTCCTTAGCTGTTGCTTCAGCAAATATACATATTTTTTAATTCAGTGTAGCCTTCTTCTGTTAGTTAAAGCTTCAGGAAATATCTGTCCACCAGGCCTGTAAAAGAAGATGTCTTTTCACTGGTTAATAATGTTTAGCAAGTCAAATTGACTGGTGTGCTAATGTATTAATTCACATTAATCTGGTTTTTTCTAGAATTAATTTCTTCTCTCTATGCAGTACTTCTGTCCTAGTTTAGAAGTTTGGAGCAACTTCTGCAATGTATTCCAGGGCTCCCAATGGTGTGACTATGCACTCATACAATAAACCGTGCCATGCCTCACCTTTAACCTGATGAAAAGATTGCATTCCTTTCTGTTTCCTTGTTTTTCATCACACTTATCCCCCCCTTCTTTCCACTCATTTAACCTTTAACTAATACAAAGATACGCTGCTTAATTATGATCACAGTAGTGAGTGACCTGAGGCTTTTCTCTGGTTAACAGGACTGACCTTTACTTGATTTGCCTTCACCTCACTGTTTTTGATTACCAGCACTGGAGGGGAGGTGAAGCAACTTATTTTGCTAAAGCGAAGAGGAAAGAAATAATAAATATAGTAATAACAATGAAAAAATATCTGCTTGGCAAAAGGGTTTCTGGCTGCTTTCCAAGCCTTTGTCAGTTGCATTCACCCTTAGTTACTCCCTGCAGGGTGACTGAGTGAGCAGCAGTAGTGTGAGAAACAGCCCACTGAGTGGAGTGAGGTTGGTGTTCCATGTTTACCAACCATCCAACACATTTATGGCTTGGGAGCATTTTCAGCTTTGACAAGGTGATGCTGCTTAGTAATGTCCAATTTGCTCCAAGTCTGGTGAGTACACTGACAAATACCATTTACAAAGATTAAGTAAAGAGCTGTAAAAAGGAAAAGGGTATAGCAAATGGAAAGAAAAAAGCAGTGCAAGAATGGCTTTCCCAAGCAATTTGACTTTGGCTCCTAAACAAAATTCTTGTAAAAAGCAAGGAAAGAAAAAAGAGCTCTGTCAGATTGGAGTTCACTGTATCAGATTCTAAAGTCTGAATATTACATTTGAGAAAATGAAAAAGGAGAGTTAGCTTTTCAATGTACCTGGGTTAGTCTCCTAATTTAGAAGTTTATTAGTATTTTGTCCTGGTACATATAATTATTAATACCTAATGTCATTATCTGAATTTCTGTGATTTGGATTATGTTTCCTGAACTTAGAATATGCTGTCTGATTCTTGACAGGAAACATTTGCATATACCTATGTACAATGTTTACCTGGCCTGTATCCCTATCTGAAGCCAGAGGCTCTCTGCAGAAAAAAAGAAAAAAGAAAAAAAAAAGCAAAAAACCAAAAAAAAAAAAAACCAAAAAACAAGAACCAAAACCAAACAGGTGTCTTAAACCCCGCCTGAAATCCTAAGTGCTGTCGATTTGTATTTTCTTAGTTTGGAAAACTTTATTGAAAAAGCCATTGAACTAACACGAAAGTTTCTACATAAAACAGAAGATACAGATGCAAAATTACATGCAGCTTCAGAGGGCATCCTTTGAAGCATGTCTTAAAAATACTGAGTGCTACGAGGCTGTTTAGAAGGAAGCAGGAAGGCTGATTACCAAGGGATAGTGTTTTACATAAATGTTTTCTGCACCAGAACATATGGTATAATGCAGATTTTAGAGTGGTAGAAATGTAATTACATTAATAGAGTCATGTCTCTGTGGTAATTGCACGTGGAGGTTCAGGTTAGAGGAATAACCTTCTATTTAATGTATTTGTGATCCCTTGGAAATCTGAACCAGAGTGAAGGACCTGCCAACAGAATTTCTGAGCCACTGGCACAAGATTGAATGATATCTAATCTTGACTCATAAATAGTAACTGCAGGAGTTATCTTTTGTTGAAAGCTATCAGCTCCTCTTGCAGTGATTCAAAATTATTTGATTCATTTATCTCTGTCACCTACAAATGCTGTTTAACTTAAGAGAACAGAAATAGTGCTATTAACATGAATCATAGGTTATCCAAAAGGGAAACCTAAAGTAGTATCGTGAGACTTCAAATTAGTCAAAAATCATGAAATTTTGTAAAATAATTACTTTCAGACCTTTTTCTTTTCTGTGGGTTTTGGTTTTGGTTTGTTCTTTTTCTTTTATGGAAAACTTCTGAATCTAAATCCATATGAACTCTCTTAAAGGACAAGTGCCATCTTAAACATGGATGCAAAAACATCCCAACATTTCTTACTTTAGGAATTCTATTAGCAATACTTACTATCCTTCCTGTTTTGGACATCATCTCTCCTACACACTCACCTGCAGCATCAGCAGTGTTTCTGTCTAACTCTTAGAGAGCCAGTGCTCTTGTCTGTATTCTCCTCACCCTCTCGCCCTGCAAAGAGGAAGAGTCCTTTTGCATATGGTCATGGATTGTGTTAGTACAATCGAAAATAAAAGCAGGTAGTTGCATTTTTATTAATTAAAGTGAGATGGAATCCATGGTGAATAAAATTTAACAGCTTGTATCAAGCTTTCATAAAACTCCATAAAATACTCCATAATGCCTATATTTATGATAATAAGAGTCATACCAACTGGCAGCACTGCAGAAGCACAGACTCAGATAAGTAGGGAAAGCACTTGGACAAGAATAAGGAAAAGGAAGGAACTGTAATACAAGTATTTTGACTACAACCGTTAGAAAGTCTAACATAAAATTTAAAAACAGTCCCAAACTCAAAAACAACAAACCAGAGGTCAGAAGAAAGGTCAGATGTTAGGCTACAGAAACCCTTTCCAATACTTCTGACAGCACAAAAAAGCTTGGTTTCACTAAAGTCCTTGAGAAAATCAAAAGCTGTCCAAGTGCCCCATGCAGAGTCAAGTTTTCCAGAATAATCTACATAAGAGGGCAGGTTGGGCCCAGAGTGAAAAAGAGAACAAGCTCTATTCATTTTTTTAGCTGTGCAGTTGTGAGAGAAAGAATTAATATTGCTTACATTTAGCTGTTACTTTAGCACTTCTTTTTTGGAAATAATAAACTTGTTTTGTCTAGATGGTACCCTTAATACTTGGAACAATCTGTAACAGTCCTTAAACATGTGACTGCTGGGAAAAGAGGAGCCTCTAAATAATCCCAAAGCAATTCAATTTGACATTATCGATCTACATTTTTTAATTGATTTGAACAGTGTTACAGGAGAAGCAATCTGCATTTTGCCATTTGAATTACTGTCTTGTTACTGTGCTGAAGTCTAGACACTGTCTCGGTGTCCAAAGGGCATGAGTGTCTCTGATGATGTCTTCGCACAGAACAGTACCAATTGGTTCATGATAAGATATTTTCCCCTGTTTGTTTCTGCTTCTTTGATAACTTCATCTACACAGACACCAACTAAAATTTACCTACTTTTATAGTGTTGTACATTTACTTCTGTTTTCATGCTGCTGTATTCCTGGAGATGGTTCAGATGCGTGACAAAAACGGGCTGCCAGTAGAAGTGGCTCTGGAGTGGGGCAGCCCTGGTTTTGCTGGCTAGCCCAAATTCAGGGAAGCCTGTCTGCAGCACCAGCAGGGTGGCTGCCTGCCCCAAGGAGCTTCATCCCCACATGTTTGTCCCAGAGCATGTTGTATCCCTGTGACTGGCCTCAAAACCTGCCTCACCTGACCAGCCCTTCAGATCACTTCTGCCCACAGCTTGCAGCCTGGAGCACCCACAGAAGGGAAAAATCCCTAAACACACAAGTGTTGTCTTTGTAAGCATGTGTGCCATATGGAATCACACCTTGGGACCAAACACCTGCCATTATATGGACAGTTTGATATTATTGACCTTCACTCCTTCTTTTTTTTTTTTGGTAAATTCCCCGTGGACTATAGAACTGTGTGATAGTTTTTGGTAGAAGAAATATTATAATTACCTTCTGCAATGTTAATTCTTCTATAAAATGTCACTATAGGGTAACAGGTAGAAATTATTAATATATAAATTTAAGGTTAATTTGTCAGTGTATTTAAATTTAACAAAATGGGCAACTTGGTTCTAAAGGTGACTTTGTCATAAAAAAAAGTTTAAAATCTGTGAATAATATTTTAAAACTGAGACTGTAACAAAAAGATATGTAACGTTTTGCCTCCCCCCTCCCCCTCCCCTTTTTTCTGTTGAAAGTCCAAACTATTGTCCAGGATTCTAGAAACAAATGTTTATAAATAAATGTTATAAATGTTATAAATAAAATGTTTTGTAATTCTCTGGTCAATATATGACAATATACCTTTCCTTTTTTCCAGACATTTTATTTTCTTTTCATTTTGTTGTTCTCTGGACACCATCCAAAGTTCCTTTATGGAAATGAACAGAAAGATTATACTTGCCTTCAGTGAGCTTTGTCAATGATCCAGTATCTGAATCACCTTATATTGACCTGTCATTATCTTCCTGCCATTCCTCATTCCTCATATATTTTCATATAGCTTTTTTGTTTGCCTAAGTTCATGTCTTCCACATTTCTTTTGAGTAAGAAGGCTTTCACACTTGAGAAACATAAGTGTTATACATTATAATAAAGGACACATCTCAAACAAAACCCAAGAAATTTCTATTTTTAGGAAGCTACTAAAATCCCTAAATTGAATTGAGGCACATGTCTAATAATACTCTTACTATCATTTACGTTTCTAGTAGTACTAGGAAGAAAATGCAGGAATAAGGAATTAATTTTTGCTTGCCCTGACTCATCAACTTTCCTGTTTACATTCAATTACCCTTTCCATTTTCCTTATCCATTTTGTCTTCTTCTCTTCTCCATCCCTTTCAGTTATGTCTTCCTTAACCTATTTGTGTATTCAAATCATGTTTTTGTTAGCAAAAAAAAAAAAAAGAAAAAATAGAAATCTGCTTAAAGGCAAACAAAGAAAAAAATAAAACCACAACAAAACAAAACTGAAGACATCATGGGAAGGCATGGGAAGGGGAGCATCTGCCATAATACTACAAGCAGGAGGAGTTAGTGCCTCATTTATTGACAAAATACAGGTTATGCACAGCATGGTGAATTATAATCCAAACATGGTGTTTATTAAAGGAAACATAATCAATTTTGTAAATGGTAATTTTTTTAGGAATTGACAAATCTACAGTTCTGTATTTTTTTTTCCTTTTTCATGCTGAGAATCAGTGAGAAATTTAGAACTCTGTACAGTCTTTAGTAACATTTACCAATTAACAGCTTTGTAATTGCCATGAATAAACTTTTTCGGTTCTTTATTTTCCATATTTATCTGAACACACTTCATCTATATTTGGCCTCAGCCTGTAAGTTTCCCATTACACAAGTACTTAGTAAAAAAGTGATTATTAAAGCACAAATAGCTGCATATACTTTGACAGGATCTTTTTTCTCATGCAGTTCATCAGGATCCCACCCCAATGAATGACATCAATAAATAAGACACAAACAATATTTCTGGGAAGATCTTGCCAACATTAAGAAACAATAAATTAGTGCTACCATTATAAAATTTATAAAGCAAATATATATTTATTATATTCATGTGAAGTATATTGGGCATAGCAGAAGAAAATTCAAGACTCATTCTTGTTTATTCAAAACACCACCAATATAACTTCCAGCAAACCTTCAACCCCAATAATCTCTGAGGGAATGTTTGAGATAATGAGGAAGAGAATTACAAGTATAATTCAATAAATGTAATAAGAAATTCATTAAATTCAATAGGAATACTAGATGTTGATATGATTGTTATGGTTAATTTCTACTGGAGAGAAATGGCAGAAAGATTTTATTAGTACATTGTAGCTTGTGACCCACAAAGATCTTTATGGAATATTGAAGAATAAGCAGCTCCTATGGGTCCTCACTGTCCATAACATTATTTTAAGAACTGCTGATCTCAACATAAAACTGAGTCTGGAAATGAACTTTTTATTACCCTAAGATTTCAGAAGTCCCCTCACTTAGTAGTCCTCTTATAGCAGTTTTCTTTATACTTTATTGTAGCACCTAGCTTTTCCATTATACCCACTGTACCATCATGTTTAGCTGGACGAACTCTTGTCATCATTGTTATCACATTCAGGAAATGTATTTCTGGCATATGTGTGGAACATCCAACTCGTGTCTTTCAGGTCTCTGACACTGTGTGTTACTAGGTTCTACAGAGAGTTTTGTGTTTAGCTGACACTATTGCTCAAGAAATGAATCACCCCTTTTTTTTCATTTCCAGAATATTTGTTTGCTTTTTTTTAATTTGCCTTTAAGAAGGAAACCGAGTACTACTTCAGAAATGGATTACTCCATATCTTTGTATAAGCCTTAAATCTGCTTTCCTGAGAACTCTGTTGTGTTCTATAAAAGGTATATTTTGTGCCCTATTTATGCTCACACTGTATAAATTAGAAGACAGACTGTAAAAGACTGAGTGCAAACTTCAGAATGTTTTTCCCTCTTTTTCTTTTTTTTTTCCCCAAAGCTGAGCTCATCTTTAAAGTGTCTTTTTTTCATCTTTATCTTCGGGCAGTAGTGCTTATTAGAATATTAGGTCAATCTTCTTATAAACATGCCATGTCATTTAAACCTTTCTTTTTTCTTTTCCTTGCTGGAAATCTCACTGTTACCATATTCTGTTGAGTAATTATTATAGATGTATTAGCAAAGACAAATCCTGAATTTTCTGTTTAACAAGAGGCCTGGTCAAACCAAAAGGAATGGTGTTTGTGTTTTCTTTCCCCATCCCCCATTATGGGACATAATCCCATGGAAGTAGTGTATGAAAAAAAAGATTAGAAAGCTGTTTTTATAGTTTATTACATAAAATTGATTTAATAAACAAGTTATAATCTCATTGAGATCATAATATTTTAGGTAAAAACTTGGTTCTAATACAAGTAATTTCTTTCAGCAACCATCTCTCACTTTTTCATGGAGTTTTCCTTATAATCTTACTCTTTTACAAATGTTGTCTAGTCTATGACTATTTTCTTTAAACAGTTGCTAAATCTTCCGACATGGATCAGAGAAACACAGCACTTTGTTCTTGCCCCTGCAGTCTCCCAGCACCCTGTGTGGCTGAGATTTCTTTCTCAGTGATGGGTAAGCCTTTGTTTCTCTTTGCTTTTTCAGTGATCTTTACTCTGAGATATGGAAACTCTTGATCAATCCTTTAATCTGAAATGTCATCAAGAATATCTCAGAAAAAAGCAGACATCTTCATCCAATTGCACTATCTGTATACGTCTGTTATTTGTCAAGCATTTGTATATCTTAGGAAAAAGAAAGTCCTACCCTTTATTTGACTGTGTTTTCATAAAAGATTTAAACAAAGGTGGTATGAAGTTGCTTTTCTCAGAAAAACTATGTTCATCTAACACTCTTATTTATTACCTCCAAACTTGCATGGCATAAGGGAATGTAATGACAGACAAATGATCTAAATAAATAATAAATAAACCTCCTACATTAGATGACTCAACAGCTGGTACATTTGCATGAAGAACACATCAGAATTTTTATAAGAATCTCTGTTTAGTCACTGTAACTAATGTTTAGCATCTCAACAGACAGACATCTTTAAGTTCAGCTATTATCCTTGGTCCTGCAATGAGTAGAACTGCAAAGGGAGCATGACAGCATGCTTGGTTTACCACTGCAAAGGAAACTCGATCACATGTCTTTACCTGTCAGATATGAAAGTTCTCATTGACATATACCTTATGGAAATTTATGTATGCTTTAGTCAGTATTGTCAAATCAGTTTCACTGTGAAACAAAATCTTATTCTCTACATTAAATAACTGATTAAGAGAAAATATAATGGAAGACGGTCTGAAAATACTTTCATTCTGCATAGATTATGATTTCTTGAAAGTGCTAAGTGGTTAAACAATATAATCCCACAAAATGAAAATATTTAAAATGCTTAATCAGGTGCAGATGGAAATATTTGTAATGCTTTATAAAAAATACAAAAATCTGCCTCTGGAGGGAAGATTAAAGCAGGGCCTAAAAGTAAAAATTAAAAAGAAATCACCAGCAAAAAAATATTTCTTTATGAAGAACCATATGTTCTAGCATATTGTTTATTAGGGATTTGCTATAAATCATAAAGTATGTGGGCTATTATATACTGCTAACTGAATTTGCCCCTGCCTTGCTCTTCTGTGAGCTATATTCTAACAATAATCTTAAAATACATATAGCACACATCTAAACCCTAGATTAAAACAAAACAAAACAAAACAAAACAAAACAAAACAAAACCCACAGATTTATTAAAGTCACAATGCTGTTTTATTCTTAAACACAAACACAGAAAAGAGGTAAGCAACCACAAATGAAGAACCAAAGAAGAAATCAGGACACAGTAGAGCTGAGCATTCTTAGATGGCTGTCGGCCCCTGACAAAATGCTGACATACACAACTACTGCTTTCCAAGCACCTTTTCCCTCTCTTGCACCCGAGATCCTTCCAGATCCAAGGTATGATTTTGTTTTGATGCAAGCTTAATGCAGGGGGAACGGATGATGATGGTGACAATAACAAGCAACACCCCTTCCAAAATATATAAATGCATTTACAAACTGTAGATAAGAACTGTTTCTTTTAGAGCACAGCCTGTCTTCACATTTCTCTGATGCTCACACTAGCAATCACACTCATCCTTAAAAAAATATCTCTTGTAGTCCATGTACATTACTAAATCTATCAGAATAATTTAGAGAATTACTCAGCTGTTAAGGTAATCATTCACAAATGTATTTGATATCAATTAATCCAAGTTTAAATCATAAATAGTCCCCTGTGTATCTTAAAAGCATAGGCAAGTTTGTCTTGACAAAACTACTGATTTTAAAAGATACCTTAAAACAAGTTTTTATAGATTATGCAGAATTGATGTACAATACTTCCTTATCTTATTTTATTCTAATAAAGCTTAATTTAATGATATGAATGTGTTTCTCTGTTAACCCTGGGAAATTGCAGGTCTTATAATTCTGTAATAATATTAAGCTTTTCTTCATAAATTAGTATTTACTCATGTCATTTTTCTTAATTCCACTAATGTGATTACTGTTTTCTCACTCAATTACGAAAAGAGATTAAAATGCTAAAATGAATGTGTTACTTTTTAAAAACTGTTGAGAAAAGAAGATTTTATGTATATCACCCAAAAAACCCCCAAAAAACCAAGACCCCAAAACCATTTGCAGCATTTAGAATCTAGCCCATTACCACCAAATTAAAGAGTTTTTATCTATTTGCATTCTATTAAAGAAATTCTAAAGCATAAAATTCTGAACGTGTTCTTAACGGAAAATCTTGTATTTTCTCCAGAATCTGGAAAAATCAAAGATGACTAATAGGAAAACTTGTATATCAAGTTCTTCAGCTCTCTATATGGGTGAAATCTTGGCATGGACTGATAAAGGAGTAACATATAAAGGAGACTGATAAAGGAGACTGATAAAGGAGAAACATATTTTTCTGCAGTTTCCCTTTACTCAACAATAATTTTATAGGTGAGTGAGGAGAAAAATACCCATTTTTTCATGGAAAGAACACTACATCCTTTCTTTGTCTTCCTTCTCTATTGGCAGTTAACTGAGAATCTGTAATAAATGTGTTCAGCATTCTGAATCTGTGGCAAAGGAGTTGTAAGAAATTATATTACTGTATAATATCAAGAAATCTAAGGTTTTGTGGTTTTAAATGTTTTGCCCTGCCCTTGTAGAAACACCTGTGTTACAAGCTTGTTATTTTGTTTAGAGTGAGCATTTACAGTTTACCTACATTTCTACTTCACTTTGTCAAGTTACAGTGGGTTGCCATTCTGACAGGAAGTAATCATAAAATTAAAGAGTTGTTTCTTTGATTCCATGACCAGCAGTGGGCCAAGTAATTTCATTTATGTGATAAAATACGAGACCTATAAGCTTTCACAAAAGAGGAAATTACAGAGTATTGTAATTTTTTCTGTGCAAGAGTTGCTTTTATTTAAATAGCTTAAAATTTATATAATAATGTAATTTTTCTCTCTCAACTCCAAATACATCCACAGACAAAGTAAACAGGCTCACAGAAATGCAAATCCACCACAAGGAATGAGAAACTATCTAGAATATTAAATGAGATTATGTTATTGCAAATGTAGAAACAGGTCAAATTAAATGTGCACAGACCTAGTGGAATTAATAGGTATATGCCGATTTATATCATCCACCATTTCTAGCCGTGAATCTTTCTTAGCTTTTACAGATTCCCTTTCTATATCATAGTAATACATGCAGTTCTCTTCTGAAAGAGAATGAATAAGGGACAGGGACAAAATTTAAAAAAATCATCATAAACTACTTTAAACTAGAATCACAGAAATAGGGTGAAAATAATGAATACCCAGAAAACATTCAAGAAAGAATACCCAGTAAGCTAAGGTATTTTTCAGACAGCAGGTTTACCTGGGAAGAAATGATGAAGAACAATGTTCCCAAAGTAGTTGAGTATATGCTGTTGACAAAAAAGGAATTCTTTCTGAAGCATGCATGCTTTTATATGCCTTTTACCACAGGAAAAATGCTAATGTTGGGAAAGGGTAATGTAGATTACCATCCTGCTTCTGTATCAATACAATTGCTAATACATTATTATTGGCACTTTCACAAATAGAAATATTTCAAATGTAAAAAATCCTCTTCAGTCTTCTGTCATAAGCTTTCTAAACTTCAAGAGAGGCTGAACATTAAGCTAGGTCTAGCTTTAAATGCCCCTGGATCTCGTGGGACATGTAAGAATTGAAATCTATTTTGCAGTGTACATTCCTCTTGCAGAACCCTTGTTTTGTAACCAGATAGTGACAGATAGTGACTTGTCTCCCCATGGTCTTTGCAGGAAACTTGTTGTAGTTTGGTACCTCAACAGATATAAGCAAAATACCCATGAACACAGAATGTTTGGGCTAATTTTCTGATGGTTTCCCCAAATGCATTTTAATTAAAGAAAACCAAAATGTTCCTCACGGGCCCACGGGCCACTCAGGTGAGAAGAAAAATGGGCCCTAATTCTGCTTTTAGTTATAATTTTGTATGTTCTTTGACTTTAAAGCAGTTTCTTATACAGGGATCAAGGATGGAATTTAACAATATAAGAAAGAGAATGAAGATTTAAGTCTTCATTAAATTTTTCAGTCACTAAATGTGCCTGGAAAACTTTATGTGTTAACAACTTCAATCAATATAAGATAAAACAAAAGAATTAATTTCAGAAACACTGGAGTCCGCAACAACTTGGCCTACTGTGATATTTTTATACATAAGGAATAAAAATACTTTCATTTGTAACAAAAGCCCTGTTGATCTGATAAGACCAACCCCTTATCGAGATGCATGGGAGAATAACAGTGCAGTGACATTTTTATATTCAGTCTTCAGATAATAACTTCTTGAAGCATGAGATTATGCCATGATCAAGGGCCTTCAGTCCAGTGAAAGTTCAGGAGGAGTGCATGAATGTTAAAAAGATAAAAGTAGGATGTTGAAGGAAGGTGGAAGAAAAGTGGAGAAAAGTGAAGCAGTAACTAGAAGAGGGAAAGAGGATGAGAGATTAAAATGGTGTTTGGAACAACCTGGTAAAAGAAAGATCAGTATTAGCTGAGAAAAAAAAAAAAAAAGGAGGAAGAAGCACTGAGTTTATCAGAATTACTATTCTGAAGAGAAATAGGGTTAGGAAATTTTTTACTAAAACAAAAAAAAATTAGTACTGAATCTTCATCTTATGAGAACAAACCATCTGTCAGGCAGGTATTATATGCATATTCCTCACACAGGACACTAAATGAAAAGGAAGGGTTTTGAAAACATACTGTAAATTTAGGGACTGTTGAAAGGAATTGGAGAGAAAACTATGTGCTTTATTTCCTTCAAAAAGCATGGTGTTTGTTCTCATATCCACAAGTTACATCTGTCTGCTACAGAATCTAAGCATATTCACAATAAGTGACTTTTTCCTTACTAATTTTCAAGGTTATAACCTGGAAATGTTTTGTGACCTCTTCTCAATGTTCATTTCCTAATTTTCAAGATATGTTTTCTCAGAGAATTCTGGTCTTTGTGGGGGATTGTTTTTATGCAGGCAGTTCAAACTCTGGTCCCTCCAGCAACCTCAGTTTCTACTCATCCTCTTTGTAGAAAGAGATCAGTGTTTATAAACTTTCCATTAAAGCATGTTGTTCAGCAAGAAAGGCACGTGAACATTTATGTTTATTAGTAAACTTTTTAGCAGAGTAATAGCTAAAATAGTCTAAGCTTTAAAACTCTCCAGTGTCAGCTGGAGAATCAGAAAATGTGTATGAGGCTTTAATTAACTGTAAAATCTGAAGTGAACTGCATTGCACGGTACCTGGGGATTTCAGTGAAGAACGTACATATGTTCTCTCTGCTAATTGAAGATGAGCAGTATTTTAAGGGATTACATCCCCTGAGGTCACAGAGCCAGAGAGAGCGGAAGATAGGAGAAGAATTTTAAAGGCCTAAAGTAAACTTTCTGTTAATGGTCTGCCCTTTGCAAGCAAAGTATATTAACAGTTTATTTTTAAGCTGATTTACTGCATGCTATGTAAATTTATATGGAAATAGGAATGTGGTATAAAAAGGAAGTTTATACCTTTTCTTCCTAGACATAAAATATAAAATTTGAAAGGCTTATAGTTCTGTGACAAAGCTCATACTTCATCTTTTTCATTAAGCACTGAGATATTTTTTGTTCATTTCTTTTTAAGAGGTTATAGAAGCAGATTAAATGGGAAGTAAATTAATCCTGGCTGTAAAATCCTCTACAACATAATGGACAATTACAACACTCCAGTGGCAGGGTGGTATGGAATTGTCTCTTTGAAAGTTGCACAAAAGCCAGCAGGTTGATGGAGATTTCACCTTGCAGAAGGGGCAAATTACAGTGCCTTGTCCCAAAAGAGTTCTTAAAGCTCTGTGCTGGTGTTTGCTGGAGTAGAGTTAATTTTATTCACAGTGACTAGTACAGCACTGTGTTTTGAATCTGTGCTGCACACAGGGTTAATAATATGGGGATGATTTTGTTACTGAGCTTTGAATGGTTGTGATGATCAGGAGAGTTGCCTGAGGACTAGAAGAAGGCAAATGTCATGCCCATCTTCAAAAAAGACAAGGAGGGAACTACCAGCCAGTCAGCCTCACCTCAATTCCTGAAAAGATGATCAAGTGCCTCATTCTGGATGCCATCTCTATCCACATGGATGACAAGAAGCAGATGAGAAGCTGTCAGCATGGATTCACTAAAGGTGAATCATGCTTGACCGACCTCGTTGCTTCCTACAATGAAATGATGACCTGGATGTATGAGGGGAGAGCAGTGGATATTGTCTACCTCAACTTCAGCAAGGCTTTTGACACTGCCTCTCAGAAAATTCTCACAGGCAATCTCAAGAAGTGTGAACTGGATGAGTGGACAGGAGGTGGATTGAGAACTGCCTGAACAGCAGATCCTAGAGGGTTGTAATCACTGTCACAGGATTTACTTGGAGCCCTGTTATTGGTGGTGCCCCCCAAGGTTCAATATTGTTTAACATATTCATCAATGAGTTGGATGAAGGGCCAGATGCATCCTCAGCAAGGCCACTGATGGAACAAAGCTGGGAGGAGTGGCTGATACCCCAGAGGACTGTGCAGTCCCTCAGAGGGACCTCAACAGGTTAGAGAGATGTAAATGGGCAGAAAGGAGCTTTCTGAAATTCAGCAAGGCCAAATGCAGGGTCCTGCACCTGGGGAAGAATAACCCCATGCACCAGGACAAGCTGGAGCCAAACTGCTGTAGAGCAGCTCTGTGGAGAAGGACGTGGGTGGCCTGGTGAACAACAAGCTGTCCATGAGCCAGCAGTGCCCCTGTTGCCAAGAAGGTCAATGGGATTCTGGAGTGCATTAGGAAGAACAATGCCAGCGGGTCGAGGGAGATGATCCTGCCCCTCTGCTCAGCCTTAGTGTGTCCAATTCTGGGCTCCTCAATACAGGAGAGGAAGCTCCTGGAGCAGGTCCAGAGGAGGGTGACAAAGATGATTAAGGGTGTAGGGCATCTCTCTTATGAGGAAAGGCTGAGAGAGGGGCCTGTTCAGTCTCTAGAAGAGAGGACTAAGAAGGGTTATCATCAATGTCTATCAGGATGTGAAGGGAAGCTGTCAAGAGCATGGATCCAGGCTCTAGTCTGAGGTGCTGAGCAATAGAACAAGAAGCAAAGGACAGAAACGAATGCACAGGAAGTTCTGTCTGAATGTGGGGAAGAATTTCTTTACTGTGTGGATGACCGAGCACTGGACAGATTGCCCAGGGAGGCTGTGGAGTCTCCCTCACTGGAGATATTCAAAAGCCATCTCAATGCAATCCTCTATGATGCCCTCTAGGATGACCCTGCTTGAGCACAGAGGTTGGAATTACCCACTGGCATCCCTTCAAACCCTAATCCATTCTGTGATTCTTTGAATTCCACTGAGCAGCAAAGCCAGTTTTGTGGATAGCAAAGCACTAGTATATAAAGTTTCCAGAAAAAAAATATATTAAGGGGCTAACAAAATGTGAGTAAGTGGAGATTAAATGGAATTGAACCTTCTTTCTTGATTAAGTATATTAGGGCAGGGATATGAGAGAGAAAGAATTAGATGGAACAACCTAGAGAATATTCCTCCAGTGTTTCTTCAGCTAGGAGGGTGGTCATAGTGGGTAGGCTGTTTGTCTGTATCTACCTCTTTTTCACAAAATCTGGTGTGCAGCTGAGATGAATAACCACTGAATTTGGGTGTGTCTGTGGTTCAACTGAGTCTGTTATACAGAAATGTGTTGTGGATACGCAAGGTTTTGCAAGTTGCAGGCAGTTCTAGTGCATAGTTGAGTTCCAGACAAGTGTGCATTTAGCATAGTAAATGGCTGCAGTAATCAGGGCATTGCTCAGTGTGGAGCAGTTTTTGGGACACCACAGTCAAATCACATGCACATTTGAGTCACAACTTCCATGTAGTTTCTAGGTGGAAATCGAATAGAGTACAGACTAACAACTGAGTAAGATAAACGAGTAAATATCTTTATTCACAATTCATTGTGAAAATAAGTAGCTAATAATTACTGCACCTTCATTTATGTCAGCAAAATAATTGCATTTTATCTTACAGTTGAAACAGAGTTTTGGAAATTATGTAGAAAATATTGCCAATATATTGTAAAGTAATACAAGCTGCTGGAAAGAGAAGCAGCTTTTAAAGATATAGCCACTCCCCATATTACCTGCTATTTCAAATGGTGCTATATTAAAAAAGAAAAGATTGAGGACAAGTGAAGAAACTGCGTGTCTCTGTTCAGCACATAAAATATTGAATGAAATCTGAAAAAGAAATGCCTACATTTCCTTTGTATGAAGTATGTGAGACATAGAAGATGAACACATAAAGCAGCTCATATAATATTTAGCACAAGAACCCCTGGGGAGGTTAATGAGCTGATTTCTATTAAATTTAGCAATGCTATACATGCACAGGATCTGGTCTCTAACCTATAAACTCACATTTCTTGCATTCTTAATTGTAAGTCAGAAAGAAAAACAATCTGTCATGGACGCTACATGTACTTTATATATTTCTGCTCTAATAAACATGGAAAGAGTCACAACTATTCCCATCCACCTTTCTTCTAGACTTCCTTATAGACACTGAAAATTTGATGTCACTAGTGTTTGTTCGAAATTATACCTTTTTGCTTATACTGCTATTATTTACCTTTTGCCTGTATAATTGTGGTTTGAAAGACAAAACCTGTGATAAGTAAACCTTACTATTAAAATTATGGTATCTTTTCTTTTTAAATTTTATTTTAAAAAACCCCATCTGACACCTGCTTAGTAGCTGGCCATGTAATTACCTCTTTCACTTAAGTCTTACCCCTGGAGAAGGATCAAGAGCGGTATGTAAGTTCAAGTGAGGCTTCCATGGCAGGGGTGTATAGCATGCAGCACCTGGGCTTCTGTCTGATTGAAATCCCTGACTATGTAAAGACATGAAGCTCTTTTGAAGCTGAAATCAAAAAGGTCATTCAGTGATCAAGATGTGCGTCCATCCTCCCTGAAGTAATAGAACAGTGGGATCTCCTAGGGAGGTCTCCTCTCTCTTTTGTTCTCTTCTATCTTTGAACCATTCACAGGGACCTATCTGCCCTTTATAGTTACAGAATAAATGTCTTGTGCTTTTCAGACATGCAGGGGTTTTGGTATGCAGCTTGCAGGGCCAGGAAAGATAGACACTGCTGTACTAGACGTGCAGTTTGGCAGTTGCTGAACTTGAGAGAATTTTTCATTCTTTGCATCTCATTTGGGGAAGGCAGGATATCCTTGAGCATCAATGATTCTGTCAGAAAACAAGGGCATATTTACATATAATTTACATACTGTAAATAGTTGTGCTTTCCTCGTGGATCTTGCATTAAAAACGCGCATCCTCTGACATAATGTGCCAAACAGAAAAAAGGTTTTCTTAAGTTTCATTAAAAACCTGAATTTGGATTACATGTTAACAAGCTAAACAGTGTTTTACAATCAAAAATTTATTTCTCTAAGTATTTAGATTACAGCACTTACAATAAGCAGTTAAACTTCACAGACAGTGAGAGGGTATAATGCTTGCTAACTTCCAAGTCCTAGAACAAGGTTAAAAATTTTAAAAGCCTACAAATAATTTTATAAAAAAAATTTACAGGAATAGAAATTATAATCCATACAATTTATTTCCTGTACATATTCCAATTTAATGGATCCATATGCATGTTTTCATATACAAGAAACTGAGTCTTGAAGAATTCACTTCAAAGTAGAATATCCAGGCACTGATTAACATCAAAGTTATGATTTCCTATATAATATTTTATCAATTCTAAATGTGTAAGGAGAGAGATTTAGTGCAGGAGAAAACAAGAAGCAGGATCAGGACTGACAAAGGCCAAACAGTTGCAGACAACAATTTGGAATAAAAACAGAAGACTAGCCGTCCATATTTCAAAGTTGAACTCACAGTTCTGACAGGAACAGGCAAGAGAGCTATGATTGGGAGGGTTAAGTAGATTCATGCTGGGTAGGACACTGAAGGTGGTTGCTCGAGGTAAGGTGAACCCCTCTGTTAACTTACAACTTGTTATCCTTAGTTTCCTGACAGCCCCATATGCTTGACACCCTTGTCTTTCTCTTTTCTGCTCTCCTTTGGTGGCTAGCACACCTAAGACAGTTAAAGTTTCTCCTCATATTTCTCTTTTTTCTTTTTTTTTTTTTTCTTTTTAAACCCAGGAAAAGCTCAAGTGTGGTCCTCTTCCTCTGAAAAGGATCTCTGTGCTCTTGATTCAGTCCCACCCCATCTTCCTGCTGAGATTAGTGACTTTTCTGTGAGGGCACCTCTTTTTTTCACTTCTTTCATCTTCTTTGCACCTTTCACCCATTTTCTTTTTAAGTCTTAAGAAAGAAAAAGAAGGGGCTGAGTAAAAAGGCTAGAAAAAATGATCTTATGACACTAGCTCTTCTTCAAAAGACTGTGATTTGAATTCCATGATTTTTGGAAAGTACAGAGCAGCTACTGCAATATTTTTTATTACAATATTATTGTCCAAGTATCTGTATAAAATCAAGGAGAAACATCTGTGGTTCTCTGAGACAGCAGAGTGAGAGGCAATTGGTTTTCAGACTAATATATATAATATTCTGCCCCATTCTGAGCTGCTGCTGAAGGCTTACCACGGCCATATCAAATGGATGCAATTGCTAATTGCTTTTAGCTATTTTCACCTTTTTTCTTCCACATGTATGCATTTTTAATTCCGCAATCTTCTTCTATTCTTACTCACTAAGCAGTAACAAACACAGGTAAAGTGTGTTTGTTCTAGAAAGGAGATGCCATACTTTGGAATATGTCCTGTGCAGCTCCAGCACTGAACACTCTCCGGTACTGCCCACAGCAAGGACATAATGCTCATTTCTTACAGTATTCCTGTTTCTCAGATTTGTCATCAACTCTAATTTACATTCTTGCCTGAATATATCTTTGGAAAAAGTGACTTTTTTTTTTCCTACTCATACTGTTTTGTCAGATTACGGTGATTACCTATATTGTAGAGACTGTGACAGCACACTTTGTTTCCTCTCCTTGTTCAGCTCTTAAGCGCAATCTACTCTCTGCTAAGTAGAAAAAGGAAGTTTTTTAACAATTGGGATTTGCTCACTAAAAAAGCATTGAAATAAATTTGAGGGAGAACAAAGCTCCTCCACTGTCATTACAAAACAGTTGATGTTCTTCAAAATTCAGCAGTGTATGCTGATGACAGGCTGAATTTTAATTGACTCTTTAAACAAAGAAGAAAACAGGAATATGCTAAAAAAATGAGTAGCTAATATTATCTGCTATCTCTCTGAGGCCATTGCACTGAACAAGCAAAACACACACCCTTGGTTATAGAGGTTGATTGAGACATTTTCCAGCTTTGTTTGCATGCAAAACACATCCTGTTTCATCAAAGTGACTGAAAAAAGGGAAAAGACAAATTCAAAATTCAGAAATCTCGTGGCATATTTTTGAGAAAGCTTCTGTATATGACACGCAATGATAATGGATACAACAGCAATAAAAAAGATGTTCATGAACAGAAAGCAAGTGGTTTTGTATTTATAATGTATGGATGATGATATGCATGTCTGAAGAGCTGATTAGACTACATAATGTAGCTGTTGCACAAGCAGCTAGAATTTAAATATATGATTATATAAATCTGAAAGTGAACAACTATAAAAAAATCATCTCTGTGATGATTTCATTAAAATGAAATGTGTAGGGTTATTTATAACAACAAAACCAAGGCCAGAGTACCAGTATTTATACTCCATGCAGTTTCCTTTCCCTTGTCCTTGAGACCTGGCTACCAGCCACTCGTTCCTTTCTCATCTTTCAGATGTCCTCTGTGAGATGCTGATCTTTGTCTGCCTCATGTCTTCTGCTCTTGACATCCTACAATCCCTTACAAGTTTGTCTTCATGAGCAGACCCGCTTGCTTCCCAGGAAAATTACAACTTCCTTCAAAGCAGAGGTCATTCCATAATAGCCACAGAGTCAGTGATAAAGTTGGCAGGGACTTCTGAAGACTACCCAATCCAGCTCAGGACAGGGTCCAGTTGAGTTTTGAACATCTCCAAAGATGGAAACTTCACAGTCACACTGAGTAACCTGTGTTTGACCACTCTATAAAACCTGTTATCCTGTGTAACCACTCTACAAAATAATTTTCTTATGTTTAAAGGGACTTCTTGTATTTCAGTTTGGTATTACTGTCAGGCAGTACCACTTGTTCTTTAATCAGGTACTTTTAAATGTTGATAAAGTCACCCTGCCATAAAACCTCATTACTCCAAATGAAGTATAAGACCAATGGGAACCAGAGGGAACAACTGAGAATCAAATATAGAGGCTATAAACCACTGGTTTTGGTTGTTGGGTTTTTGTTGGTGGAGTTTTTTTGTTTGGCTTTTTTTGGGTTTTTTGTCCCAAGTCCTTTAAAACACCCTGATGAAAGAACTTATCTGAAAATTTCAAATATAAATAATTAATTCCTTCACTAGTAGCCACGTGTCTGTCCTCTCAGAGAAATCCTTTCCATAAAGCTTTTTACTTCCTGATAAAAATCAGTTACAAAGTCTACCCATGGCATAACCTCCAGTTAGAATTTCTAGAAAGTCTCCTTCACTTTCAGAAGGCACAGACCTACTGCTAATGTACAAAGGGAGATTATACATTGGACGCTGGTAGCATATACTATAATAGCCCATGTCTAGACCCTCTGATTAATGTAGTATCAGTAGTGTCAGTTAACCATTCACTCAGTTATAATGTCCGTGGATAACTGAAGATCAGATATCTCATTTTTCTGTAGGCCTCTCCTTCCTAAATTCAGACATATCCAAAGATCTTTGTTGTTGTATCACATTCTATACATGTATGCTGATTTTCAGCTGCTACTTTTTCTGAACCTATGACTAGACATAAGCTGCAGCAATACAACCATGAACATTGAGCAACAGTCTCACAAAATGAAAAGCTTGCTATTCCATTTGTCATTTGATATGTCAACAAGCAAAATAAAGCAATAATTTTGCCATTTGATATGTACAACTCTTACAAAAAAGTATTCAACATGAGCATTTCTGTGGCTAAGGCAAAACATTTATATCAGTATCACCAAGATTTGTAAAAGATAATTAAAAAATCCTGAAAGCAAAACATTGGGTTGGTGACTGAAGCCTACAAGAGGCTTTTTAAATTTGAATATAGATACATTAATTTTTGATTATTTTAATCTGAACTACCTTAATTTTACTTCAGTCTGAGGAAACATTTTCTGGGAAGAAAAAAAAATCTGTGGGTGTCAAAGATGGTATGAATGCTTAATTTGCAGAACTAGAGAAGAGTTTCACATTTATGCACAGGTAAACCCAGCTATGCAAATTCAGCTGGAAGAAACCAATTTTGCAAAAGCTAATATTGAACAGAGATATGACGATATTATATCAATTCTTGAGGCCTCCATAACTATTCCAAATGCAATAGAAATGTGAATTTAAGATGGTTCCAGGTGCATGGTTCTGTTTTCAGACACGATCAGCTGATTACTCATCATCGTCTGTTGCAAGCCAGCTGTCAGCTCACAGAGAGAGCATTGAAGTCAGTTTGGCTGAGCAAACAGAGTTATTTCTGAACTGAATGTCAATTGGTTTCCAAAGCAGTGAAAGTAATAAAAGTGGTGATGTCAGTACCAGCAATCAAGCTGCACAGAGAAGGTTTATTTCCTTGACCTAAATCATAGTAAACCGCAGCTTTGATTAACAATGAGACAATTTCTGCTTCACAGGTTCAGGCTTCTACTTACATATTAGGACAAAACCATATTATTGGTAGATCAGAAAGAAAGGGGAATTGGTTTAAAAAAAAAAAAGAGTATAATGACTTCATTTGTCTACTTTTATTGAAAAGAGAAAAATGCATTACCACATTAAATTCAATAATTCTTTTACATTTTTCCCCCATGGTTTTCATAGTGAAGGCACAAGAGTGCTAAAATACAGGTATTTTGGAATACGTCAGCAGATAGAGGTGCATGGGTGTAATGAAGTATATGTTCTGTAAATTGTGATTCATTTGGACACATATACGTGTAGATCCTGTTCAAGAATGACATCTCTAGGGCTTTGTTCCGGAAATGCTGATCAAACTACAAATGTGCAGAGCAATTGCATGTTACTTATGTAATAGTAATTCCGTAAATCACATTCATATTTGTCATTTCCGGAGTAGTTGCCGGTTGTCTGGAGTTGCTGTAAATTTCTCAGCTGCACATTTGGAAATGCCAGATAGAGACAGAAAGTTCTCAAAACCTGCCTGAACAAAGGAATGTGTCAGGCAACTTCAACAGCCCTTTTGAGTTTTGAGTAACCATGAGCAACATTGAAAGAAATACGAAAGCAGCAAGTCCACAGGTTCAGAAAGAGTAAACTAAGTAATAAAAACATTGCTGAAAACTTGAATTTGCATGGGACTATTTAAGAATGAGTTTCAGCTTGAAAGCCATATGAAATTAATGCCTCAATACAAGAAAAAAAAAAAACTAAAAAATCCAAAACAAAACCAAAAAACACAGAAAAACAAACATACCAAATCAAAACAAAAAACCCTTGACAAATACTTGAAAATACCTTTTTACATTCCTAATTTTGAGGCAAACCTAACAGTCTGAGTAATGACTTTTTTCAGTCTGTAGTGGGACTGATAGCTCTACAATGTTCATGTGAGCAATATGCTTCTTTGCCATTGAAAAAGCAGGATATTTATTACTCTCACATGCTCAAGGAGATGAACTTTGCTCATTAGCTTTCTAAAATAATGTATCAATATATTAATTTTTCTTAGAGCTGTTCTTTTCCACCATCATTTCAAAAGTAAAAATGAAAAAAAAAAGAAAAAACATTCATATCAGACAGGATCTACTACAGATAAGCTATTATTAACCCTCTCCTGGTGCACTGAAAATCCATCGACACCGATAGTATACTGGTCAGACTTTGAAATAGCATAGAATGTAAAAACTATAAGTGTAACTAAATGTAATTTAAAAAAAATCTCCTAACAGTATTCACTTAGATTAAACAACCATCTGGCTGTCTTCTTAATCATCTGATCTAACAGCAAGGTGGTCATTTAGCATATGTTTCAAAGTGATATTCAAGTAGATGAGGTCACCAGGAAAAGCATCTGTTTCATATCACAAATAATAATTAAACAATTAAAGCAGTGAGGTACCTCTGGGATTTGTCTGGAGTCCCTGTGTAAAATTCCACAAACTAAATCAAGGTATGATTACATTTAATTTTCATGCCTCTGAAGAAGCTTAATTACTTTCTGGCTACTGTTGAATCATTCCTGTAGAATCCCTACAGACTTCCTAGCCAAAACATTTTTCACTAGTCTATTGCCATAGACACAAGAAGCAATGGTTTTCTTTAGGGACTAGATAGAAAAAAAATATTGCACGGATGCCTAAATGCTCTAATGGGAAAAAGCACTTGAGATGTTCTTTGCTTACTTCTGACAATTTTACCTATGGTGGTTATCCTGCAGTGCAGTTGAGTAAATATGCAGCGAGAAATGGCAACAAACACCTACTAAAAACATTTACTGTATTAAATGTCAGATAATTGTTAAATTGGCAATTTAAAAAATATTAAATGAGTCTGAGATTTTTGTTTCTGGCTTTTTTTTTTAAGACCAGAAGGGAGATCTTTTGTTTTTGCCTCAAACTGTTGTAAAATTGTTATAAAAATAGTAAAGTGAAATTAATGCTGAAAAGCCAAGTAGATTGAGTTTATCTTGATTCTTGTCTTGTCCAAATGCACAACAGAGCAAGATTTAGCTAATTTTATGTAGCATCTGGATGTCCACAAAAGCACATTTTTAAATTAAAATTATGTTTCAATGGACATAATTTACCTATAACAAATAATTAAGAAAAGAAAAATAAGACATAGTACAAACTGTTGTTTGGAGTAAGTGTCGCTTTTCATGTCTCTGTGTCTTTTTACAGTCTGCAGGATCTACTTCTGGGAAAGGCATAGGAAAATTCACAACAGGCACCTATAGTTGAACTTATACTTAGTTGAAGTTGTTTCTCTGGCAATCAGAAGGCAAGGTGCAGCTTGAATCATAGGAATTCAGGGAATTCAGATTTCACTCAGTATTGTATATAACATGGACATTTTAATACAGCATGCGTTTCAGTGGTACAGATATACTATTACATTTTGCTGGTCTAATAAATATTTGTGGTAGAAAAGTTTCAAGAAATAATTGTCATAAGCACACATTTTTTTAAAAAGTTCTGAAGGATGAACTTAACTGAAATGTTTTACTATTACTGTTCTAGGAGACCAAGATTCCATTTATGTTCTTGAAATTGTCTATTTTTTTGCTTCTTTCCTGTCCTGTTTCAAATCAAACTATTCAGTCATTTTATTTGCTTTTTATATGACAGTCTTTATCAAGCCTCTGATACAATCATCTTATTTCTATTATTTGAATGCATATATTTAAGTTCCACAATAAAACTCAGTATTCTGAGTGGGAATATACTATTGTTTTCTATGTTATACATTATGCAAACTGTATTCAGACCTATTTATTTATTTATTCTTCATTTCAGCTTTCTTTTATCTATTATTCGGTAATCCTTCTGTGGTTCATTTCCACCATTGGAGAGGGCAAAAATGTTTTTGATGAGCAATGTAGTCAGAAATACTGATAATTCTTTCGATATATTTAAAATTTAATATATGAATGTCAAATTTTTTCTCTCACTGGATGCTTTCTTGCATTTATGAAGAGAAAAATTCACATGCCAGCACTTTTCCATTGCTCCAGCTTTACCGGATCCAGTAATATCTTGTTTCTACTAGATGGAAGCATACCAGCCAATTTTCATTAGAGAAGTAAATTTAATGATATTTTTCTGATGATGATGCTGAATTATAGCATACATGTATTTTCATATTATGTCTGAATTTATTTGTACTCTTTTGTATCAGTGAAGGGACTGAAGTCAGCTACATCACTATAGGACTCTAAGTTACTTACTCGGAGTAAGCTCAAGGACTGTATATTTCCTCTGGCTGCTAGCATTTTGTTCACTACTTTGCTAGATGAAACTAGAGTTCTTTCTTTTTATTATTTGCAGAAATAAACAAAAGGTAGAGAACAAAGAATGCTTTTGGAATGATAAAAATAAATTCTTCCACCTTATTAACGGCCTTTCCAAGGATAAAATGGCATGTTTGTTTTCAGCTTTCCCACTGAGCTTGTGAATGCTTAACAAGACAAGCACATAATTTCAGATAGCATTGCCCAAGGAAGAAAACTTCAGATGTCAACCATGTAATCAAACTAATTTTTTTTCTTTTTTTAGTTTTCTTCGAACCATATTAATATGACCAGTGAGTGAGTAATGTAAAAAGTAGATACTCTTGAAATTGCTACTGGAGGCACAGGAAACTGTCGTAAATTCAGAAATCAAATTGGTTTTGAACTTGTATGTTTTCTAAAAGTTACTGTGGGAAGAATTTTTTTTTTAACACCATGATGTTGTTGTTGGCACAAGGGTTTACCAGTTGTCCTGGTTATTTCCCCTCGTGCATAAAGACTCTGACTCCAGGTATCAGAAGGCTTAAGATAGTTTTATTATGATGGCTCCAAGTTCAGGCTTCTTACATAGCTTTTGGTGCAATTCTGGTACATTGCTTTCTTCTCTGTGCTTAGTACCAGAATGTCCTGCTGCCTGTGCAAGAATGCTCTGTGTCTTGCCAGAATGCTTCTGTCCCTCTTCTCTGTCCGTGTGATACTCAAGTGAGAGGAGCTGATAATCAAGCAGCTTCCTCCCACCACATGGCCAGAGGGAGATAGACGGAGAATGTGTGTCCTTGAGCAGAACACAACCCAGAGATATATGTTCCCAAATCTCTCGTTTCCCTTGAGAATAAAACCTAGCAGGCTTGTAGAAATTCAGAAAATATCAAGATGACAACACCAGTTATTTACAGCTTAGGAGGTAGGCATATCACAAAACTAACTTATACTGAGAAGATAACATATATCTTAAGAAGATTCACTATTCCAGGCTACACAGAATAAAAAGGGTATATGTAATCTTCAGTCTTGAAAATCTTTACATTGTCAGGAAATAAATTGATTTTATCTATTGGGAATAAAGTCAAGATTCTATCTTATCTAGGTTTCCATTTCACCTGTCATTTTTTAGACTTGTCGTATTTTTCTCAACAAAAGGCACCCATCATTCCTTTGGGAGTGGTGGGAAAAAGCAGAAGGTGAGTCATTAGTGTTTGGACAGTGTATCCCCCTGAGTCCAAAGGCATGTGTCTTCTCATTCCATACTGCATGCGCAAGACACCAGACAATTGTTGCCATGGTTACAGTACTACTCACTGGCTCCATTTTTCTGAATATTTTTTCCCCACAGTTTTTAGTAGTAAGTGGACTATTATTGCTGTTGGTGTTTATGGAGGAAAACAAAAAGCAGACTATTATGCTGCTATGTAAAGTATATTTAAAGTATGCCTACTACTTTAAAGAAAATATTTTAGTAATTTTGCACAGTCATTTAGTCATTTAGACCTAATTTTTCCATCTTTGGAGACATCCCACTGACTGAAGCATAAATTTCCACTCACTGTCCAGAACAGAACATAGAAGGTAGACCTCCATAAATCTTTTACAGCCAAAAATCAATACAACACTAGATTTGCATACATTATGGCTTGAACATGGAAAACATTTACTTTTTTGAACTTACTTAAGTTTTATTGAAGTTTATCTTATTTGGGTAGACATGGAGCAGGCTTAACCTAGACCCAACAAATCAAGCAGAAAGGTTTGGTGGATATCATCAGACACTGTAACAATGTCAAAGATCAGAGAAATCAGTACTTGCTTATTCTAATTTGGGTGGGTAGACAGCCTTCCTTATTGAGGCATATAGCCTTGCTAGAACAGCTAACAGGCCTGGAACCCGTGAGGGAAGTATGCATGGACTGACTCCAGTCCTACACACCAAGAGAGGTCCCTGGATAATTTTTCCTGGTATTTTATCTCAGAGTATGGATGCACATAAGTGTTAGCATCTTAGACACCATTCAATGAAGGACAAAGTCTTAAAATGTTAGCATAAACCTAAAGAACAGAACTTCTGCATCAGTAAATCTGTTGAGTACATATAAATTTAAGTGGAATTGTACAAGTGAAAAGGTGTATTTTTTGTACAAGCTGTCACATAAGGCCACATTTTCTAATGTAATTTATTTAACCTAGGTGTAATCCTCTTAGTTCTCACTGTGGATGCTTCCCTTCCATTATTTTTGTTCTCAAAGCTGAAACAAACTAAATTTCTATGTCTATTTCTTCTTTCCTTTGGACTGAGAAAAGGAATCACTTTTTTTCAGAGGCAGACTATTACATTTTAAAATATATATTTCCTTTTCCGAGTGCTTTATGCAGAAAAGCTGAGCCTGCGGGATAAGAACCAGATGGAAAAAAGTTTGGTAAGCTGTTCCTCCCTTAGCATTCAGTAGATATTCAGACAATTTTGATGAATTTGCACAGCTATAGGGAACAACATATATTATGATGTAAATGCCATCAATATGACATATGTTTAAAGTTCTGTGTATAAATAAATAAAACATATTGAAAAGCCTGCTGCTTACCCCAGCTGTTTATTTCTCACAGTGTATAAATGCCAGAGGAAAAAAGCAAAAAATCCAAAACCAAACCAAACCAAACAAACCGCAACTTGTTTTTGCAGTGTTTTCATATTGAGTTTTGAGTCATAAGGCAATTAGTAATCTTAAATCAAGATTCCTAGCTGCATTCAGGTCAAGTCCTATGAGTCAATTTCTGCATTTTTGTGGAAAAATGTGGAATGTTTTACATTAAATTGACAGAAAATTTCATCCTCTTTGAAGATTGCAAACTGACTGAAAGAAAATATATTTTGCCAGGATCTTTTAAGGAACTCTTCATAATTCATGGGTCAATCCATATAGGTATTCAATACCTTATTGGGGCCAGTGCAAAAAGCTTTAGGTGACATCCATGAGTTCTCCAAGAGTTCTCAAAGATCAATTTACTTTAGTAGCGATTCCGTGACCAAAAGGAAAAAAAAAAAAAGACCAACTGAAATAGAAAGCTAAAAAACAGGATAGTTGAAGACCAGCAACTTCAGTCTCCAGTGAAGCACCTGAAGCCTGGTAAAAGCAGTGGCTTGCCTTGACATTCATCTTGTATTTCACTGCCAGTGGCCAGAGAGAAAGAAATAATATGTTCTGTGTTCAACGTACCGTGTTGAAGCATTCAATGTGATTGTGTGTTTTCATAAGTACAACTGTTTGCTGAAAGAGAAAGGTGTTAAAGACATAAAACACTAGAAAATCTAGATATCTAGGAAAAAAGTTCTACTTCACCATAGAATTCCAACTTACTATGCTGCATGTTATACAGTTCTGTTTACTTCTAAAAAAAAGTATCTTTATTTTCACAGGAATTTAAAGAACCAGATTTATTTTGGAGAAGTGAGTTAATGCCTAACTTAATTCCCCAAACAAAATTGCCCTTGCACTGAACTCTGAAAATATGCAGAGCCTAGCTTTTGTGATTTTTGGTAATGCATCCAAATCACACAAATAAGAAAAATTATAAACTAACTGTATACATATTACATATATACATATATTCATGTATATATACGTACATATATACTTGTATACATGTATTTATACTGTTTTCCAAAGAGTTTGGTATTTAATTTCCTATGTTTTACTGCCAGAGATGTCCAGTATATGTCCTATTCACACAGTTAGGAGTAGACCTATGTTTGCAATAGACTGTGAAAATCCCAACAAATTCTTAATCCTCAATCTATGATTTTTAGTTTTACTCTCTGAATAACCAGAATAAACAAATTTAGATCCCACTTCTGTGAAAATATGTAACTTAATGGCTTGGCTAGGTTTTGAAACTTTTGCATCTATGGAAACTCTTAGTCATAACCCCCTTAGTCATAATTCCCCTGAAATATTGCCTTTAAAATTAAACTAAAAATGATAGAACATAAATACATCCAAGACAGTAAGTTCTGCAGTGGCTGCTGCTAAAATTCCAGTGTCAGAGTGGTGGTTCTTATTGCCTTTTAATAATACATTCATCACAGGGAATAATGCAGCAGAGCTGAAGGGTAAGTCATTACCTAAAAGGCTTACCTTTTTTTGGGGCTGTGTGCATTCACTTACAATTAGTAAGCATCAATCTTTACATTTAAAAAAAAAATAATATAAAGTTAAGAAAATACTTTCATTATTGCAAGCTTTTCCAGGAATTAATATCCTTTTCCATATTTCATGTATTTCAGAAAACATTAAATGGAGCATTAAAAACTTCCATTTTATAAAGGGGTTACATTTTTCTTTGCTGTTTTTGATAGATTTTGTTATTAATTGGTTTGCTGTCATCTGATCTCAAAACAGAGCCATAGGTCTGTGTGCATAATGCAAAGAAGTAATTAATTTTTATTTAAAACTTAATTTGCATTTACATCTCTAGAGCAAACATTAATCTAGGCAATAGGCCAGTTAACACAGGGAAGGTACATTTCATGCTTTCTTTGTGAGACATGATATTGGGAGGACCGGTTTGGGATTTTGCTTTTGCTATTAAAGTTGGAATTTGCACAGTGAAAAGAAGCAATTTTTATCTTGTAAATCACCCACATAGAAAGGGTTTACTTTCATCCTCATCAGTTTCTTATTTTTCTGCCACTGCTCCTTTCCTGCAAACAGTGTATTTGAAATTTAAGAAGCAGATAAAAAAGTTCTAATTCTTCTATGTTGAAATGCACTTACTGTAATTTATAACCCCACCACAATTAGGAAAATCATTATTCTAATTTCCTAATCTTTCAAGGAATTTGAGCTCCATATGGATTCCCTTGAGAAAATAGTGAATTCTTTATATCAAACTTGAAGGTTCAACGCTTTTCAGTGAAGGGTAGAGAGCATGCTGCCCAGAATCTGGGAGTTAATGCCTTATTTCTTCATGGCTGATTGCCTTCAGAAAAAGATTTTAAGTGACTGACCCTTTTTTCCCCAGAAAAATACTACATTAATAGCTCTTCATTGCAATCAGATACATGTGCCTAGAGCTACCTTGATCACTTTGTTTATTTTTAAGTTTTCTCTTTCTTCCTTGATCATCTTTACTTTACAGTGATATACTCATTAGTACTATACTGCTGAGATGGTTAGGGGAATGGAGCATGTGCTAGATGAGGAGAGGAAAAGGGAAATGGATTTGTTTAGTGCAGAGGTGATGTGACTAGGCAGGAGAGCATCGGCTTGCTACAGTCAACTACTGTAATGAGCTACCATAAAGAAGAAAGGCAACAGACTTCAGATATTAGTTGTAAATGGAAAATTGTGAAGAGATACAGGTATTGGATTTGCATATTTGGGTTTTGGTGGTGGGGGGAATACAGGAGTGTCTTCTGTGGGGGGGCTGCCTGAGGCTGCCCCTGTCTACAATGGAGGCAACGCCAGTGACTCCAGGTTGGACCCACTGCTGGCCAAGGTCGAATCAGCCACTGTCAGTGGTGGTGCCTCTGTGAAGGCACACGTAAGAAGGGAAAACAAATCCGTGCAACAAACTGCATCTGGAGAGAGGACTGTGTGAGAGAAAAAGCCCTGCAGACACCAAAGTAAGTGCAGAAGGAAGGGCAGGAGGTGCTTCAGGCACCAGAACACAGATTCCCCTGCAGTGGTGCAGATCATGGCAAGGCAGCTGTGCCCCTGCAGCCCATGGAGGTCCATGGTGGAGCAGAGATCCACCCGCAGACCATGGAGGACCCCACTGGAGAAAGTGGGTGCCTGAAGGGGGCTGTGACCCTGTGGCAAGCCTGTGCTGGAGCAGGCTCTTGGCAGGACCTGTGGCCCCTTAGAGAGAGGAATCCATATTGGAGCAGGTTTCCTGGCAGGTGTTGTGACCCTGCAGGGGACTCACACTGAAGCAGGCTGTGCCTGAAGGACTGCATATTATGGAAGAGACCCACACTGGAGTAGTTTGTGAGGAAACTGCAGCCCATGGGAAGGACCAGTGTTGGAGAAGTCCATGGGGGGCTGTCTCCAACAGAAAGAACCCCATGCTGGAGCAGGGGAAAACTGAGGCTTCTCCCCATGAAGAGGAAGGAACAGCAGAGATATTGTGCAATGAACTGACCACAACCCCCATTTCCCATTTCACTACACCTCTCAGAGGCAGAAAGTAAATAATTCGGAATAAAACTGAGTCTGGGATGAAGGGGGGGAATGAGGGGAAGATTTGGTTGTATTTCTCATTGCCCTACTCTGATTTGATTGGTAATAACTTAAAATATTATTGTCCTAATTCACAGACTCATGGAATCATTCAGGTTGGAAAGGACCTTTAAGATCCTAAAGTCCAATTGTTAATCCAGCCCTGTGAAGTCCATCACTAAGCCATGTCCCTAAGTGAGCCATCTAAATGTTTTTCCGGTATCTTCAGGGATGATGACTGCACCACTTCCCCAGATATCCTTTTCAAATAATAGACAACACTTATGGTTATTAACCTCCTAATGTTAAATCTAAACCTCCTCTGGCACAACTTGAGGCCATTTCCTTTTATTCTAGCACCTGTTACTAGAAAGACATGATGAACATGCATCTCCCTGCAAACTCATTTCAGGTAGTTTTAGAAAGCCAGTCTGTTTTGCCCATGACAGCAACTGGTGAGGGATCTCTCCTTGCCCTTATCTTGACCCATGAGCCTTTCATTATAGTTTTCCCCCCTGTTCAGCTGTTCAGTCAAGCAGCTTTCTTAAGGACCTAGTATACCGTAGGGGTCAAGAAGCCAAACCACCACAACAAGCCTAAAAACAGACACCATGAAAGTGGTTAAGAACTGGGACAAGAGCCCAGGAAGACCATGAAATCTCAGTCCTTGAAGCATTTTGTATTTCAACTGAGGACAGCCTTCAAAAATCCAAGCTAACTTTGAAGTTAGCACTGCTTTGAACAGGTGCTTAGGTGGACAGATTAGGTGGTCCAGAGGTAGCTTCTGACATAGTTTATGCTATGATGTCTTATTTGAAAGAATTTAGAATTCTTATTTGCAGAATTCATCACAGATTGGATTTCTGAGCACTTGCCATCATACCAGCATATAACAATCCTGGCAATTCTTCTGTGATAAAAAATAAAGTATATATATATGTGTGTGTGTGTGTGAGTATATATGTATATCAAATCAAATAAGACTTCTTTACAAAGAAAAATAAATTCTATTTATTTTGTATTGAATGCCCAGCAGAGACACTCCTTTGCAGAATGGAATTTCAATGTTTCTGTAAATAAAAGACAAAAGAGCCACATTCCAGCATGGGTGTCAGTGAGGGTGACGGCTACATGGCTTTTTAATGTGAAGTCTAAGGCTTTAGAACCAGCTCACTATGGAGACTCATGAAGCCTTGTTCTGGCAGAAGGAGAGAAACAAAAAGAAGAGGCGGAGTTTGCCCCTTCGGGTAGCAGCGCAACTTTATACAAGATAAAAGTAGGCTGTAGTCATGTCCTATTTTCAAGCTCTAGTGATGCTTCATATTGAAGTCTCAGAGCAGCTTGTATTATTTTCTCTCAAATTATGATTGAAAATAATGTATTTCTCCCAAAACCAATCTATGTCATATAAGGGTGATGCCAGTTGCATTCAAGTATTAAGAGTTGAATCTCCCTATTAAAAGTTTCTACAACTTGGGACCACACATGAGCTGTATCAAATTCAGGATCAAAGTTGGATTAGGTTCATATTTAAGAGATTACAATTACAATCCTTTCCTTCCTGCCTTCTTGATATTGTAGGTATCAATTTATATTCATGTCAGCCTACAACTAAAGTCTTACAGCTCTAAAACCCATGGTGGATTCTGTCAGCGTGTCTTCTGAAAGGGTGAAAAGAAACTGAGTACTTTGATATCTCAGATGAGACATGTCAAGTTCTCCTAGCTACTTATAAATATTTGCATGTTTCTTCTATCTGTTTTACAAGCAGCTACCATGCATTTTGTCTAAAGAAAATGTCAATTGATGACAATGTTTTAATTCTCTTCTACTGAGGGAGAAATGTTTAGAGATACAGAAATCCCAAACTAGGTATTTCAAGAGAGAACAATAAAATGCTAGCCTTATTTAGAGAAGAATCAGTAGCACAGGATGTTTTCTTTTAGAAATCTCTGACAAATGTCTTGTAACCATAGAAATGATTTTGAGACAGCAGGAATAGCTAAAATAGATTAAATTAATGTGCTAGGCTCACTTTCTCACAGCATGTTTCACTGTAATTGATTATACTATAGCCAAACTTAAATCACTAATATCAGTGAAGATAGAAGAAAATTAATATTTAATAAACTCTTTTGTTCAGTTGCAATAAATTAATCCATTTGAATAAGCTATAATTTGCAATAAGCATTTAAAGAATTTTTTATACCTGGAGAACTTTTTTGTGGAACCTGTAAGTATGAAAATAATAAGAAGAAATAATTTAACAGATGAGAATATAATAATTAATTAATTATGCAAACTTGGATTCATAATTTATTTATAGGCATTCAGTAATATATTTGATTTTAAAAATAGATGTCCCTTGACTAATAATTTAAACTTAATCTTGCATCTGTATAGGCTCTTTAAATGGGTTGGTTTTAGAGGAAACAAATCCCCAAACCAATACCTATTTGTTTTCTACGGTAATGGGGGAGAATTAGTCAATAAAAACCTGTAATTTTGATTAATGCCTATAGATGAGCAAAAATCTATGATTCCAGAGAATACAGAAGATATTGTTTGGAGGTAGTCTTAATAGAATAAATTTATGTGTCCCATGCTATAATTAGAGTTGGAATAATCAATAAAAGAAATCATTTTGACAGGGTAGATCTAGTGTCCAATAATAAAAGGAAAATTGGAACACAATGTTGGAAAACCTGAGTAGTTGATAAATGTAAAAAGGAATCCAGCAAAAGGTATATTACCAGGAACATGGTATAAACAGAGGAAAGAAAGCAACTTAATATGAGAGAAAAATCAGGTTGATACTTCTGCTTCTCAGAAGACTATATCTTATATTCTGCTTTACATTCTTCTGAGTAATTACTCATCAATTTAAGGGTTTTTTTGTTTCTAGGAGATATTGTTTTCTTCTTGATCTGTCAGTGTAATATCAAGGGAATAATAAGACAGACAGGAGCAAGCAGATGAACAAACACATGCTTTGCCCAGTTCCTTGAATTTCTTACCCTTTTTGTTTAACAATGCCCACCACGNAATTCTAACTCTTTTGAAAGATACAGAAGGAATTTGCTTATAATTATTCTACTTTCACACAATTACATATAGCCAAGTAAGGATTTTTGCTGAGAGCTGTCCACTGAGAAATGGTGAAACAATATCCAGGTGATTAAACAAATACTACTTATAAAAGTAGTAAACAAATACTACTCTATAAAAACTTCCACCATTTCACTAAATTAGCAGTTGTATCTGTTTCATTATTAATGAAATCACTCTGGTTTATTTCCCAAAGCATTTCCATTTACTACTTAGTTACAACTTTATTTTTCTTTTTTTTTCTAGAAATATGTCTTTAGCATAGCTCAAATTTTTGATTTTTTTCTTTCTATTCTGTTTAAAAATAAAAAATGAAATGCTAATTTACTAATTATATTTGTTTTGCATATTTTTGAAAAATAAGTAATTATTTATATCATGTACCGCATATGCCTTGTAAAATTGTAGAAAACATCTCCATGGTGGAAACATTTTACTGCATATAGAATTCTCATTTGCAGAATTCTCTGCAGACATGTTCTATTCTCTGATCTTTTTTCTTCAAGTACATTTAGTCTATCTCTAGGTCAGGACATCCAAAATATCTTTTCCCTAGCTAACCTGGGTTTGCATATTTAACCTGTTCTAAGACACTGTGTCCTAGGTAACGAGGAAAGCAGCCAGGCCTAAAGAAATTGCATGCTTGATCCAAGAGCATAACAGTTAGTGCAGTCAATCAGAATAAAACCATCCATACAGAGTGAAGAGAAACTAGCTTTTTTACTAAGGGCATCAAGCACAGGTTTGAAGAATTCACAGCAGCGTTCATGAGAGCTATTTTTAAAACAGCACACGATTTAGAGTCACTGAAAAGTAACTATAACTCAGAAAAGTTAGCAATTTCAATTGAAGGTGTTCAACTGATCTTCAGTGAGGTCCCTAATACACTCACATAAAGGAAAAAAAAGTTCAACTAAATAAGGATAATATTCTCTTAAGGAAGGCAGAAAATATTCCAGATAAAAGCTGAAGAAAATAGAAGCATTTTTGTGATGGGAAGAGGGTGTGCTGTAGAAGTGACCAGAGACATGGAATTTTGCAAAAAAATTATTTCAGGAATTAGACGAATAAAGGCCTGAGATCCTGAAGAAAAATATTATTTTACCATAGAGATGCTACTTCTGTTTGATTGAACAGATTACAAGTTAGGGAGCCTATTAATTCCTTACACTACTATTTAAATATTTTGTAATATGAAAACATAAGATGGCATAAAGAAGAGGATTCCATTTCTTTGGATGGGCAAATGAGTTGTTGAAAATATTGGAATTCAGCTTGAGATTTTTTTGGTTCTAGTAGTATTACTAAGAAAGACCTGGAAAATCAATATTATAACCACTCAAAAGTCAGAGTATATAAAGAGGATATGAAATGTCGAAGAAATGAAAAACTTTATCATGAAATGTAGTCATGAAATACAATAGTCCTAACATTATGGGAAATTAAATGAAGGGAAAGAGTGGAAGAGGAGACAGTAAGTCTTAAGGTCCTGCTTAAGCTCCTACACTGTTGTTTTTGAAAATAATATGCTCCACTTAAAGAAGGTAATTACATAACTGGGCAAAGCAAAGCGGAGTTATTGATGCATACAGCCTAAGAACATGGAATAATCTAGCGGACACCTTGCCTTTCTGGTGCTGCTGCAACCAAGTATCCATTCAGACTCCAGATAACCGTTTCATTTCATTAAAAATAATTTCATTTCATTTCTTTAAAAATCTCACTGAATACTTCTTGCTGGACTTTTGCAGGGAAAAAAGAGTCAGCTACAGAGAAATAAGCAGATATGAGTAGGTTCCATGGACTCATCTGTGAGCAGCCACCATACTTACCTAAGTGTATCACCTTCTACGAGAAATCAAAAGCATGGCAAATCAGAAAGTAGATATTGGCAAGATTTTACTAAGTGAAACACAAATGCCTAAATGTGTAGCATATCTGGTACTGCCTATTTTTAAGCGGTAAACACTGAAAAAATTATACAGTCCAGCACAGTGAAAAATCATTAGATTCCTCTCTGTGGATTTCTTGTGGAAGTTCAAAAATAACAGGTTTGAAATTCATGAACAAAGTTTTTTTATTCGTCCCCACCACTCTGTTTTTCTCTCAACAAGGGAAATTCTAATAAAATTTAATGAGATGTTCATTGTTCATGACAAATATTGGTTATATATAAGAGGTAGAAGAGATACAGAAGAAAGAAGAGAGGTATTTACTCACATTCACTGTAACTAAGGACTAATTTAATTTTTAATAAGCTGATACAGATCTAAAATCTGCTTGTTAACAGTATTGTTGGGAAAAAAGGTTCCTTCAACTTCATTATTTCAGCTAGGGACTACTTTGTGCCTATGGTCTGTAGGAATGGCAGTCACTCTAGAATTTCAGAAGCCACTTGAGGACATAAAGGAAAACTGCAGGGCTAACCATGCAAGAGACCAAACTACCACTGCTGTAGAACAGTGGGTATGTATTTAGCTGTCTTTCAGAATGATCCTGCTCAGTTCCATGTATCATTTTTGGAATACCATGTGCCTTTACTGGTGCCATTTGTCCTTAGTGCAAAAGGTAAGACAAAGTTTCAAGAGAAATGATTTCCACGGATTTGAAATATTGACTAAAAACTTCGGCAATTTATAAAGTGTCCAATGAGTTGAGTGGCAGTTCTTTGTACAAAGACTTATTTGATTTAGACAGGTCTGTTGTACATATTTAAAAGGTTGGAATTTAAAAAAAAATCAAATTAAAAATCCTGTGGGAAATAGAGTTGCATGCAGAGAAGAACCCCTGTAGTACAAATTAAATTGACTCCCATTATACAAATAAGGTAGAAAATTTAGAAATTTGTATCTGCACAAAATTGCAAGGAGTTAATTATAGGTCAAAAACTGAGGAAAATAGAGATAATTTACTATGCTGAGAAAATAATGTTCTATTTTAGCAAACAAAATCCAAAATAATAGGAAACAGACTTTTCTTTGTACTCCTTGAACAGTACTGTTCTATTAATTTATATGTCCTTCAAAGGGAGATTTTTTTTTTTTTGTGGTTGCTTCTCAAAGTAAAGCATTAAATATTCAAATAAGAAATAAAGAAGAGAAGAGAAAACCAGAAAAATACTATGCAACAAAATAAACCCAAGGTCCTGAAGTGGTGACTGATTATTGAGAAGTATTTAAGCTGTAAATGTGCAGAGATTCACTAATTGTTGTTTCAAGGGAGGTTATTTCTTGGGGTAGGATGAACAAATTAGATCCAAACACTTCATCTTTTGCCTACATAAAAATGGTGGGTTCCATTTATACCTTTGCATTAACCAAAAGAATTGGAAAAGCAATGTAATAAAAGCTGGACTGACAACTTGAGAAGGAAACTGTCACTCCTGTAAAAATTGGAGAGGAGTCTGATTTCTCCTTTCACGTTTATTTGCAGGGATGGTGACAAGCTGGGTTTTTTTGGTGCGGTATTTCTGCCAGCTGATAAGATTGCAGGTGGTGGAGTTTGTCGCTACCAGCGGTGGCAGTCAGGTCCCGGCAGCGCTTAGATGTGTATTCAGAAGGCACGGGTTGTGACCTCATTCTGTCAGTCATTGACCTGCAGCTGCAGGAGGTGCTGAGAAAACAGGGTTCTGTTATTAGTGCTGAGTGCCTTATTGTTTTAGGCAGTGTTTTGTAGCACCAAAGAATGGGGGGGAGGACTCTCACTGTTTCTGGTGCTAGAAGGTTTAGAATGTTAATACTTGTGCATTTTGAAAAGTTCGTAGTTCCCAGAGGAATTTCAAGAAAAAATGATAAAAATTTCAGTGGATTGAAAGCAAGGGGTTGGGTTTTTATGCACTACTCATGCAGTATGTTGAGTTTCAGTTTAAGAAAAGCCAATCAAAACAATAGAGATAAGTTTTCCATAAATGAAAAATGAGCATATTTCCAATTAGAGATAAAGGCGATAAATGTTGGGCTATCTCTTTCAGTTAATCAGACTGACTCATCATTGTTTACCAGAGAACAAAAGTAAAATATAAGCTTGAAGAACACTTTCCTCCTTGCAAAATTACTGAAAAATTAGCATACTAGATAAAATGCTTGAAGTCAATGAAAAAATACTATTTACCATTATCAGAACTGCCTTTGAGAATGCTTTTGATTCACCATCTCTCCTTAACCTGACTGAATACTTATGATCCACTAGGATATGTGGAAGTCATTATGATTTCAAACCCCTTTTACTGCTTTTGGAGGATGAAGATTTTTAAAGTTAGTATATGCCATTAGCTATCTCTGTGTAACTCTGATAGTTTATAGTCAGCTTTAGTTTCATGTGGTCAGAGATAAGTAAAGTTAAGATGCTTTTGCTGTATCTAGTGGAAAGTGGAGAGCAGGAGAAGGGAAGAAAGGACTGTGAGATCTCAACTTATTACAGCTGGAACATAGATGGACTGACCAATAGCTGGAATCAGAGCTCTGAAATATTCTTGGGTTTCTTCTTTTTATATTCAGTGTTAAGGTACTGATTTAACATTCTGTAAATATTTTGAGAGTACTTCTGGAACATTTGTGACAAACAGTCTGACTGTCTTTACAGTTTTTAAATATGGTTTTTATGTATTCTGTAAATGATCAAGGAATTCTTTTAAACTGATAGAAAACAGTACAGAGCTTCTTATGGAAAATTGCTTCTTAAACCACGTAGTGAATATTTTTTAATCAATAACTGTTTCCATAATTCAAAAAATGTAAAACTTCAGTAGTTTGACACATCTGGGTGATGATCTGCAACTAAGTTTGAGTGGCAAACATGAATATGTCTTCATTTTGAAGAGTAGATAATGAATGAAGGTGAAATGAATAAAAACAAAGAAAAAAGGCATTTCTGTTACAGTGGTGACCTGTGGAAGGTACAGGCTGTCTTCTGTAAACTCTAAGCAGAAATTGAAGGGGGCTGTAAATGATGCCTTTTGAACTCAGCTGTCTACAGCTTCTCATGAAAAGAAGGTTTTCACCATCACACAATATTGACATAAAATAGAAATGAGATATTATATATATATACTTATTTGTATACATTTAATCATATAATTACATA